>JAABOM020000101.1:9450286-9460573 GCA_011800125.2 Solanum clarkiae
CAAATTTTATATATCCTTGGTTATACAAGCTTGTTAAATTATTTTATTCAACTTTGTATATTTAGGGAGTTGAATTTATCCTCAAAAATGCCCCCCATATGCAGTAATATACAAACGTTAATATAATGCATGCTATATACGCAAATTAAGTGTTGAAAAAGATAGAAATATTCATAAATATAAATACAAGCGAAATCATGTAACCGATAATTAGACCAATACATGTATAATTATTCATAAATTAAAAAATATATACAACTTATGTTTTTTTTTATATATAATTTTATTAATTGTATGCATTTAATTATTTTTGTATAATTTAAGTAATTGAATCCTCTAATTTATACAAACAAAATTATGCAACCTATAATTATAGTTATTTATAAATGAAAAAATATATACAACTTATGTTTTATTTAATAATTTCATTAGTCGTATATATTTAATTATTTTTGTATAATTTAAGTAATTGTATCATCTATTTTGTACTTTTTATATACTTTCTATACATGAATATAAAAAATATCTATAAAATTATCTATAACCTTTATATATATAATTGTTTTTATACATATTAATGATTTCTCAAATTTTGTGTATTATTAGTTATATAAGTTAATATGTAACGACAACAATAAAATTAAATAAATTTGTTACATATTTTAATGTACTTTTACAAGAATTAAAATTAATTATTTTAAGTGATTTTTGATAAATCATAAATTACAATAACTATATATAAAACAACCATAAATTAATTATTTTAGGTATAAATTAAAGATTTTGAGAAAGTCATTTTACGCAAGGAATTTTAATAAAATACAATCATCATAAATTAAGGGATTATTTTTCATTTAAAATAATTGAATTTATAGTTTTTCATTGATTGTTTTCATATGGAATTTTATATAAATGATTTCATTTAGCCAAAATATACAAATAATGAGTCATGACTATAGTTATAAAATGTAATTAATTAAACTGTAGCTATTTTAACCTATTAAATTTTAGCAGTAAGCTATTTATGAAAATTCCTCCTTATTTTACGATCACAAATCTAATTTGAAGCTTTCGATATGCTTTTCTCTTTTTTTTTTTTTTAAAAAAATGACGACTGAAGAACACAAAAACACTAAAATTAGCATTGAATCAGTGCACCAAATCAACTTATGTGTTTCAGGGAAAACAATTATATACAGAAAACAGATTCAAATATGCCATAGGATTTTGAAAAAAAAAAGACTTATTCATCCAACAATTAAAAGCTTGGCTCATTTATTTTATTGTCGTCTGAGAAAAGACTCATTTATACTATTACTTTTTAACTTCAATTTTGTAAAATCACTCAAACAACTTTTTAACATTTCCCAATTGGATATTTAGATCAAATGTACTCCTATTTTGCTCATTCTTCAAGAATACATGAAGAACGTCAAGAACTTCATATTTCTAACTTCTTCATGAAATCACCTCAAATTTCAAGAGTAGAGTCCCTCCAAGCTAGATACCAAAACTAAATATCTTTTGAGCTCAAATTCAACCTAGCTAAAGAAGACACATGTAATAATTTCTTCAAAATTTCATAACTTCAAGATCTTTTAATGGTAAAATTTTCTCCACAACTTCAAATTACTTAAAATTTTGAATATAGACTCAAAAATAATAGAGAAAAAAAGTATTCCATAAGAACGAAAATTCATCCCAAAAATTCAAAAATCTACTTCGATTCATGTTTTCGTTATTGTTTTATACACTAGATCCTTTTTCCCTAGTAAATTTTTTTGAGTCTATCCAAAATTTCAAGTGATGGAGAGTTATAGAGAATTCTACACAAAGAATGTTGAAATTTTGAAACTTCGAAGAAATTTTAAATGTGTTTTGTCGATTTAGATTGAAACCAAGCTCAAAAGACATTAATTTTGATATTTACTTCAGAGGGTTTAAAATTTGAAGTGATTTTGCGAAGAATTGAAAAAGTTAAACATTTGGAATTCTTGGTGTTGTTCATGTGTTCTTGAAGAAGCAACAAAAAGAGTGCATATTTGATCCAAAAACTCCAATTGTTGAAGTGTTAAAAATTGCTTGGACGATTTTGCAACCGGAGTTAAAAAAATAATAGCATAGATTGACTTTTTTCTCAAATACAATGATATAAATGAACCGAACTTTTAACGGATGATATAAATCACCTTTTCTCAAAGTTCGATGACATATTTGAGCCTTTTTCCTTAAATATATAACCCTTGTTCCAATATGCGCTATACATAAATTTTTCTGAAGTTGACAACTACATGTGCACCCACTACCCTTCCACCTGTGTTCATCACGCGGCTTATACAGAAAATAGTTGCTCAAAGATTCTCATAACCTCAAATATGAAGATCACATATGAATCATGAATGGTTATAGTTTCAAAATAAACAAGTTCACCAGTGGCAACTAGAGCAAGGTATAGCTGAAGTCCTAAATGCGCCTCGACATCACCTACCTCATGGAAACATGTCATATTACACATCTATATGCCTCCTAGCTGCAGTATTTGAGAACCTATGCCTATGAGAACTTCATGAAAAATATTTTTTGGTACAGGTTGTCGAGTAATAAAGGCTATAAGTTGCAGTCAGTAAACAGCTTAGGGCAAGAATCAGCCTGTGTAAATGAATGTGAAGTGGTAACACACACTGGAGCAATCAACGATTAACACTCCTCAAGTTTAACCTATTATTAAATTTATCGGCCTCTCAGAGAAGCAAATCGGGCAGTCAAATCATCATAATCTGGTAGTTTGGGATGCACATGACATGCCTGGTTGTCTGGCTGAAATGAATTGGCACGAGCAAATACTCCTGTTGCCTTTGATGGAGCAGCCTGCTCATGTGGGAGGGAAATAGATCTTTTGGGGAAAAGAACCATATCTGATTCCATTTTATCCTGATCTCTGTTGGTTTGATTATTTGGGAATTCACCAGTATCAGGAGTTACCAGAGCTTGAGACTTTTTTCTCAGGTTTTCCATATCACACTTTGATGGTCTTCTACTGTAATGCAGCAATAGTTTATCTATCATTCTTTCCTCTTCAGCTTTTCTCTGACATTCATCCTCAAACAAAATCTGCAAGCCTTTCCTTGAATGTTCCCTTCGCCGGCTACTTGAACTTCTCTTTGCTGCTCTGGCATCTTCAGACTTGTCCACTTTGCCGTGATTTGTCACTGACTTATGTTGCTTTCTCCTAACAGATCTTGGTTTGGGCAAGATCAAATCCTTGTGAGAGAATTCTTTGTCATGACCCTGACTATTTTTTCTAGTGGGTTCAACAGTTTGAGCCACATGATTCGGATAGTCTGATTCTTTATTGATCTTAATTGTTTCAACTCTATTGCATGGAGAGGAACTTCTGAAAGGGCCATCAAATTCAGAAGCAGACTGCTTGGAACCTTTAAAGACTCTTTCTTTGCTATCGTTTGGCTTTACATAAGGAGGAGGAATGGCTCTCTCTTTGGACTTACTGTATGGTGGAGGGAGAGCAAAGTTTCCATAGGATCTCATTAACCTATTTCCATCTTCCTGCTGAACCATTCTCGTTGGGTTGATAGTATTCTTTTCAATGGCCGTATCCCAAGCAGAAGAGACATCTTCATTTCTGAAAGGGAGTCCCCTACTAGGAGCAGTCTCTGATCTTGCACAAGATAGAGGGTCCTGTGCTCTTTCTGTGAGAATTTGACCATGATTTTCATTGTATCTAGTGATTTTTTTATCAAAACCTTCTAGCCTCCCTGCACGTGATGAGCTTCCCGATTTTACTATCCTTACTGAATTATCATCTTTCTCCAGGACTGCTTTGTTTATTATCCTTGTCTGTTCCTCCTCCTTGTCAAACAAGATATCATGTTTTCGCCCCATTGAATAGCTTGCTTCCTGCTTCATAAGATGTTTGTTTCTATCCTTACTTGATTCTTTCCCTTCAGCGGAATGAAGATCCTGCTGCTCTTTCTTCAAGACAATATCCTCTTTGCCATTCTGTATATTATGTTGATCATTCAATCCCTTGCGACTTTCACCAAGTGCAATATCAAGTTTATCAGCTTTTGAATCACCATCCTTGCCATTTGGTAGAGTGTGATGGCCAGCAGAAGCATGTGAAGGTCCACTCTTGTTAGGTTGAGCCTACAATAATTAAGGTCAAACTTCACTTTAATTTATATTTGAGGAAAAGTTATGTTTCTTATCCCCAGACAATTGCTGTTGGAAGAAGTAGCAAATATGATATTTAGCAGAGATGAAGGATGACCATTCATTTAGAGGAAAAAGCTAACAACATCTATACCTTATAGCAGCCAAAGATAATTTCAACTAAAATTTTATACCTGTAAAAATGCCATCCTCTTTTGAAATCCCATGGAGTCCCAGCTTATGGAAAATTCTACCGCTATATCTTGCAGCAGCTGAATTCTCTTCTCCACTGCAGCGGGCCTTGAAGATAATTTCTCGACAAACTAACAGCACTGAAGGAAGTCAGACATAAAAGAGATTTTAAAAAAAAGATTTGCAGAACATAGTATAATAAGAAAATCACCTTCTGGTTAACAAAACATTCTAAAGAGTTCCCGTATCTCTCCTGAAATAAATCCCTTAGCTCTCGTAATTCTGGCAAATCGGAGAATCTTGCTGCAGCAAACATCAACGATGCCACAGCTTCTCTGCAGTTCTCAGGACAGTCCCTGGATACAGACAGTAGTTTAAATTATTAAAGTTCATACCATCATATTTGGAAAACAATGCTTTCGTTAAGTGTCCTACATCAGTCGAGGGAAAGGGTTGTTATTTTGTTACATGATCTTTGGCATTCTCACCTCATGAGCTAACCTTTGCAGTTGATAATGATAGCATCCTAGGAATCTCAACTCTATTCAAGCACAAGGATGACATTTTGAAATCTCCAAGAAGGCCATTAACAAGATCTCAAGCTAAAGAGTTGTGCAAAACAAGGTCACTGGACTTAAAGTGTAAGTATAAAAGCTAAAGGATATGAATTGCCTAGAGGTGTTATAATTATTTTATGGACCAAAATTCAAGTCTACGAATAGGTGTATTGGCATCCAAGAATCAGCACATACCAGTGTAATCCCACAAGTGGTGTGCCCACAATCTTACCCCAACCTTGTGAAGGTAGAGATGTTGTTTCTGATAATTGAAGCAAATCAAATATCAAGTAATACTAAAATAGAAGGATAAGATGATAATAATAGAGCAATGATAACAATACTAAAAATGAAACTAGACAACAGTCGACCTACTAACCTTCTAACATAACCCTCGACCTCCTCGGTAAGTTGCAGGTTTGAGTGGAGTACTGCCTAATCACCTCTAAGACTTCTTCCATCTATTTCTACCTCTCCTTGAATCCACTATAACCAACATCTCAACCCTTCTAATTGGGGTATTTGTACATCTTCTCTTCACATGTCCAAACCATCTCAACATCGCTTCTCTTATCTTGTCCACCATGAAGGCCACTCACAGCTTGTCTCCGGTATCTTTACTCCTAATCATACCACTCCTAGTACGCTCACACATCCATCTCAACATCCTCATTTCCGCAACTTTAACCTTCTGGACATGCAAGTTCTTGACTAACAAACACTCTACTCATACAACATAGCGACTCTGACCACCACTTATAAAACATATTTTTAACGCTTGGCGGCACATTATTATCACACAAGACATTGAATGTGAGCTTCCATTTCATTCACCCCGCTCCAATACGATGCTTAACATAATTGTCAATCATTTCCTTGGATTATCGATCCCGTATACTTGAAACTTCCTTTCTTGATTCTGGGAATGGCTTGTGTTTCACTTCTTACTTCCAAATTCGCCACATGAGTAACATCACTAAACTGGCATTCCAAATATTCTTTCTTAGTCCTACTCAACATGAATTCTTTAGACTATAAGGTTTGTCTCTAAACCTCTTAATTTATGTTAACTTCATGATGTCTCATCAGTCAACACTATGTCATCTGCAAAGAGCAAATGTCATGGCACCGCTCCTTGGATATTCCACATTAGTGCATCCAGCAACTAGAAATAGGTCAAGGGTGGATCCCTAGTACAACCCCATCATGAATAGTAAGTGATCCAAGTCTCTTTCCATTATCCTCATTCGCATCTGGCTCCATCACACATGTCCTTAATTTCCCTAATGTCGACTATAGGTGTCCAAGGTCTATCTCTAAACCTCTAATTTATTGTTAACTTCATTGTGTATCTCATCAATCAACATTATGTCATCTGCAAAGAGCATACACCATGACACCTCTCCTTGGATATGCCATGTCAATGCATTCAACAAATAGAATTGGGTCAAGGGTCAATTCCTAGTGCAACCCTATCATGACTAGGAAGTGATCTGAGTCTCCTCCACTATTCGTATTCGCATCTTGACTCCATCATGCATGCCCTTAGTTGCCCTAATGTAGGTTATAGAGATACCTTTAGTCTCCAAACATCTCCATGTAGCCCTTTAGGAACTTTGTCATAAGCATTATCCAGAAGTGTTTCAACTCTCCTCCCACTATCCTTATTTGCGTCTTGGCTCCATCATACACATCCTTAGTTGCCCTAATATAGGCTATAGGTGCACCTTCAGTCTCCAAACACCTCCACAAACCCCCCAGGAACTTTTTTATAAGCTTTTTTCTAGGCAAATGAAACACCATATATATCCCTCTTCCTCTCCCTATAATGTTCTAGCAATCTTCTTATGAGACATATGGCTTCTATAGTCGAACTGCCAAGTCCTTTTGCATTCTGTTCCACCATGACTTATATAAAGACTTATGTGTGACGTGCTTAATTGAAGCCTTAAAGTAGCTTAATTAAAAGTTAGTCAGATTTCTCATGCTATCCTATTTAAAAGAATTACTGGTATGAGGTGTCTGTCACAAAACAGATATTTCCAAGTTGAAAATTATAGTTAACCTTGTAACTACCTATTGAGATTAAATTTGCATAGAATTAATGATATCAGCTGTAGAAGTTCCAAAGACAAACATGTACCTTAGTTTCTGCATGTAGGAGAGCTGCTTCACAACATATTCACAAGATTGCTCCACAAAGTCATAGCAGGACAAGAGGTTCTGCCCAAGCAAAAATTCTTCAGTCTGCCTCACCTCATCAGAAATCATCAAACCACAATTAGATTCCAACTTTTCACAATATAAAAGAGTGTAAAAATCTAAGCATTAATTAATTAATAAAGCTCAAATGCAGTAAGTTTCAGTTACTATAAGTTGTCTCTAGAGCTGCAGCTTATTTTCAGAATGCTTAGCTGGTGCACAGGTGTCTACAAAAACCTAAATACAAGCTAAGAGGTAACTTAGGGCTGAAGAGACTGAGGAAGTGCACACAATATATTGATACTTTTTAGTTGTTTCTCTCTTTCCTAGTTTGTTTGAAATTCTGCTAGCTATTTCTAAATTTAGTTCCCAACTTTCAGTAAGCAGTAAATCAATTTAGCAGATTTAGAAGTCCTTCACAGTATTTTAGTCAAGCTGTGATGCATACATTTAGTCCCTGATGATCAATAAAATTATATCTTTCAAGTCACTTAACTTGTTTCTTTTTTTTGGCGAGGGGGTGGTGGTTTAGCAATTATGGATCAATGAATTAAAACATTGTATCCTGGAATGTCAGGGGACTGAATTGTGGGAGGAAAAGGAGTATTATCAGGAACTTGATAAGAACTTGGATAGCAGATGTGGTATGTTTGCAAGAGACAAAAATTTAGGGGTGATCACCAACATAGTTACAGAAGTTTGGGGTAGTAGGTGGGCTGATTACGTGCAACTAGAAGCCAGTGGGACGAGGGGAGGCAAAGTAAGTATGTGGGATAAAAGAGTACGGGATGTGGAAGTGAGTAATGTGGGAGCATATTCAGTTTCTTGCAGTTTCTTTCGGAAGAACGCAAATTTTAAATGGTACCTAATAGGTGTATATGCCCCGAATGATAGAGCAGAAAGTGAAGAAACTTGGTGGGGACTGGGGCAGCCAGAGGTCTAATGACAGGCCCTTGGGTCCCATGTGGGGATTTCAACACTATGAGGTATCCTTCTGAAAAGTTCAATTGTGACAGAATCAGAAGGTCGAACACAGAACCATCAGAGTTCATTCAAGACATCGAATTAGTGGACTTAAGACCTAGCAGGGGGAGAGTTCACTTGGAGAAGAATTTTTTGAAAATTGGTAACTTGTATTATCAACAAAGAAATACTCCATGAGTATTCCAGTAATACTTACAAAAGCTTACAGGAATGTAAATCTATCCTCCTATAATCTCATAAATAATAAAAAATACTAGGTAGATCTTCTTCTTGAGGATATACATGCTTCCACCAAAAATAAAACAGTACCAAACACTTCATCTTCATCTTCTCAAAAGAGCTGCTCCCGTTTTCAAAACATCTTTGGTTCCTTTCTAGCCAAATAGTCCACCAAATGCAGGCTGGGACAATCTTCCATCTCTCTCTGTGCCCTGACTGGTTTCCATCTCTGTTCCAACAAGCTAAAGCCTCCGTTATGTTCCTTGGCATAGACCAGTTTATACCCCTGATATTGATGAAAATCTGCCACAGCTTCATTGTTTCTCTGCAATGTAAAAAAAGATGGTTTATTGTCTCTGCTTCACATTCACAAAAGTAGCATCTGGGGCACAATTGGATGCCTCTTTTCATTAGATCATCTTGAGTTAATGCAGCCTGTATGGCCAGAAGCCAGGAGAAACAGGCTATAGAATGGGACCTTGACCTTCCATATCATTTTCCATGGCCAGCCTCCTTGTTGTAAGTCTGAACTCTGAAACTATCTAACTGAATATCTCTCGTCAGTCTCGAATCCAGTCTAGTTGATCCTTATTGGAATTGAAGTTCTTGCATTGGTCCAAGGTATTTAGAAATTCAACCATTCTGTTCATCTCCCAATCATTCAATGGTCTTCTAAATCTGAAGTTCCACCCTTGGTTGTCTCTCATTTCATTAACAGTAGCCTTTTCCTGAAGGCTCAGCAGGAAGAGATCAGGGAAACTATTTTTTAGCTTTCCTTGACCCACCCAGTTTTCCTCCCAAAACAAGGTTTTCCTAACATCACCCACCCTAATCTTACAGTTTTTCATCAGTTTAGGCCACAAATTCCTTATAGATCTCCACAGCCCAGTGCCATATGGTTGATTAGTAGCTTTGCTGGTCCACCAGTTTTGCATGCCATACCTTACCTTGATTGTCTCCTTCCAGAGAGATTGTTCTTGGGAGGCAAACCTCCACAACCATTTCATTGAGAGGCTGTTGTTCTGAATCTTCAGATTCCTTATTCCCAGACCCCCTTCTTTCTTGCTGGCCATGACTTCATCCCATTTGACCAAATGAAACTTGTGTTTGTCTGGATCACTATTACCTTGCCATAGGAAGTTCCTTCTAATCGTGTCTATTCTGTCCCTTACAATAGCTGGCATGGGGAATAGTGACATCATGTAAGTAGGTAGAGCATCCAAGACACTGTTAATGAGGGTAACTCTGCCACCCAGAGACAAATACTGACTTTTCCAGTTAACAAGTTTCTTCTCACTTTTCTCCAACACCTTGTTCCATATTCCTTTTGATTTGCTCTTATCCCCCAATGGCATACCAAGATATATTATTGGTAATTCTCCAATTTTTCCCTCCCAATATGTCTGGCAAGCTGGTGATCCTAGAAACCTCATTAACTGGGTAGATAAAACTTTTGCCACAGTTAATGTGAAGACCTGAGGTTGCCTCAAACAAGACCAATATGACTTAAATATTTCAGTTGGTTGTTGTCTGCATCACAAAAAATTAGCGTGTCATCTGCATATTGGAGGTGAGTAATTGCCAGATCTTGCCAGTCTGGCATGTTAGCTTTGAAACCCTTTATCCAACTGTTTGTTTGAGCTGTCCTTAACATGTCATTTAGTCCCTCCATTGCCAGAATGAACAAGAAATAGGATAAGGGATCCCCTTGTCTTAAACTCTCTGAATTGAAAAAACCAGATGGTGATCCGTTAATCAATACTGAGAACTTCACTGTGGTAGTGCAAAATTTGATCCATTTTATCCACTTCTCGCCAAAACCCATATTCTCCAAAGTTTTCCAGAGGAAGCTCCAATGTAGATGATCATAAGCTTTCTCAATGTCTAGCTTGCAAAGGATGCCTGGAGTCTTGCTGATCTGTCTCACATCTACACATTCATTGGCTATCAAAATGGCATCCAT
>JAABOM020000101.1:9460673-9474533 GCA_011800125.2 Solanum clarkiae
ATATATGATTTATATTTTATTAAATAATTTCATATTTGATTTAAATATGTAATGTATAATAGTCTGAATAAATATAATCAATACTCACAAAATTAATTAAAAACGTGATAGTGACATTCAATTCTTTTTTAGTTTCTTTTATTTATAATTTTATTTTATTTTTGAATTTGTAATTTTAATCTTAACATTTTAATCCATATAATTTGTACATTTTCAATTAAAATTCTAAAACTAAAATTAAAAAATTCACATCTCTATTTATATTGAAATTGGAAGTTCTACTATAGTTGAACAATTTAATTTGAATTTGAATTTGAATTCACATTGCTAATATAAATAAAAATTGAATTGACTCTTTTTATTGTTTGAAAATTCTCTCTTAAAATAATTTTCAAACATGAATTGTATGATAATTGACACTTGTCATCATATCATAGTTTTGCTTCTCCAAAAGTTAAAAGTCAAAATATCATTTTACTCCTATCCTAATTCAAAATGTTATTAAATATTTAATAAGTTAAATATTAATTAATCAAAATATTTCACAAACTTTTCACTTACTTATTCAATTGCAAGTTAAAGAGTCATAAACTTACTATATTCATTTGTAAGTTACAAAATGACCATTTAAGAACATATGATTTATATGTTAAAAGTTTTTTAAGATGAATGTGGTCAATTTGTTGGTTCACTTTTGAATAAAATCATTTTATTGCAAGCTGAATTTTAACATATTACTTTCGAGCATGCATTTGTTTGCACTAATAATTAGACTTGATATTTGTTAGTAACATACCAAAAGTTTTCACATTTCTGATGAATATTAATTATAGTTACGTAACTTAATAACATTCCATTAAATACAAAACAAATGGCTAGAAACTGCCAATCGTTTTGGCATCCATCATTTAGTATCAATTAACCTTAATAACAGATTTATATTAACTTTTTTTTTCTCATGAAACATCTTATATAAATGGATATAATGTGTCTACACTTTCATCATTGGATGCCAAAAATTTATCAGGCATGTAACAATTTATTCTTGATCTATAAATTTTACTATAATTTATTTGCTCATTTTTTTTTCAAACTATTAAGTAATATGGTGAAACTTATTATTATTCTATCTAAATTTTATGAGATCACATTTTATTGATTGTTATATGAAATAAAAAACTACTTTTAGAGTTTATTTCAGTGTATTTTGATGTAGCAGTAATATCTAATATATGCTTCAAGTTCTTAGTTGAATCATAAATTAGTCAATTACTTGCTACTTTTTATGACATAATTGACAGAATCAAGATCACTTATATGATCTGCCTAATATTATAAATTATATGGTTTGTTTTATGCCTAAATAAAGTTATAAAAGAAAGAATTAGTTGTTGGGGGAGAAAGAGAGCAAGTTACCCTCTCCAAACCCCACTTGTGGGATTCCACGTGGTATGTTGTTGTTATTGTATGTCTTATATATTATATCAGATTTATCATATACAACATGATTAAATTAAGTTTTTGGAATAAACATGCAACGCACGTTCCCAAACTAGTATAATTAAAAGTGGGGAGTTCCTAACCTTAAAGTTGGAATACTCTTTTGTCATTACTTATTTTTCCTTATGTTATCTTTAAAGTTGTGTTGCTATTTTACCCCTAAATCATATTAAAGCACAATTAAAATATCTAATTATGTATCACTATTGATGTAACATTTATATTGCAATTAAATTATTGAATACAAATTGGGTTAATAATTGTTGTATTACCTTTTCTAAGATGCATGTCTTTTCATTTTTTTCCTAAAATCTAATTAATTTCAATAAGCTTTTACGCATGGATCATTACTTGAGATCACATTTTTACAATTCCCATATAATTAATCTTCTTATTCTTTATTTCTTACTCTTGACCTTTCAAATTTTTCAAACATTAGAGAGAATTATTTCACCTTGTAAAATTTGAATGTGGCCAAAAATATCGTATAACATAAATAAACATAGTAGACCAAAATACTGTTACATATAATAAATTTATTTCAAAATAACAGTTCAGGATCAACATATTCATTCTATACCTTAATTCTATTTATTGCCTATAGGATTGATATATTTATGACAGTAAATTAAATTTAAAAAAAAAAAAAGAGAATATAAATGAATTATGTATTCCCTAAATACAAGAAATAATGTTCATGTTTTAATTTTTTTAATTTTTGTTTTAATAGTTTTTGACCTTTCAAATTTCTTTATGACTTTTCATGTTACTGCAATTTTGTCCTATAAATTTAACTCTTTCAAAAAACATTTTTATGTGATATTATTACAATTCTTATGTTTAGGAGCTAATAACTAGTAAAATTAATGTCATAATATGTGACAAAACTTGCAAGGCTTCCCTTATATAGTCATGTGGATAGACAAGAATTCAACTACTGAAACATGCATTTCTTCAAGTTTGGTAATTCTGTTAAGACTACTTACATGCATTTATTCATTGTAGAGTAGAAATTCATCAATATATTCCTATCATTAAAGATTATATTATCTTGCTTAGCTTTACATACTTCTTAATTGCTAGATTTAAAATACGTTATCCAATTGTCATAGTTTTTATTAACAAAATTTAAATGGTAAAATCAATATTTTTCATTGTAGAATAATGGTTAGGGGACAAACGTACAAAGCACATTCTCAGAGACTAGTTCTAAAAAAATATCATCTATTAAATAAACATAACATAGTAAATTATACATTCAATTTATTATTTTTCTTAATGGGAGTGAAATGCGTTAAAGTGAGACTTATTTTGAAATGGAGAAAGTAATAGTATACATTTATGTCGTTTCTAGTCAATGTTCGTTTGCAACTGCAAAAGCCTATTTATCCCTCCCCTCGCCCCTCCCCCCATGAGTGCCTTCTCCTCGTTCACTACGCCCCACTTCTATGCATCCTCCCTTCTCTTGAATATCCTAACTATAAATATGGGTATACTTATTACTTGCCACGAGCCACAAACTAAATATATATTTATAGAGAGAGATGGTTAATAATAACCACGTTAGTGGTTCAGGAAATGAGGAATTTCACAATTATTGCAGATCCCCACAACCAATCCCTGCCTTTGCCCCTTCACCTGGTATGCTATATAACTTCACTTTTTCTTTTACAAATCAATTACACACTACACACACTTTTTTCCCTTTATATATAGATAGACACACCCCTTCACAAGATAGGGGTAAGATTAATGTATATCACTCTTTTATACTCCAATTTTGAATTATATACACATATATATTGTTGTTAAATATTTGTACAGCTTTATATATGCTAAATCACCCAGGAAACAACCTCTCTACCTTTGAGGTAGTGATAAGATCTGCGTATATTTTAACCTCTCCAGACCCCACTTATGGGATTCCACTGGGTATATTATTATTGTTTACATATGCTAAGTCACATACATTACTAGCCCCTTATATTCCTTGATCCATAGAAATTGCAAGAAGTCTCGAAAATGCATATATGTATGTGCGTGCATATCTCTCTCTCTCTCTCTCTTTCTCTCTCTTTATATATATATATATATATATATATATTCTTAGCTTGTTGTATCATCACCTTCTATGCATCCGTCTTTAATTAGCTAGAGACTAGATATGCATATTTTTTTACCATATATATGCAAAGCTAGTTGTAACACCTCGTGAAATTATTAAAACACCCCCAAAATACATCATGTGCGCAACACATCTTCCGAAGCTCAGAGGAGAAATTCGAGATTGGATTTGCGATCAACGTAAAAAATGGAGCCAGAAAATGATCTCGGCCCAATTTAAGAGAAATCAGGTTGAAAATTAATTTTCACAAGTTGGCCAAAAAACAATGAGGGTACACGACAGGGCCATCACACAAACCCAAAACAATGAGGGTGTGTGACAGGGCCACAACGCAGACCCATCACGGATCCATACTTATGTTTTTCCTTTAATTTTTGTCGAAGGTTGAATTTTTGAAAATATACTGGTGCGCAATGGGTCTGCATTGCAACCAGTGTAATTTTGGTGACGAGTTTTCTTTTAGATTTTGAGAAGAGTATTTTGGTCATTCCCAACCTATTTTAAGTTTCAAAAACGTGTATTAATTCATACAAAAGGGCTTCAAAGCCCATATTTTTTAAGTCCAAACATGCTTTCTGAGAGAGGAGAAGAAGAAAGAGCTTAAGGATTCCAAGTGAAATTTTAATTTCTTGATGAAAACTTGATAACTCTTCAACCCAGGTATTTAAAGGCTAGCCAAAGCATGGAATTTTTCTTCCATGTGCCCCAATGTATAGATTAAGTTTTAAATTGGTAGTTGAGGGTCTTGAGCAGAAGTTCTTGAAGAACTTCTTGAATATTTAGTTATATATATAATATTTCAAATTGATTATCATCCTACTTGTATTTACTGATTTTATGCATCATTGTATGATTGTCCATAAAAGAACGGGAGTTGTTGAGAGGTTCCATACTTAAATTGCATGTTTCCCTTGCTTGATACTACCAGAACGAACCTAGGGGTTTTTTCTATAGCTTGGATCACATGATTGTATTTGTTGGTTGTGGTCCCGGTCTTGAACTGAACGAACTGAAGGTTGATAATAATGAATTGAGAACCTCAAAGCGGTTGAATGTAATCTTAAAGAAATATTGCCAACTCCTCAAGTTATCGAACGAACAATGAATTTATGTATTAGTTCTAAAGGGGCTAAAAGATGACAAAGGATGGATATTGATGTTTATGAGCATGTTGAGTCTATAGGAGAAGTATCGAGTACTAAAATGGGTAAGAGTGAGTCTCACTCGCACTCATAACTGCATGGCCAGCGTAAGTGAGGATTGACCATGAGCAACCGATATTTCCTCAGTCCCAAAAGAGGACTTAATGTTATTTCTACTCTAGATCCAATAATATACACCTTCTACTCTGGCAAGGTACTGGGTGGATGCCGCAATGACTTTGCTTCATTGTACCATCACTGGCTGATAGGTGATGGGTATAGGTTCGAGAAACTCCTATATAAGGTTCCCTCTTGACAGTACTCCTATGTCAATGTTGAATTCATAGGTTTCAATGAATGTTAAATGAAATGGTATCTATTGCTTGTTTATTGATGAGATGAATGCTAAATGAATTGATGTTTCTGTGTACCCTACTTACCTCGCTTACTTTTAACCTATTTTGCATACAGTACATTCCACACACTAATACTCCTTTGGCGCTGCATCATTTTATGATGCAGATTCTGTTCGAGGACTTCAACAGCCCAATCGTTGAGGTTTAGTGCTCTTATTTCAGACCATGGTGAGTTCTTCCCTGCATTCAGAGGATTATTATGTCATTTACTTTATTTCAGTATTTTTCTTTGATTGTAGTAACTATAGCTTGTCATGGTACCTTCTTAGGCATAACTATAGAGGTTTCATAGACATGAATAGTTAACTGTTGATTGTTGGGGTTGTATGTTTCCCCTTTTCTTTCTATGGGATACTTCTTTCGTACTTATTATGATAATAATTGTGATAGCCCATTGACAGTCTGTTATTTCTTTATATCTTCTGCATATGATTTGACCGAACAAATGCAATGAGACTAAATGGTCCGCTTGGGGACTAGCAATAGTCTTCGAGTGTCATTTATGCCTAGAGTACCGTCCCGGGGCGTGACACTAGTTGTCTTTATATTAAAGATCAATAGATCTATTCAAGGTGATGGTGGTCGAACGGTCATTTCTGATTTTCTGCTGAAACTTTAATTTAAAGACAAAAGGGAAACCAGTGGTATGCATCTCTTTTTGACCCACAGTATGTGAGCCTTTCGTTTCTACTTGTGTCTCTACTCCAAAAAGAAAAATAAAAAGCGATAGAGGGGAAAACATCTAAAGCTAGCAAGTGTTTAAACCAGTAGCTAGTTATATTACACAATTTATTTCTCTGTCCAAAGTTTATGAAATATAGCATATAAGTTTAAGAACAAAACTACTACAAATACAGGATATATGAAATCGGTGGGTGGCATAGTATCGGTTACAATAAAGTATTGTCTTATTCCTACATCACAACAATTATGTCAAGTTTGGATGGTTTGATAAATGCTAGGGTTAGTTAAAGATGCAGACAAAATAGAAAGATGATGAATATTTTTAAATTTCATAGTGCCATCTTACAGTAGTGCCACTCTTATATCCAGCTAATAATTAGTGAAACAGGTGTATCCATGCACAATTAGCTTTTTTAATTTCTTCAATACTTGAAAATTTAGTTAATAAAAAATGAAACTTATTTATGTTTAATTAGACTATAAAAGCCAAACTAGTCGTAGTGAAATTAGACGAATATTTTGATCATATATACTGTACTTCTTTTTCATCTCACTCTAATGCTTTTTTGTTGTGTGAAATGAAGCTACTGGGATGAGCAGGGGACTGCCTACTCATCTCAACCAGGAAATTAATGTCACTGCAAAAGATTCAGAGTGTCCCATTTGGGAGCAAGACCATTTCATACCAACAGCAAACGTGGTAAGAATCATGTGCAAGATCCTTCCTCCCCAAGCCAAGATATCCAATGAGTCCAAAGTGTCCATCCAAGAATGTATAACTGAGTTCATATTCTTTGTAACTGGTGAAGCTAACGATCGTTGCCAGCAGGAGCAGCACAAGACCATCACTGCTAAAGACTTGCTTTGGTCCATGGACAAGCTTAGTTTTGATGACTACATTGAGCCCCTGGCTTCGTTCTTGCATAGATATTGTCAGTTTGTTGGTCATGGATCACTAAAAGGGGAGCCTTTGGTGTGGAAGTGTCCAATGGCTGATTCAGCTTCAGGCTGCAACATCGTACCCTATCATGTATCTCCTAATTTTCCAATGGCTCATCACAATGGTTACTTTGTGTTTCCACCAACAATGACAAAATATATGCAAGCGGATACATCAAATAGAAGCACTTTCCAGAGAACAGTGGTTGCTGTGTATAGTGAAGTGGATTCTCCTGTGAAGGAGGGTACAAGTAACTGTTTTCTCAGCTAAAGGAATTAAGTGAAGAATGTGTCTTTTGTATTAAGGAATCAGATTATCTTTTCTTTGTTATCTTATTTGTGACATATTGACAATCTAGGATAGTTTTAAATTTGTCAAATTTAGGAATGTATCATTTTGAACTAAGTGAGCCAAATAGTGGCCCGTATAAGCGGTTGTTTAAATATATATTTTGCTATCTAACTTTTTTAGTATTCGGTTGGTGATTACTTGCGACTTTTATATATTTTGATGCAAAATCCTTGATATCAATCAAATACCAAGTTTTTCATTCTGGGTATATGCAGTGATGTAGGACTCAAACATCAGATGGACTGATAGAGTTGTGACAAGCCTAATCTGTAACATATTATATACACAACATAAAATGTTAGCAGGATGAATGCTTAGCTAGAAAAGTCTATTTTGCCATCTCAAGTTTGTTGAAGCATAACACAACAAAATTATATCCTTCTAACACGCTTATGAAACAAAAAATAAGTGGAGAAAGACATGAATTTTGCAGTATAACAGGAACGAGAACATAGAAGAATGTTATTTTTTTGATGGGTTTTGTTTACAGCCGATACGCAGCTATATAAGCTAAATCACTAACTTCAACTCCTAATTAGACTCTAACAACTTAATAAGACTTCTATCTAGATAAACTTCCTACAAAATAGGAATTGATTTATTTGACTCAGTAAACTTAAACAATGATAAAAAAGTAACAAGAAAACACTGAAAATGCACTAATTTTTAACACTCTCCCTTAGTGCATGCTTTCGATCAATAACTCCAAGAGCAGCTCTGAAATATTCAAATTTAGCCTTTATCAAGGCCTTTGTAAATATGTCTGCGACTTGCTCATTTGTAGAAATTCCTTTTAGAACAACTTCTTGCTCCAATACTTTCTCTTGAATATAGTGATGACGAACCTCTTTGTGCTTCATCCGACCATGAATAATTGGATTTTATGCAAGCTTGACAGCACTTTTATTAACACATTTAACTTGAACAACATAATCAACTTTGCTTAGCATCTCTCCTATTAATCTCTTCAACCACATACATTCTTGCGCATCCATAGTCATGACTACGTACTCAGCTTCAGTGCTAGATAATTTTACCACTGGTTGCTTCTAATTACACTAAGAAATAATAGTTGAACCAACACTGAAGCAATATCCCGAAGTTGAATGTCTATTATTCATATCTTCATCCCAATCTGCATTGTAAATCCACTCAACAAGAATTTCTCATGTTTTCTGTACACAACACCATAATCTATTGAGCCCCTCACATAATGAAGAATTTGCCTTGCTACATCTAGATGTGAACTTCTTGGACACTGCATGAACTGAGAAACAATTCCAATAGAATAAGCGATCTCTGATCTTGTGATAGTTAAATAAATTAAACTACAAACAAGTTGCTGAAATATTTTTGCATCTTTTAATAGTTTTCCTTCAGCTTTCATCAGCTTGACATGTGATTCCATTGGAGTTGCTTTTTCTTTCGACTCCCCCATACCAAAAGCTGCAACAGTTTCCTTGCATATGTCTTTTGAGAGACAAAATATTCTTGATCTGATTCTTCAATTTTCAGACCAAGAAAACAACTCACTTCCCCCAAATATTTAATTTCAAATCGAATTGAAAGATTATTTTTTAACATAGAGATCACAGCTTCATTATTTCCACTAATGATCATGTTTTCCATATATAGCAAGACCATCAGTTGCACATTTGATTCTAATTTAAAAAATAGACTAGAATCTGCATCAGAAACTTCAAAGCCACAAAAAAAGTGTTGGTCAACTTTATCATACCAAGCACATGGTGTTTGTTTAAGACCATAAAATGTTTTCTTTAATCAGCAAACATGATGAGGATAATGCATAGAGACATATACTTTTGGCTGCTCCATAAACACTTTATGATCCAGTTCTCCATTAAGAATAGCGTTCTTTATGTCAAGCTACTACAACTTCCAATTTATAGATGATGCAAGACAAAAAAAATGGTTCTTACCGTTACATTTTTGCAACCGGACTGCATGTTTCCTCATAATCTAGTTCATATCTTTGAGAGAAAACCACATGCACAAGCCAATTTTTGTACTTGTTGACAACTCCATCTGAGTTTTTTTCAAACGATAAACCCATTTGCAAGTGATAAGCTCACAGTTCTCTGGCTTCGATACCAACTTCCACATCTGATTTTTGTTCAAAGCATCAATTTCTTCTTGCACAGCTTCATTCCACTCGGGATGACCTTTGGCTTCTTCAAAGCTTTTTGGTTCATCCAATACCCTTGTAAAGAAGCATGAAGTAATCTTATACCTTATAATCTTTGAAATAACTTGGTTGTATTTTCTCCCTTGTTGACCTTTCAATTTGTTGTTCAACATCATCAGAATTTGAGCTTCTATCATTATTTGAAGCCTGCAAGTTGTTCTCTAGAAGCAGCTTAAAATTCTCTTAATAATCATCAAGAATGATTTCTTGATTCCAAGTTTTCTTGGCAGAATGATATGATGATGTTTCATCAAATACAACATCTCTGGAAGTGACAAGTTGCTTGGTTTCTGGATCCATACACCTCCACCCTTTCCTATATCAATCATAGCCAACAAAAATACTTTTTTCTTCCGGATCAAGTTTGGTTCGATTAGATTTTGGAATGGTGGAAAAAACAAGTTGAACCAAATACCCAAAAATAATTTATATTCGACTTTTCATGATATAGAATTTCAAAACGGGGTCTTTCTTTACCTAGACACAGTGGCAAGTGATTTATCACATGACATGCACATTAAATAGCTTCAGCCCAAAGCTCTCGAGTGAGATTCTCATCATGTAACTAGGAAAGGCTTGTAGTAAAGAATGCATCAGATATATATTTGCCCCCATTGTCACTATGCAGGCATTTAATTTTTACCTCAAAATCCTTCTCTACAGCAGTTTTAAATTCAACAAATTTTGACAAGGCTTCACTCTTCTCTTTCAAGAACATCACCCATGTATATCTTGAGAAGTCATCTACAAGTACCACGACATACTCAAAACCACTATAACTTGCATTAATTGGTCCCATCAAGTCAGTATGAACCAACTTGAACATAGTGGATCTACGATTTGTTGATCTTTGAAATGGAAGACGATGTGATTTTCCAAATTGACAACCTTAACGAACTACATCTTCTTGAATATTTTTTAGCGCTGGTAGACCATCCACCAATTTCTTCGAACAGATTTGCCGCAACAATTGGTATCCCAAGGTCCCCAATTTGGCATCGTAGACCATCCACCAATTTCTTCGAATAGATTTGCCGCAACAATTGGTATCCCAAGGTCCCCAATCAAGCATGCCAAATTGTTGCGCTATCTGCTTGACTTGTCTTCTTCACATAGGCTTCTCCTACTGCCATGACAAATAAAGAACCTTTCTTTTCACCGGTAAGAACAATGTCAGCAGATATGTTCTTCACATTGTCCAGAATCTTCACATCATTTGGACCAAACAAAATATGTTTTCCAGAATCAGTGATTTGAGAAACTGAAACTAAGTTTTTTTTCAAACTTGGAACATGAAATCTATCCTTTGATTTGATAGCCCTTGTATCTCCAATGCCAATCTTCAAGACTTCATCATTAGCTACTGGATATGTCGAGTTCTCCACTGTAATAAAAACTCGTTCTCTTTTATCTTGACGCAACTCCGAAAGAAGAGAATCATTTCCAGTTACCTGATATGAACAACCCGAATCAAGGATCTATTTTTGTTTGCAGCTGTCATTATTGTAGAGAGCTCGAACAGATGTGACATCATTGTTCCTCTATTCAATAACCTCAATGGTGAAGCAATGCTCCCATTTTGAGTTTCTCATTTCCATCATTTTTGTTTGCAGCATTTGCTTTGGAGAGCTTCACTCTGCAATATTTCTTGATGTGTCCAATTTTACCGCATCTGTAGCTCTTCCTATTTGCAAAGTTGCCACTAGTAGCTTTTTCACCATTTGATTGTTTTTCATTATTCCTGCTTCCAGATGATGTGTTTTTCTTTTTATTTTTGTCCTTTGATAAAAGAGCTACATTAGTTCTAAACTTTTTGACATTTGTTTTGCCAATGCCTCTTGGTTGGGAAGCAAATTTTCAAATTCTTCAATTGAAGGTTGCTCTGTCCAGTCCTTAATGAAGGTGAAGAATGGAATATACTCCTTCAATCCTTGAATAACAAATCGTCACAATCTTGCTTCATCAATCTTCACATCAGGATCTAAGTTTGAAATTTCAGCACAAGTAGCTTTAACTCATAAGAAATATTCAGAAATAGACATACTTCCTTGTGTTAGCATTGCCAATTCATTTTCCAACAACTACAGCCTAGTAGTGTTCTTTTTAATAAACAGTCTCTCAAGTATCTTCCAAACTTCTTTTGGTAAGCTAACATCACGTATATGATCGATGAGCTATTTTTCTATCAAAGTTCTCAAAGAAAAGAGCTTTTTGCTTGATCTTCCATTTTCTCCACGATTCTAAATTTTCTGGAGTGTTTGCTGGGATTTTGGCATTAGCACTAGCAATAAGATTCCACAGGTCTTGACCTTGAAGATAAGCCTCCATACATATTCTTCAATACTTGTAGTTTGTCCCTACAAGCTTCTCGACTCCAAATTGGGCATTTGAACTGTTTTCCTCATTTACAGACACCATACTACACAATTATTCTTTACAATTTCAATCTCCTCCAACAAGACTAAGGAAACTTGATAAACAAGAAAATTGAATGAATAATCAGATCAACAACCTGGCTCTGATACCATGAAACAAAAAATAAACAGAGAAAGACATGAATTTTGCAGTATACAGGAAATGGAACAGAAAAGAACGTTATTTTTCTGATGGATTTCATTTACAGCAGATAAACAACTATATAAGTTGAATCACTAATTTCAACTCCTAATTGGACTCTAGCAACTTACTAAGACTCCTATCTAGATAAACTTCCTACAAAATAGGATCTGATTTATTTGACTTAGTAAACTTAAACAATGGTAAAACAGTAAAAAGAAAACACTGAAAATGCACCAATTTTTAACAGCTTATCCTTTTTAACTTTTTGCTTGGGGTATTCCCACTTTTAATATAGTATGGCTAGTTCTGGGCA
This sequence comes from Solanum clarkiae, assembly GCA_011800125.2. NCBI lineage: Eukaryota > Viridiplantae > Streptophyta > Magnoliopsida > Solanales > Solanaceae > Solanum > Solanum clarkiae. Next base: position 9,472,910 of record JAABOM020000101.1, read on the forward strand.
AGTGCATTGCACGTGTGTCTTGTGCAAGTCTCATGAAGTAATTGCCACTATGTGTATACATTCTCTAAAAGACTCTTTTCATGAGTTCATCAGTTATTATTGATCTACTAGTAAAGTTACCCTCAGTATGTGCAGGGGTGCATTGAAGAAGATTCGAGAGGTGTCATGTGACAGAGTTTCTTCGAAAAAATTTACTAAGTAGATACAATTAATAAAATATATTCTATGAGTGACACCCCCTGAATCAAATTTTCACGTAGCTAAGTTGGTCTGGTGCCGAAATTCCACAGGCCAAGTTGCATGTTTAACCCTATATAGCTTTGTATAAGAATATCTAGTATTATTTTATTAAGTTAATTTTGAACACATCATATTATATCATATCATATCATATATAACTAAAAGTGGGAAGATCTTAGGCTAAAAGTTGGATTTCCTTTTTGCCCCTATGCCATTACTTATTTACTCTTATGTCATTACTTATTAAATATTAATTTTAATTAATTATAATAATTAGGTTTAGCTATGCCAGTTTCTTTTCCTACGTGTGCGTTGGCTTCTTTGGTTCCATATACAGTATCGCTGTTCCATTCCTTTACACGTTTCTTCTTCTTCTACAGGTGGTGTTCCTTCTTAATTAGTATGACCCATTAATTTTGCAATAGTTAGGTTGTTCAATTCCCTTCCTGCACCATAACGGTTCTATTAAGTATTGTTTCATCATCAACCTATCTCTTCTATGTTGATGAGCATGAAAAATTTCCTTTGTAACAGTCATCTCCAGATTTTTTCATATTCTTCACTGATCTCAACAACATGCCTTTGCCCAATCGATATATTACTCCTTTCTGCCTTAACCAACTACATAATGACCAGGTACTTTTGCTTTCTTCCCTTTATCTTGAATTGCTCTATTTTCCTTTTTTTGTTTTTGGGCACAAACTGGTGATACTTCTTCCGGTTCATTATGACCAAAAATTAGCGCAAAGACATATAAAGAATCCTTTCAGTTTGCAGTCTTTACTGTTATTTTGTCCACATGAAGATTGCTCTCGTATAATTTTCCTAAAGATGATCTTAATTGTTTTCCTAATTGTTTACAGTACAGTAAGTTTTTGTTGGTATCACAATTTTTTCCCAATTGATTACACTAAGTTTGTGTTGGTAGTGGAGAGCAGTTGTGTCGTGATGATGGTAAAGGACAAAATACTACAAATGGGAGTTGTGGTGTACTAGAAATTAGGAATTATAGTAATAGATTAGGGAATGAAATTCAAGAAATACAAGAGGATCAGGAATAGGGGACTAATTATGTTCCAGCAAGTGAGTTGTTTGAGATTGATAATAGAGGAGGATTAGTCATAGTTAAAGAAGGTCATAAAGTTGAAGGTAGTTTATATTCTTTTGATTTCTATAACAATGGGAGTGATGTTGTTTATGTTGCGGTTGGGAATAGCAGTTGTTGACACCCAATTTTTACCCTCCACGGGGTCAAATTAATTATCGGGACTTTATTTTTGTTTTTAATAATTTTTTTTTAAAAAATTATTAATTTTTAAATCCGGGCGCGTGACTACACGCGCCCCTAATTAATACCCCTCCCCGACCCTTCTTCTTCATTCCC
>JAABOM020000101.1:9474633-9526353 GCA_011800125.2 Solanum clarkiae
TGAAAACATAGTTAAATCCACATTTGAAATCATAATATAATCACCCATGCTTAGATTCAAACATTTAAGGACCATGCGTATTCAAATATTCTTAATAACAACATACTTCAATATTTCAAAGCTTAATTCATCTTTAAATCCATAGATAAACATAACCCTTTCATTATTGGAATTTAAGAAATCAAAATATTTTAAAATCCCAAATTAAAGTAAGAAAAATTCATTTAGATTTCTTGAAAGTAGCTTGGGTTTCCTTGATTGGAAGTAACCAAGGATAAAAATTCACATACCTTTACCCAACTGAAGAAAAACGAAAAGAATTTGAAGAAGAGTTGAGTTCCTTAGCCCCCAAGTTGAAATTTCCAAGAGTTTTTTTGAGAGTTGTTTTGAGAGAGTTCAAAATTATGAGGGATGAGTTTGAATGTTTGAAAAAGGTTTTAGGTCTTTAGATGACTATAGAATAGTATAGAAACCTCCAAAGGACCAATAGAAATAACCAGAATTACTTAAATGCTATTAATGAATCGGAGGAAACATTTACCAAAAGTCATTTGACTTGAGGGTTAACGACCCGTATGGCACTCCACGGTCCGTGCGGAGTGCCCGTGAAACAACACTTAGAATTTTTTTTAGAAATTCCGATTTTGAAATAGCATTTAGCATTTTTCACACAAGTCCACCAAACAGACACCTTTCACAAGCCGTGTGAAGCCACACAGTCCGTGTGGTGCTCCTATCTCCCCAAAAATAGGAAATTTTCATGAAAAGTTACGAGATGGTGATTCCATAATTAGCATATTTTCACTCCGGAGGCTTTACAGGAAGCCTCAAGAACCGTCTCATTCCACACAACCCATGTCAGGACCCAAGCCTAGGGCCTAGATATGACCAACTAATGAAGAACCTGAAGGAACCACAAACACGACTCGTAGCATTACATTACACATCCTTGGTTGCGAAAGCAATTAATATGACAATGAGAAATAAGCATAAGCAAGGGAATTAGGACTAAGGATAGACCTTCATATCATAACATCAAGAAACAAGAGAGTCAAGACTCGTAACATAGATAGATATTATGTCCAACAACACCTCCACTACATAGATAAGAGTGGGGGACAAGCAATAGGGCTAACCCTCATAATCAATATATAACCTAAAAAATGTAGTCTTAATGCATAGCAGGAGTTCATAGTCAATGTCCCTGAAATGGAGGACTCACCAACAAGCTTGTAGGATAATCGAACTAGTCAAGTGGAGGAGGAGGAGGATCAAGCGGTGTTCCAGTTCCTACATGGTGACATCATATAGGCATAGAGTATGTGTTAGTACATTTGAATGTCCTAAGTATGTAGGATGCAATGCGACAAGAGATAGGCAACATAGGCAAAATGTGTAATCATAAGTAATGAATAGCATACTAACAATATGAAATGTATGAATGAGACTTAAAGTAAAACATGCTTCTATAGAATATAACATATGTGTAAGAAGAGACCATTAAACTATTGGTGGATTGTCACATCCTGCCACCCTTGGTGATTGAGGTACAAATCCCGTCAATAGGTTGGTGGATCATCACACCCTACCATTCGTGGTACCAGAGTACAAACCCCACAATACGTTGGTGAATCGTCGCACCCTACCACCCGTGGTGCCAGAGTACAAACCCCCCGAATGATTGATGGGTACAAACTCCCTAACAAGGTTGATGGATAGTTGCACCTTACAACCCATGGTGCCGGAGTACTATCACAACCCAAACCTAGGACCTAGACGTCACATGGCGAATGAGGAAGCCGAGAGAACCCCAATTAAGCCTCTCAACTTATCATTACACATTATTGCTCGCAGAAGTACGTAAAAGACATAAAACAAGCATAAAGGAGCAAAGGGGCTAAGGGATAGCTCGCTAAAAATCAACATCAAAACGAGGAGTCCTAGCTCATATCATAATTACACAACTTGTCCAATAAAACCTCTAAATAGATAGATAGAGCAGGGGCCAAGACAAAGTAACTAGGCTTACCCTCATAGTCAAAATACAGCATAAAAGAGTGTCTCAATACATAGTTGATAACAATCATAGACTAAGGTCCTCAAAATGGAGGACTCACTAACAAGCTTGGAATAGCACAGATTAGACACGTGGAGGGGGAGGATGATCAACTTGAGCACTAGTTCCTACATGGTGATATCGTGTAGGCAAGAGTATGTGTTAGTATGTTTGAATGTACTAAGTATATGGGATGTCATGCAACAAGAGATAAGTTTCATAATCAACATGTATAACAATAGATAATAGGCATGATATAGAAACATGACATATATGATCAATGCATAAGTAAAATATGCTTAAGTAACTCATGCTCATATTGGATACTATATATGTAGAAGAGACCAAACTAAATTTCCAAAGTACAAACCCCTTAGCAGGTTAGTGATGTTTCCACCTAATCACTTAGGTCAATGACTACTAACCCTCATCTAGGTTGGCGAAATTCCGCCCCATCACCATGGTGGAGAAGTACAAACCCTTCCCTAGGTTGGCAAGTACAAACCCCTATCTAGATTAGTAATAATGCCTCCCTATTACCAGGTGGAGAAGTACAAATCTTTCACTAGGTTATCCGGGTGCTCAAACCCCTCGAATTGTGCATGGTCGATTCTATACTTTATATAGGATTCATCATAAGCTCTAGTACAACACTTCATATAGGAATAGTCATATACATAAGCTCATTTCATCATCATGACATCATTTATATCATATCTCATGCTTTGGACCTTCATTTCCTCAAGAAACTATAACCGGACGTTTTATCAAACACCTTGGGCGTGTGTAGTGGGGGTAAAAGACAATGCAATTTGGAGATAAAATCTTGCAAGAAAATCTGTAGTAAACCCATTAATCAACACCTTGCAACACCTCCTAGACATTCACATCAAAATACCTCATCAAATCCAACATTACATCTAAGATTTAGAGCTCAAAACATGCTAAAACAACCATACGTTCATGAACTAAAATCACTATGCAATAAATTTCTCAATATACAAGACGCACATGTAAAATCAACTTTAAATCATGCAATATTAGTAAAAAGGAGGCTTAAGCACCATGGGTGGAAGAACCCAATGGTTCAACACCACATACCTTAGCTTAGGATGAACTTGGTGAAGATTGAAGATGGAGAATTGAAGCTTGAAGAAGAACCTTGAAGGATAACCTTAGCTTGGGATGAGGGTTTGGGACTTGAGTTTGGGGAGTGAAAATATGACTGTGTTTGAGTTAGCATTGGGAAATGTTTAGGATGATATAAAGGTGAAATATGGCTAAGTATGGGTAAAAACATGTATGGGAGCTTTTAGGCCCAAGACTTAAAGTCTTGGACCAAAACTGAAAAATAGAGTTCAAAATTACATAGGGGCGCGTAGCGAGGGGGACACGAAAACCCCTCTGAAAATTGATTTTTTTGAAATTTCATAATTACTAAATCTTTGCTATTAAATTAGGGTAGACCCTTTTCCCCCTAATTTGGACCCTTGAACAAGAATCCGAAGTCGGATTTTCGAAATCACAAATGGATTTTGAGATATAAGAAAATTAAAATTCTGGGCATTCTAAGGCACGTTTTGGGGCTTTTTTTGGGGGTCATTACAATATCTCCCCCTGGGAAAATTCATCCCTAAATGTAAAAGAGACATGCAACACAAGAGTAATAATGAACAAATCAGCCCCAACAAGGATGCAACATAACATGCAAAACACAATTTTCAAAATCTCAACATAAGTGTGAAATCATCATCATAAGTTTACCCACTTAAACATGAATGCATATGAATAATATAGGGGCTGAAATGTAAGACTTGAAATAACATATAAGACTTAGGATTTGTAACTTAGGATTGAGTGGAGTGGAAAAGATGAGGATACCGCTTTTGCATGTCTGCTTCAGCCTCCCATGTAGCACTTTCAACTTATTGGTTACTCCAAAGGACCTTAGCGGATGCCACTAGTTTGTTCATTAATCTCTTTACTTGCCTATCCAAGATCTGAACCAGAACCTCCTTATAGGTCAAGTTATCGCCCACAACACCCACAACATCAAGAGGCACAACGGCATTAGGATCAGCAACACATTTTCTCAACAAAGAGACATGAAACACCGGATGAACCAAATTCATTTCACTAGGTAACTTCAACTCATAAGCTACCTTGCCAACCCTCTCTATCACCTTATAAGTACCAATATACCTTGTGCTCAACTTCCCCTTTTTACCAAAACGGACCACACCTTTCATTGGAAAAACCTTCAAATAGACTAAATCACCCACTAGGAACTCTAGGTCTTTCTTTCTTACATCGATATAGGATTTTTTGATGACTTTGGGCCGTTCTCAACCTTTCCCTAATCATCTTAACCTTCTCAAGAGCCTCATAACCAGATTCGGACCTAATAAAGCCACCTCTCCAATCTCAAATCAACCCACCGGTGGTCTACAACGTCTCCCATAAAGTGGCTAAAAAGGAGTCATACCGATACTAGAGTGATAGCTATTGTTGTATGCTAATTCAATCAAAGGAATATGGTCATCCCAACTACTTTTAAGCTCCAAGACACAAGACCTACACATATCTTCAAGTGTTTGAACTGTTCTTTCAGATTGGCCATCCATTTGAGGATGGAAGATCGTATTAAGGTGAACATTGGTACCAAGACCCCTTTGGAAAGACCTCCAAAAGTGCGAAGTGAATTGTAAACCACGATCTGGTATGATGGACAAAGGAATCCCATGCAACCTCACCAACTCATGGATATACAACCTTGCATATTTTTCATCCGCATATGTTGTTTTAACCAATAGGAAGTGAGCCGACTTCGTCATCCTATCAACCACCACTCATATGGAATCAAAACCTTTTCTAGTTTAGGGCAACCCAATCATAAAATCCATATTAATTACCTCCCACTTTCAAGTGGTAATCTCTGTGTCTTGGGTTAGGCCACCCGACCTTTGATGTTCGACTTTGACTTGTTGGCAACTATGGCAATCGGAAACAAATTTAGCAATGTCCCTCTTCATGCCTCCCCACCGATACACATCTCTCAAGTCTCTATACATTTTTGGTGGAACCGAGGTGGATAGATTAAGAAGAATTATGGGCCTCATCAAGAATTATCTCCATCAAACCATCAATACGTGGCACACACAACCTACCTTGGTACCTAAGGGAACCATCTCCCCCTCGTGAGAAAACCTCTACTTTGCCCTCTTTTACCAATGCCTTCAATTCAAGCAAGGGGGAGTCAAGATCTTGTTTGGCTATCACCTCATCAACCAAGGAAGACTTAAACCCATCAATAACCACAACACTATCATCACCAACCTCTTCCAACCAAACCCCCAATCTAGCCAACCCATGTACCTCCTTAGCCATCTCCCTATCACCACAATCCACATGAGCTAGGCTACTCATGGAAACTCGAATCAAAGCATCCGTCACACATTTGCCTTACTCGGATGATAATGCACACTCATGTCATAATCTTTGAGAAGTTCTAGCCACCTTCTTTGTCTCAAGTTGAGATCTTTTTGTGTGAAGACATATTGAAGGCTCTTATGATCAGTGAAGTCATCAATATGCACCTGATACAAATAATGACGCCAAATCTTTAATGCAAACACCATGATGGCTAATTCAAGATCATGGGTAGGGTAATTCTTTTCATGCACTTTGAATTGCCTAGAAGCATAGGCTATGACCTTACCATTTTGCATTAGCACACAACCCAAACCATCTTTAGATGCATCAACATACACAATAAAACCCTAAAACCCATCTGGTAGTGATAATATAGGAGCAAACACAAGTCTATCTTTCAAAGCTTGGAAACTTTTCTCACATTCATCGGTCCATTCAAACTTAACCCTTTTTTGAGTCAACTTTGTCATAGGGGAAGCAATGAAGGAGAACCCATTCACAAACCTTCTATAGTAACCTGCACAGCCCAAGAAACTCCTAATATCTGATGGCTTCAATGGTCTAGGCCAATTCCTAATCACATCGGTCTTCTTAGGATCCACTTTAATGCCATCCCTGACACCACATGACCCAAGAATGCAACTTCCTTGAACCAAAATTCACACTTGTCATATTTAGCATACAACCTCTTCTTCCTCAATATTTGCAGCACCACCCTCAAATGACCCATATGCTCCTCCCTACTATGTGAGTAGATCAAAATATCGTCAATGAAGACCACAACAAAGGAATCAATATAGGGTTTGAAGACCCTATTCATTAGGTCCATAAAGATGGCCGGTGCATTAATCAACCCAAGGGACATCACCACATATTCATAGTACCCATATCTAGTCTGGAAGGCCATTTTTGGAATATCACACTCCCTCACCCTCACTTGATGGCACCCGGACTGAAGATCAATCTTAGAGAAAAAGCTAGCCCCGTGCAATTGGTCAAACAAGTCATCAATTCTCGAAAGAGGATACCTATTCTTTATAGTGACCCTATTGAGTTACCGATAGTCAATGCACATTCTAAGGGACTGATCTTTCTTCCTTACAAACAACACTAGTGCACCCAAGGTGATTGACTAGCCCTAATAAATCCCTTTTCAAACAAATCTTTCAATTTCTCTTTTAACTCCTTCAACTCCGCCGAGGCCATATGGTAAGGGAAAATGTAGATAGGTTGAGTGTCAGGAAGGAGATCTATGCCAAAATCTATCTCCCTCTCGGGAGGAACACTGGAAAGGTCATTTAGGAAGACATCAAGAAACTCATTTAAAATGGGGACCGACTCAATGGAAGGGACTTTGGAATACATATCTTTAACCCTCACAAGATGATGCAAACACTCCATAGAAATAACTTATGGGCTTTAATGCATGAAATGAATCTACACTTGACCACCGCATCTTGACATTCCCACTCAAGGATGGGTTCATTAGGAAATTAAAACTTGATCCTACGGGTTCAACAATCAATAGACGCATAGTAGGCATGCAACCAATCCATCCCAAGTATGACATCAAAATCCACAATGTCTATTTCAACAAGATCACAAGGCAACAACTTATGAAAAATACAAATAGGACAACTCTTATAAACTTTTCTAGCAACAATAGAGGCACCAATTAGAGTAGACACTTCATATGACTCATGCATCAGCTTGGGGACAATATCAAATTTTTTAGGAACAAGAGGGGTAACAAATTTTTTAGGAACAAGAGGGGTAACAAAGCATACATATCAAAGTCAAAGATTTTCAACATATCAGTAATAACATCGGGAACCTCACCAACCCCTTGCCTCCCACGTAGAGCATAGAATCGGTTGTGCCTTGGGACACCACCTTGAGGACCACCTCTACCCAATGGAACCGCATTTGCACCTTGGCCCTTGACACAATTTCTTGGATAATCTACCTTATTGTGACCAAGCTCAACACGATCAAAGCATTCATGAAAACCCTTCAAACATGGGCCATTGTGAATCTTCCCACATCTAGGACACACATCATTAAGAGACACACCACCAATACCTTTTGGTCTAGGGAATTCATTGGCAAACTCCCTATTTGTAGCATGAGGAGGCCCTTGACCTTGATGGAATCGGCCACCTCTATGGAACTTACCCCCATGGGGGAGTCTCTTGGCCTCATGGACCCTCCTTTTCTCATCTTTTCTTCCTCTATTTGCTCGGCATAGGTCATTAACTGAGATAAGTCCATGTCACCAATAAGCATGGTGGACCGGCATTCTTCAATTACCAAGTCGGAGACCCCCATAACAAAATTATTCATCCTTGACCTAGGATTAGCCAACAAGTGACGAGCGTACTTTGAAAGTTGATTAAATTTGAGGGCATGCTCCCTCACACTCAAAGCACCTTGTATCAAGTTCATAAACTCTACCAACTTTGCTTCCCTAAGCTCAAGAGGGAAAAACCTATTAAGGAAGGTCAATTTGAACTCCTCCCAAAGCACCATATTACCAACTCCCTTCTTACCCTTCCATTCCTCATACAAAATTTGGGCTACCCCTTTGAGTTGCACACTGCCAACTCCACCTTTTCATTTGGCCCAATACCCATTATATTCAAGATTTTGTAGGCCTCATCAATGAACTCTTATGGGTCTTCATCCACCTTTGACCCATGGAAAATCGGAGGATTCATCCTCGTGAAGTCCCGGGGTAGTAACATGAGGAACTTGGGCCCATTTTGGACTTGGTTGGCCACCACTTGGGCAAGCATAGTCAGGGCATCCCGGAGCTCACCATTGGTAGATTTCTCCTCGAAAGTTTGGGCACATCTTCCTTTAGTGTTTTTCATGATCTAGCACGGCAAAGAACAATCGTTAGGGGGAAAAACTCACTACAACTCTAAAGCACGACATATAACATGAAGAAGGAAAACATTTCCTAAAATGCCTCATAGCCTCCTATTCATAGTCATGGCGTAATTCATAACCATGAATAAGACTCTTATCAATGTGGTGTGTTGGACTCCAACGAATTATCAACCTAGTGCTCTGATACCAAGTTTATCACAACCCAAGCCTATGGCCTAGATGTGACACGGGGAATGGGGAATCCGAGGGAACCCCAATCAAGCCTCTCAACTTATCATTACATATCATTGGTCATGGAAGTATGTAAAAGACATAAAACAAGCGTAACGGAGTAAAGGAGCTAAGCAGCAGCTCGCCAAAACATCAACATCAAGACAAGGAGTCCTAGCTCATATCATAATTACACTATTTGTCCAACGACACCTCTAAATACATAGATAGAGCGGGGGCCAAGAAAAAGTAACCGAGATCACCTTCATAGTCAAAATAGAACATAAGAGAGTGTCTCACTACACAGATAATAGCAATCATGGACTAAGGTCCTCAAAATGGAGGACTCACCAACAAGCTTGGAATAGCATCTTCTAGCAACGTGGAAGGGGAGGATGATCAACATCAGCACCGATTCATACATGGTGATATCATGTAAGCAAGAGTATGCATTAGTACATTTGAATGAACTAAGTATGTGGGATTCCACGCAACAAGAGATAAGTTTCATAATCAACATGCATAACAATTGACAATAGGCATGATATAGCAACATGATATATATAATCAATGCATAAGGAAAATATGCTTAAGTAACCCATACTCATATAGGATATAATATGTGTAGAAGAGACTAAACTAAATTTCCAAAGTACGAACCCTTGGTAGGTAAGTGATGTTGCCACCCCATCACTTAGGTGGATAAGCACTAACCCTCATCAAGGTTGGTGATAATGCAGCTCCATCACTATGGTGGAGAAGTACAAACCCTTCCCTAGGTTGACGAGTACAAACCCCCATCTAGGTTAGTAACGATGCTGCCCTATCACTAGTTGGAGGAGTACAAACCCTTCACTAGGTTATCCGGGTGCTCAAACTCCCCGGATTAGGCATGATCGATTCTACACTTTATATAGGATTCATCATATGCTCTAGCGCAACACTTCATATAGGAATAATCATATATATATATATATAAGTTAATTTCATCATCATAACATCATGTATATTATATCTCATGCTTTGGACCTTCATTTCCTCTAGAAACCATAATAGGTCATTTTATGAAACACCTTGGGCATGTTTAGTGGGGGTAAAAGACCATGCAATTTGGAGATGAAATAATGCAAGAAAATCTATAGTAAAATTATTAATCATCACCTTGTAACAGCCCCAAGACATTCACATCAAAACTCCTCATTAAATCTAACAATTAGATCCTAGATTTAGAGCTCAAAACATGCTAAAACAACCATACATTCATGAACTAAAATCACTGTGCAGTAAATTTCTGAATATATAAGACCTATATGTAAAATTAACTTTAAATCATGCAATATTAGTAAAAAGGAGGCTTAGATACCATGGGTGGAAGGACCCAATAGTTCAACACCACATACCTTAGCTTAGGATGAACTTGGTGAAGATTGGAGATGGAGACTTGAAGCTTGAAGAAGAACCTTGAAGGAGAATCTTAGCTTGGGATAAGGGTTTGGGACTTGAGTTTGGGGAGTGAAAATATGTCTAAGTGTTTGGGTTAGTATTGGGAAATGTTTAGGGTGATATAAGGATGAAATATGACTAAGTATGGGGAAAATTCGTATGGGAACTTTTAGGCCCAAGACTTAAAGTCTAAGACCAAAGCTAAATAATAGAGTTCAAAATTACATAGGGATGCGTAGCAAGGGGGACGTGAAAACCCCTCTAAAAATTGATTTTTTTGAAATTTCTTAATTACTAAATCTTTGCTCTTAAATCGGGGTTAGACCTTTCTCCGACTAATTTAGACCACCTGTACAAGAATTTGAAGTCGGATTTATGAAATCCCAAACGAATTTTTGAGATATAAGGAAATAAGAATTTTGGTTATTCCGAGGCACATTTTGGGGTATTTTTTTGGGGTCGTTACAAGTACAAACCCCCCGATAGGTTATTAAGGTATGAACCCCTTGATAAGGTTACCCGGCTTGCGACCCCCGAGAAAGGCATGTTCACATTCCAACACTATATAGAGATTACCATATACATACATTCACTTCATCATCATATAGTCCTCATATACATACATTCTTTTCATTGTCATTTTACTATCATATAGTCATTCAACTGATAAGACATACATTGGACCTTCAATTCCTCAAGAAGCCATAACTTGACATTTTCTCAAACACTTAGAGGGTGTGTAGTGCTAGTGTACAATGATGCAATTTAAGAGTGAAATCATGCAAGAAAATTCAATGTAAAACCTTCAATAGATACTTGGTAACACCCTCATTCAATATACATCAAAACCCTTCATCAAATTTTAGAGTAGACCTTGGTTTCATAGCTGAAAATATAGCAAACAGTCATAATTTATAAGCCCCAGCATAGTTTGCAATGATTTTCATAATAAATAAGATCCATGAGTAAATCATCTTTAAATCATGCAAATTAGGATAAAAGGAAGCTTGGGCATCATGGGTGAAAAGAACCTATGAAGGAAACCCACATACCTTAGATTTGGAGATGAACTTGATGAAGATTGAAGATGGAGACTTGAAGCTTGAGTTTAATCCTTAAGATTCCAGAAATGTTTTTGAGACTTGAGTTTAGGAGTAAAATATTTGGCTAAGTGTTTGAATGAGTATTGGGGAATTTTTAGAATGCTATGAGGGTGAAAATGGCTAAGTATAGGTATTTTCATGTTTGGTAACACTTAGGCCCAAGATTTAAAAGTCTTGGACCAAAGTCAAAGATCTGCACAAAAGGATATACCAGTGCGTGTCATGGAAGCTGCGCGGAAACAACACTAGAAATTGCATTTTTGGGAATTTCAAATTTTGATACGGTTACTCTAAATCATTGTTAGACCCATTTCTCACTCAATTTGACCCCCTGAACAAGAATATGAAGTAAGATTTTGATATCATATACAGATTTTCAGATATATGAAAATTACGATACCAGGCACTTCTGAGGCATATTTTAGGATACATTTTGGGGTCATTACAATATCTCCCACTTAGGAACATTCGTTCCGGAATGTCAAAGAGACGTATATGAGATACATAAATATGACAATTTTAGCCCACATAGGGATGTAATAATGCACTTAAACGTCATTTCAAAAATCTCATCATAAGTGTAAAATCATCATGAACTTGTCAATTTAAACATAAAAATGCAATGACATGAGGGTTGATCTTAAGACGTGAGATCATATAAAGGACTTAGACCAATACCTTAGGCTTGAATGGAGAAGGAAAGGTAAGGAAATCACTTTTGTATGTCTGCATCGGCCTCGCACGTAGCACTTTCCACTTGTTGATTTCTCCAAAGGACCTTAACGGAAGCCACCTCTTTGTTTTTCAACCTCTTCACTTTCCAATCAAAAATATGAACTGGAACCTCTTAATATGTCAAATTGTCTTCAATGACACCCATAACATCCAGAGGCATAATAGCATTCAGATCACCCAAACATTTCCTCAACTTAGACATATGAAACACTGGATGAATCAAATCCATTTCTCTAGGCAATTCCAACTCACAAGCTACCTTGCCAACCCTTCTCATCACCCTATAAGGACCCACATATCTTGGGATCAACTTACCCTTCTTACCAAAACGAACCACACCCATCATGGGTGACACCTTCAAGTAAACCCAATCACCAACTTGGAATTCAAGATCCTTTTTCCTCACATCAGCATAGGACTTTTGGCAAATTTGAGTTGTCTTCAACCTTTCTCTAATCATCCAAACATTCTCAAAAACCTCCATAACTAGATATGGTCCTAAAAATGCCACCTCACCAACCTCAAATCACCCCACCAGTGATCTACAATGTCTACCATAAAGAGCCTCAAAAGGAGCCATACCGATGCTAGAATGATAGCTATTGTTGCAGGCAAACTCAATCAATGGAAGATGATCGTCTCAACCAACTTTAAGCTCCAACACACAAGCTCTAAGCATATCCTCAAGGGTTTGGATGGTCCTTTTGTCTTGGCCATCCATTTGAGGGTGGAAGGTCGTAGAAAGCTTAACTCTAGTACCAAGGCCTCTTTGGAAGGACCTCCAAAAATGTGAGATAAATTGAGCACCATGATCCGATATGATGGAAAACAAAATCTCATGCAACCTCACCAAGTCATGGATGTATAACCTTGCATAATATTCATCCCCATATGTGGTCTTAATCAGTACAAAATGAGCCAATTTTGTCATCCTATCAACCACAACTCAAATGGAATCAAAACCTTTTCTAGTCTTGGGCGACCCAACCACAAAATCCATATTAATGACCTCTCACTTCCAAGTAGGAATCTCTATGTCTTGGGTTAGGCCACCCAGCCTTTGATGCTCGGCTTTGACTTGTTGACAACTATGACAACCAAAAACGAATTTGGCAATGTCCCTTTCATGCCTCCCACCAATACACCTCTCTCAAGTCTCTATACATTTTGGTGGAATAGGGGTGGAACAGGAAGAGTTATGGGCCTCATCAAGGATCTTTTCTATCAAGCCATCAACACATAGTATACACAACCTACCTGTGTACCTAAGTGCACCGTCTCTCCCTTGCGAGAAAACCTACACCTTGCTCTCTTTCACCAAGGCCTTCAATTCTATCAATGAGGGATCAAGATCTTGTTTTACCATCACCTCATCAACCAAAGAAGACCTAGAATTATCCACAACAACATCACCATTACCAGTCTCCTTTAATCTAACCCCCAATCTACCTAACTGATGCACTTCCCTAGCCATCCCCTTCTCACCACCATCAAGATGAGCTAGGCTACCCATGGACACCCTACTCAAGACATCCGCAACCACATTTTCCTTACTTGGATGATAATGCACAGTCATATCACAATCTTTAAGAAGTTCTAGCCACCTTCTTTACCTCAAGTTGAGATCTTTTTGAGTGAAGACATATTGGAGGCTCTTATGATCAGTGAACAAATCAACATGCATCCCATACAAACAATATTGCCAAATCTTCAAAGCAAATACTATGGTAGCCAATTCAAGATCATGATTAGGGCAGTTCTTTTCATGAACATTGAGTTGCCTAGAAGCATAGGCTATCACCTTACATTTTGCATTAGCACACAACCCAAACCAACTCTATAAGCATCACAATACACCACGAATCACTCAAGCCCATCTGGTAGTGACAATATATGAGCGGACACAAGCTCATCTTTCAATGTTTGGAATCTCCTCTCACATTTATCCGTCCACACAAACTTAGCCTTCTTTTGAGTCAATTTTGTCATAGAGGAAGTAATAGAAGAGAACCCATTCACAAACCTCCGATAATAGCCCACTAAGCCCAAGAAGTTCCTAATGTCCAATGGGGTCAATGGTCTAGGCCAATTTCTAATCACATCAGTCTTCTTAGGTTCCACTTTAATGCCATCCCTGACACCACATGTCCTAGGAAGGCAACCTCCCTCAACAAAAATTTGCACTTTTCATATTTTGCATACAATTTCTCCTCCCTCAATCTTTGCAACACAATCCTCAAATGAGCCATATGCTCTTCCTTACAATGAGAATAGATTAAAATATCAGCAATGAACACCGTAACAAAAGAATCAAGGTAAGGTTTGAAGACCCTATTTATAAGGTCTATGAAGATGGTTGATGCATTGGTCAACCCAAAAGACATCACAATAAACTCATAATGCCCATATCTAGTCTGAAAGGTCATCTTGGTAATAAACACTGCCTCCCCTTCACTTGATGATACCTAAATCGAAGATCAATCTTAGAGAAATGGCTAGGCCCTTGCAATTGGTCAAACAAATTATCAATTCTTGGAAGAGGATATCTATTCTTGATGGTGACCCTATTGAGTTGTCGGTAGTCAATACACATCCTAAGGGACCCACCCTTCTTTTTCACAAACAACACTAGTGCACCCCAAGGTCATTGGCTAGGCCTAATGAACCACTTGTCCAACAAGTCCCTGAATTGCTCCTTCAACTACGCTGGGGCCATACGGTAAGGGGGAATAGAAATGGGTTGAGTATCGGGGTGGAGGTCTATACCAAAGTCTATTTCCCTTTCGGTTGGAATACCGGGAAGGTCATTTCGGAAGACATCAAGAAACACATTTACAATCGGGACCAACTCTATGGGAAGGAATTTAGACTCCACGTCCCTAACCCTCACAAGATCGTAAAGACATCCCTTAGAGATTAACTTATGGGCTTAAATGAAAGAGATGAATCCACTCTTGATCACCACATCTTGACTCTCCCACTCAAAGACGGGTTCATTTGGGAATTGGAATTTGACTCTACGGGTTCTACAATCAATAGAAGCATAATATCCATGAAACAATCCTTTCTAAGAATAATATCAAAATCAACCATTTCTAACTCAATAAGATCAAAAGGCAATATTTTATGCAAAATTCAAATAGGAAAACTTCTATAAACTTTTCTAGCAACAATAGATGTACCAATAGGAGTAGACACCTCATACGACTCATGCAACAACTCGGGGTCAACATGGAGATTTTTAGCAACAAAGGGGGTAACAAAACGAAAGAGTGGCGCCCGGATCAATCAATGCATACACATCAAAGTCAAAGATTTTCAACATACCGATAACAACATCGGGGACCTCATCCACCCTTTGCATCCCATGCAACGCATAAAACCGATTGTGCCTTGAGGCACCATCTTGTCGTCCACTTCTCCCCAGTGGAACCGTATTAGCACCTTATGGTCGAATCTCTTTGCCCTTGTTGCGATTTCTAGGGCAATCCACCTTGTTGTGACCTACTTCCCCACAACGAAAAAGCATGCATTAGTATCTCTCAAGCATGGGCCCTTCTGACACTTAGCACACCTAGGACATACCTCATTAGGAACCACAACACCAACACCTTGGGTCCTTGGGAAGTCATTGGCAAATCCCCTATTAGAAGCATGAGAGAACCCTTGGCCTTGGTGGATCTGACCACCCTTTTGGATCTTACCTTCGAAACGGGATCTCTTAGCCTCATGACCCCTCCTTTTCCTCAATTTCTCCCCTTCCATTTGCTTGGCATAGGTCATCAAACGTGACAAGTCTATGTAACTAATCAAAATGGCAGATTGGCACTCTTCATTGACCAAGTCGGACAAACCCATCACAAATTTGTTCATCCTTGATCTTGAATCGTCCACCAAATATGGAGCATATTTTGAAAGTTGGTTAAACTTGTGGGAGTACACCCATGTACCCTTATCTCAAATTCATAAATTCCACCAACTTAGCTTCCCTAAGTTCAAGGGCAAGGAATCGATTAAGTAAGGCCACCATGAACTCCTCCCAAAAGCGCCACATAGTTGACTCCCTTTTCCTCCTTCCATTGATTGTACCATATTTGTGCTACCCTTTTGAGTTGGTTAGCCGCCAATTCTGCCTTATCCTCTGGCCTCACACACATAATAGACAAAATCTGGTAAACCTCATCAATGAATTCTTAAGGGTCCTCACTCACCTTTGACATATGAAATTCCGACGGATTAATTCTCATGAAGTCTCTCACCCGATAGGCCGGCGTAGGAGCATGAGGGGATTGGCACCTTGATTCACTTGATTAGCCATGACTTGTGCAAGCAAGGTGAGAACATCCCTAAGCTCTCCATTGGCCGGTTGCTCCTGGGTTGTGTAGGCTCGTCTCCCTCTTGTATTAGGTATGATCTAGCACAACAAAGAACAAGCTTTAGGGGAGGAAAGCTTACTTCAACTCTATAGCACGACTTAGAATATGAAGAAGGGAAACAATTCCTAAATCACCTCATAGCCTCCTATTCATAGTTATGGTGCAAAACATAATAATGAATAGGACTCTAATCAACGCGGTGTGCTGGACTCCAAGGATCTATCAACCTTGTGCTCTGATATCATCTTTGTCATGACCCAAGCTTAGGGTCAAGACATGACCAGTGAATGGGGAACCCGAAGGAACCCTATATAAGCCTCGTATCATATCATTAGACATCCTTGGTCGCGGAAGAAATTAAAATGACAATGAGAAATAAGCATAAACAAGGGAATTAGGACTAAGGATAAACCTTCATATCACAACATCAAGACACAAGAGAGTCAAGACTCATGACATAGATACGTATTATGTCCAAAAACACCTCTAGTATATAGATAAGAGTGGAGGCCAAGCAACTGGGCTCACCCTCATAGTCAAGACATAACAAAAAGAAAGGTAGTCTTAATATATAGCAAGAGTTCACAGTCAACGTCCCCAAAATAGAGGATTTACCAACAAGCTTGTAGGACAATCGAACTAGCCATGTAGAGGAGGAGGATGATCAAGCGGTGCTCTGGTTCCAACATGGTGACATCATGTAGGCATAGAGTATGCGCTAGTGTGTTTGAATATACTAAGTAAGTAGGATGCAACGCAACAAGAGATAGGAAACATAGGAAAAATGCATAATCATAAGCAATGAATAACATACTAACAATATGACATGTATGAATGAGACTTGAAGTAAAACATACTTATGTAGAACATAACATATGTGTAAGAAGATACCATTAAACTATTGGTGGATCGTCACACACTACCACCCTTGGTGTTTGAGGTACAAACCCCGTCAATATGTTGGTGGATCGTCCCACTTTACCACCCAAGGTGCCAGAGTACAAACCCCCCGATAGGTTGATAGGTATAAATTCCCAACAAGGTTTATTGATAGTCGCACCATACCACCTGTCGTGCCAGAGTACAAAACCCCCGATGAACCCCTTGACAAGGTTATCCGGCGTGCAACCCCCGAGTAGGGCAAAGTCACATTCCAACACTATATAGAGATTACCATATACATACGCCCACTTCATCATCATATAGTCCTCATATACATACATTAATTTTGTCATCATTTCATCATCATATTGTCATTCGACTCATAAGACATGCATTGGACTTTCAATTCCTCAAGAAGCTATAACTTGACATTTTATCAAACACTTAGAGTGTATTTAGTGCTAGTATAAAACCATGCAATTTAAGAGTGAAAGCATGCTAGAAAATTCAATGTAAAACCTTCAGTAGATATTAGGTAACACCCTCAAGCAATATACATCAAAATTCTTCATGAAATCTTACAATAGTCCTTGGTTTCATAGCTTAAAACATAGTAAACAGTCATAATTTTATAAACTCCAACATAGTGTGCAGTGATTTTCATCATAAATAAGACCGATGAGTAAATCATCTTTAAATCATACAAATTAGGGTAAAAGCAGGCGTGGGCATTATGGTTGAAAGGAAACCATAAAAGAAACCCATATATCTTAGCTTTGGAGATGAATATGATGAAGATTGAAGATGGAGACTTGAAGCTTAAGTGCAATCCTTAAGAATCCGGAAATGGTTTTGAGACTTGAGTTTAGGAGTAAAATATTTGGCTAAGTGTTTGAATGAGTATTGGGAAATGTTTAGAATGATATAAGGACCAAAAATGGCTAAGTATAATGTTTGGGAATAGTTAGGCCAAAGACTTAAATGTCTTTGACTGAAGTCAAACATCTGCACAAAAATATATGCATACGCAGCATAATTTTTGGGCACTTTTTGGGGTTGTTACAACTCGTGTGCCTGGGTGTGAGGCCTCACCTAGTCCCAATGGTGGGGTTTTCAAGCTTAAGCCACCCTACGGCTCCTCCTTATGATCCATGAAGTGTCACACGGCTCGTGTCGGGTGCCAGTGAGGTGTGCCTTAGCTTGCAACACCACCCGAAGCCAATATTCAAGATTTGATGCCAAGTGTGGTCTCACTTGAGGCCGCACGGCTCGTGTGACCCCACACTGGCCATGTGGTCTCTCTTTAACAAACTTGGTCTAAAGTTTTTCCCAAAATGATATTTCTCAGGGTCCAATGATGTCGTACGATATCCTGGTCATTACATTATCTCCCCCTTAGGAACATTCGTCCTCAAATGTGCAAGAACAAGGCTTAAAACACCTGAGTTAGAACATGAAACTTTCAACACAAGATACCACGCATAGTTCATCATTTGAAAATCATAAAGCTATTAAATCTCAATTCAAAACAAAATAAAGTCATTCAAAGCATCATAAAAACCATTTTAATGTACATGTAAGCATGTCATACCATGAGACTCAAGAAGGAAAGAATTTGGACCAATGAGAAAAGGATGAACCTAATACCTTAGCCTTGAGTAGATTGGAAAAGATGGGATATCGCTTCACCATGTCCAACCCCGCCTCCCATGTAGCACTCTCCACATGTTGGTTCCTCTAAAGCACCTTTACCGAAGCAACATCCTTGTCACAAAGTTGTTTCACTTGTCTATCAAAAATTCCACCGGAACCTCCTCATAGGACAAGTTCTCTTCCACCTCAATACCCTCGAAAGGTACAATAGTGCTAGGATCACCAACCATCTTTCTCAATATAGATACATGAAAGACCAGGTGAATAGAACTCAAATTCGGGGGTAACTCTATCTTATACGCCACATTCCCAATCTGCTCAATAACATCATAAGGTCCCACATACCGAGGAATTAGTTTGCCCTTGTTGCCAAAATGCATCACCCCCTTCATAGGTGAGACTTTCACAAACACCCAATCCCCAAGTTGAAATTCATGATCCCTCTTCCTAACATCCGAATAGGACTTTTGGTGACTTTGGGCGGTCTTCAACCTCTCTCTAATCAACTTCACTTTTTTAATAGCCTCCATTACCATGTCCGGGCCAATCAAAGCCATCTCTCCTAACTCAAACCACCCCACTGGAGACCTACACCTTCTACCATACAAAGCCTCAAACGGTGCCATACCAATGCTAGCATGGAAGCCATTATTATAAGCAAACTCCATAAGAGGAAGATGGTCATCCCAATTTCCTTTGAACTCCAACACACAAGCCTTCAACGCCTCCTCCAAAGTTTGAATCGTCTCTCGGCTTGCCTATCGGTTTGGGGATGAAAGGTGGTGCCCATTTTGACCTTAGTACCCAGTCCTTTTTGAAATGATCTCCAAAAGCGAGAAGTAAATTAGCTACACCGATCCAATATGATAGACCTAGGCAACCATGCAACGTTACCAACTCTCGGATGTACAACCTTGCATAGTCTTCGGCACCAAAAGCAGTCTTAATCAGTAAAGAAATGAGCTGATTTAGTCATCCGTTCAACAATAACCCAATAGAGTCAAATTGTTTCTGAGTCCGAGGCAACCCAACCACAAACTCCATATTTATATCTTCCCACTTCCATGTAGGGATCTCAATGTATTGAGCCAACCCTTCAGGTCTTTGATGCTCCACCTTCACTTGTTGACAATTTGGGCATTCGGATACAAACTTGGGTATATTGTTCTTCATACCATGCCACCAATATACCTCCTTCAAATCCCGATACATTTTAGTGGACCCCAAGTGAATGGAATAATGGGTATTATGGGCTTTGCTCATGATCACCTTCTTAAGGCCATCCATATCCTGAACACATAACCAGTCTTGATACTGAAATACACCATCTCCCCCTTGGGAGAAAACCTCAATATTCTTATTGGTAACCAATTTCTTCAATTCCACCAAGGATGGATCTAATCTTGGTTAGCCTTCATATCAACAACCACTAAGGATTCGGCCCCATTTAGAACATATAGACCACCATCATTGGAATTGGCCTCTCTAACACCCAATCTAGCCAAATGATGAACATCCCTTGCCAACTCCTTTTTCCCCTCCTCAACATAAGCCACACTTCAATGGAGAGCCGACTAAGAGCATCGGCTACCACATTTGCCTTGCTAGGATGATATAGAATGCTCATGTTAATCCTTTAGGAGTTCCAACCATCTCCTTTGCCTTAAGTTAAGGTCCTTAGTGTGAACACATATTGCAAGATCTTATGATCGGTGAAATCATCAACATGCACACCCATACAAATAGTGTCTCCAAATTTTCAAAGCAAAAACCATCATTGCTAACTCAAGGTCATGAGTTAGGTAATTACTCTCATGTACCTTCAATTGCCTTGATGCATAAGCTATCACATTACCAAGTTGCATAAGTACACAAGCCAACCAAATTCGACAGGCATCACAATATATCATGAACCCATCCATGCCATTTGGTAGAGTAAGAACCAGAGCCAATGTAAGTCGGTCCTTCAAAGTTAGGAAAATCCTCTCACACTCATCCGAGCACATAAACTTAGACTTCTTTTGAGTCAACTTAGTCAATAGAGATGCAATGGATGAGAATCCCTTAATGAACCTTTTGTAGTAACTCGCTAACTCAAGAAAGCTTCAAATGTCCGAAGGAGTCAATGGTCTAGGCCAATTCTTTATCTCCTCAATCTTCTTCGGGTCCACCTTTATACCATCACCGAACACCACATGACCCAGAAAACCTACTTCACCCAACCAAAACTGACATTTGCTAAATTTGGCATACAAGTTCTTCTTTCTAAAGGTTTGCAAAACCAACCTAAATGATCCATATGCTCCCACTCACTTCGGGAATAAATGAGAATATCATTAATGAAGACAATCGCAAAACTATCAAGGAATGGCTTGAACACCCGATTCATAAGTTCTATAAACACGGCCAGAGCATTTGTTAGGCCGAATGACATTACAACAAACTCAAAGTTCCCATACCTTGTCGAAAGGTCGTCTAAGGAATATCATATTCTCTAACCTTTAACTGATGATATCTGGAATGGAGATCAATTTTCAAAAAGTGAGTAGCCCTTTGAAGTTGGTCAAACAGTCATTGATTCTAGGCAATAGATACTAATTCTTAATGGTCACCTTATTCAATTACCTATAATCGATATACATATGAAGAGATCCATCGTTCTTCCTTACAAAAAGCACTGGAGACCCCCATGGAGATATACTTGGCCTGATGAATCCCTTTTTTAGCATATCTTTCAACTGATCCTTCTACTCCTTCAACTAAGCTGGCGTCATACGATAGGGAGGAATAGAGATAGGTTGAGTATTCGGAAGAAGATATATGCCAAAGTCCACTTCCTTTTCGGGAGAAATACCGAGAAAGTCTTCAGGGAACATATTCGGAAACTCATTCACCACCGGAACCGACTCAAGAGTTGGTAATTTGGACTCCATATCCTTAACCCTCACAATATGATATACACATCCCTTGGAGAACAACTTTCGAGCTTTGAGGTAGGAAATAAATCGACCCTTAATAGCAGAGTCACCACCTTTCTACTCAAGAACGGGATCACTAGGAGGTTGGAACTTAACCTTTCGGGTTCTACAATCTAGAGAGGCATATGATACAAGCAACCAATCCATTCCAAGAATAACATCAAAATCATATATTTCAAATTCCACAAGATCACATGGAAAAACCATATTAAGTACAGAAACAGGACAACCACGATAGATCCTATGCACAACAACAGATTCACCCACAGGAGTATAAACTGAGTTAGGGTCCCTCAAAATTTTTGGACTCAAACAAAAATTAACAACCAAAAGAGGAGTCACAAAAGACAAGTTTGCACCCGAATCAAGCTATGCATAAACATCAAAATCAAAGACTTTTAACATACCAGTCTCAACATTCAGAGCCTCCTCAACTTCCTATCGTGCAAGAAGGGCATAGAACCAGTTGTTCCTCAGGGAAACACCTTGTGGACCTCTTTGTTAGCCTTGTCCACCACGAGGCACCTATCCCTGAACCTTCAAAGGATCCCTAGGGCAATCAGTAACCTTGTGACCCTTATCACCACACCCAAAGCAAGCACCTACGTTCCTCCAACATTTGCTCATGTGGGGCTTCCCACACTTATCACACAGAGGATATCCCTGACCACTACCGACCAGTGCCTTAGGAGGAGGCACCCTAGTATTAGCAACTCGAGCACTCGAACCCTGGCCCTATTGGAAGTGACCAAAATCACCACCCCCGAGAGTTGGAGAACCTACCATCAAAACGGGCCCTCTTAGGATCATGCACTCTCCTCCCTTTGAGTTTCTCCCCTTCGGTTTGTTCGATGTACACCATAAGTCTAGAGATGTCCATATCCTGATTAAGCATGGTCGTATGGCATTCTTGTATAAGTAAGTCAGAGATAGCTAAAACAAACTTTTGCATTCTTACATGGGAATCAGCCACAAGTGTCGGTGCACACTTGGTGAGCTTAGTGAAATTGAGGGCATAATCTCTCACACTTATATTACCTTGGCTTAGGTTGATAAACTCGGTCATCCTAGCTTCTATGAGCTCAAATAGGAAGAAATGATCCAGAAAATCAAGCTAATTAACAGTATCACCACAAACCCTCTCAATATACCATTGAGTATACCACACCTGTGTTGCATCCTTCAACTGATAGGCAGCCAATTCATCCCTCTCCTCAGAAGTGAAACCCATCACATTCAATACTTTGAAGAGCTCATCAATGGACTCTTGAGCATCGTCGTCAACTTTAGACCCAAAGAACTCCAGAGGATTCATCTAGGTGAAATCCCTCATCCTTAGTAGATGGAGTAGGATCCCGAACAAAACTGGTGTGTCTATTCTGCGTAGTCACCGCTTAGGCAAGCATGGCAAAGGTCGTACGGAACTCACCATTAGAGATAGGATCATCCATAGGCTCTTGAGGTGCTTGACCCTCATCATCCCGGGCTGGTCTGGCAGGTCTACCACGAGGCATCTTCTAAAATAGAGCAAGGATACCATCAAGGTCAAGATCTAAAATAACTATTCACAGCACGACATAAGACATGAAGAAGTGAGACAATTCCTAGAACATCGTCATAGCCTCCCACTTATAGGCATGGTGCATTTCACACCCATAAATAGGACTCTACTTGATGCGGCATGTTGGACGCCTAGGATAATTTACAAACCTAGAGCGCTGATACCATCTTTGTCACGACTGGGACCTAGGGCCTAGATGTGACATGGAAAATAGGAAAGGAAAGTCCCCAAACAAGCCTCAAGATAACAAAACTCGCATCATAGGTTCGGAAGCATACACAAAGTAAAAACATAGTTCTACGGGGCGAGAAAATAGGACTTAATCAATGCGGACAAATCGAGACTTAGGATCTTTCCATCAAAACATATAGCCAAGCCATAAATCACATAACTATAGTCAAAGATAACCAATCCATAACATAGACTTAAGTCATAACACATAGCATAAAACGTAAGGAAGTTTACAAGGTGTCCAACAATGCCTTTACATAGAAGGGTTGCGGGCCAAGACATTCCCTAGGATAACCCTCAATACTAATACATAAAGAAATAAAAGTTTCAAAGGTAGATAGATGGTGGATCATCCTTGGAAGATAGGACTCACCATTATAAATAAACTTGGAATCCGATCTAAGCATCAAACGGTGGATGATCAAAGTCCTCGGTCCCTACATGGTGAAATAATGTAGGAAAGAGTATGTGTTAGTACATTTAAATGTACTAAGTATGTGGGATGCAATGCATGACTTACCAAAAACCTGCATTTCCATGTTAGATGACAAGGGCACATAATAGAGAGAGAGATATGTATAGCAAGGAACGAGTATAACAAGATGTTCTGAAATTCATGATGCACGAAATGCAAATGATGCTACTACATGGTAGGGATGTGACCTCAACTGACATGAATAAGACCAAGCGAGCTATTACTTAGAATACTGATGAAATTCACTCATCAGTAAAAAGGTGGTCTACACGCCAAAGGTAAACCATGCTTCACCTTACTAGCACCCCCATTTCATATAAAGAAACCTTCCTTATGGGCACCCCCATTTCGAGTAGGTTTTTTACATATAGCGCACCATATCATATCACATAGTTTCTTCTCCTTACAGGAAACCCATTATGGAGATATCTTTTCTTATGCGTACCCCCATTTTGGAAAGGAACCTATGCTAGGCACATTGTTTGAGGAAGGAGAGAGAACCCTCATTCCAGTGGTGCTAAGTCATCATCCTACAAAAATACTTATACGTATATATGCATGATTCAAGAGATAATATTCACTTTCAAAATCATTTCAATGCATCCTTAATATTAAAGCCAAGTACCACTCATAGTAATTCATACTTAGGCTCAAATGTCAAAATCATAGTCCATAGTCATAATACTCATGCATAGGAATAGCCCATTCATATACAAAATGGTGCAACCAACCAAAATGCTCAAAGATCCATAATCAATAGACATATATGTGATCATAATATTGTCATAACCAATGTCTTATTAAAATCATATTGTAGAACACAATTGGGCTTAACCCATAACATAATTTCCATAATTTCTCATGAACATGAATGCATGTGCTATGGATGATGTAAGAATGGCATGGGTAATTGAGATACAATCTAAAACTATCAATGTAATAAGAAATTCAAGTGAAAACATAGTTAAATCCACATTTGAAATCATAATATAATCACTCATGCTTAGATTCAAACGTTTAAGGACCATGCATATTCAAATATTCTTAATAACAACGTACTTCAATATTTCAAAGCTTAATTCATCTTTAAATCCATAGATAAACATAACCCATACATTGTTAGAATTTAAGAAATCAAAATATTTTAAAACCCCAAATTAAAGTAAGCGAAATTCATGTAGATTTCTTGAAAATTGCTTGGTTGTCCTTGATTAGAAGTAACCAAGGATCAAAACCCATATTCCTTCACCAAAATGAAGAATAACCCTAACAATTTGAAGAACAGTTGAGTTCCTTAGCCCCTAAGTTGAAATTCGAAGAGTTCTTTTGAGAGGGTTCAAAATTACGAAGGATGAGTTTGAATGTTTGAAATAGGTTTGAGGTCTTTAGATGACCATAGAATAGCATAGAAATCTCCAAAAGACTAATAAAAATAATTGGAATTACGTAAATGCCATTAATGAATCAGAGTAAAAATTCACCAGAAGTCATTTGACTTGAGGCCAAATGGCTCGTGTGGCACTCCATGGTCCATGTGGAGTGCCCGTGAAACAACATTTCGAAAATTTTCTGGAAATTTCACTCTTGAACTAACACTTAGAATTTTACACATGAGTCCACCAAATGGACACCTTTCACGAGCCATGTGAAGCCACACAGTCCGTGTGGTGCTTCCTGACTCCTTAAACTTGGAAAATTGTTGCCAAAAGTTATGAGACGGTGATTTTATACTTAGAATATTTTCACTCCGATGGCTTCACGGGGAGCCTCATGAACTATCTCATGCCACACGACCCGTGTGACTGGGTGTGTGGCCTCACCTAGCCACAATGATGGGGTTTTCAAGCTTAAGCCACCCCACGGCTCCTCCACACGATTCGTGAAGTGTCACACGGCTCGTATGGGCTTCCAGTGAGGTGTGCCTTAGCTTGCAACACCACCCCAAGACCAACATTCAATATTTTAGGCCAAGTGTGGTCACACTTGAGGCCACACGGCTCGTGTGACCCCATACTGACTGTGTGGTCTCTCTTTTGACAAAACTAGGTCCAAATTTTTGCCCAAAATGAGATTTCTCAAGGTCCAACAACACCGTACAATATGCGGGTCATTACAACTAAAGTCTTGGGTAAGGGTAAAGTTCAACTGAAGCTCACTTCTAGAAAACCTTTATCCTTAATCTATGTGCTACATGTTCCTGAAATGCGAGCAAACTTGATTTTTGTGGCTTTACTTGGTAAAGCTGGAGTTAAAGTGTCATTTGAGTCTAATAAGGTCATATTAACCAAATCTAATGTACTTGTTGGGAAAGGATATTGTAACCAAGGACATTTTATACTCAATGTTATGAATGAAAAAGCATCTACTTCTACTTATATGATTGAATCTATCTCTTTATGGTATGCTAGACTAGGACATGTTAATGTCTCATATATAAAGAATATGCAATAACTTGGTTTGATATCATTTCTTGATTCAAATAATATTAATAAATGTGAAATATGTGTTGAAGCTAAAGTTACTAAAAAAATTCCACATTTTTCAATGAATAGAGAAACTGGATTATTGTCTTTCATTCGCACTGATTTAGGTAACTTAAAACAAACTATGACTAGAGGTGGTAAAACATAGTATATGACATTTATTGATGATTTTTCTAGATTCACTAAGTTGTATTTGCTTAGAAATAAAGATGATGCTTTTAATGCATTTATTTTTTATAAATCTGAAGTTGAAAATCAACTTAGTAGAAAAATTAAAAGAATTAGATTTGATAGAGGTGGAGAATATTTGTCGTTAAACACCTATTGTGAAAAAGAAGAAATTATTCATGAAGTAACTCCACCTTACTCACCTGAATCTAAAGGAGCAGCTGAAATAAAATATTGAACATTAAAGGAAATGATGAACTCCATGTTAATTAGTTCTAAAGCACCTGATAATATATGGGGTAAAGTTATATTGTCTGCATGTCACTGACAAGATAGAATTCCTTATAAAAGATCTGGAAAAACACCTTATGAATTATGGAAATATTATAGACCTAATTTGAAATACTTAAAAGTATGGTGGTGTCTTGCGAAAGTTCTCTTGCCTGAACCTAAGAAGAGAAAAATAGGTTCTAAAATAGTTGATTGCATATTTATCGAATATGCTAAGCATAGTGTTGCATGTAGATTTCTCGTTTGAAAAGTGATGTGCTTGATAGCAATACTATTATTGAAAAAAAATGTTGAATTCTTTGAGCATATTTTTCCCATTAAGTGATAAAGTCGCTCATGCACCCGTTGAAAAAAAATAGTGTATCTATTTCTGATGTTGAGGAGCTAAGGAGTAAAAGACCTAAAAAAAATATTGTTTTATGGAAATGATTTTCAAACTTTTCTTGGGGACAATGAACCATTAACTTATTCTGAAGCTATTTCTTCTCCTAATGCTAAATTTTGGAAAGTCACAATAAAAATTGAAATTGATTCAATTATGAAAATTAATACATGGAATTTGACTAATTTACCTGCTAGTGCAAAATCTATTTGTTGTGTAAATGGATTTTCAAAAGAAAACTTAATCCTGATAGATCTATAGATAAATATTGAGCTTGGTTAGTAACAAAAGGATTTTCTCAAAAGCAAAATATTGATTATTTTAATACATTTGCACCAGTAACTAGAATTTCTTCTATTCGAATTTTAATTACCTTAGCATCAATTCATAAGCTTTTTATCTATCAAATGGATGTAAAAATAACTTTCTTAAATGGTGATTTGAAAAAAAAAATTTATATGGTTCAACCTGAAGGATGCATTGTTCCTAGACAAGAAAATAAAACTTGTAAATTAATTAAATTTCTTTATAGCCTTAAACAAACTCCTAAGCAATGGCATGAAAAATTTAATCAAATCTTAGTGAGAGATGGTTTTTCTTCTGTCGAAGTGAATAAATGAGTTTATACTAAAATTGTAGACAATGATTATGTAATAATATCTTTGTATGTTGATAACACGCTTATATTTGGTACAAGTTTAAATATGGTGTAGAGTACCAAATTATTTTTGTCTACTAATTTTGATATGAAATATCTGGGTGAAGTCAATATATATTGCAAATTAAAGTTACAAGGAGTGAAGATGGTATATTGTTGTCACAAGAACATTATATGGAGAGGCTTCTTAAGAAGTTTGAATGTCTTGATGTGACACCTATGACCGCTTCTTATGATGTTATTCTGAATTGAAAAAGAATAAAGGTGACTCAGTGGCTCAGTCTAAATATGCTCAGATTATTGGGAGTCTGATGCATTTGATGAATTTTACTAGGCCTAATATACGCTATATTGTGTGTAGACTGAACAGATATACTTATAATCCCAATAAAGAGCATTGTTCTGTGTTAATGAGACTAATGAAATATTTGAGAGGAACCATGAATTATGGAATATTGTATAGTGGATTTCCTTCAACATTGAAAGAGTATTGTGATGCAAGCTAGATCTCTGATTCAGATGAGACAAAGTCCACAAGTGGATAGGTTTTCACCTTAGGTGGTGGTGCAATGTCATGGAGATCAGCTAAAAAGACAATCATTGCAAGATCAACTATGGAGTCAGAGTTTGTAGCTCTGGAACCAGTTGGTTCTGAGGTTGAGTGGCTAAGAAGTTTCTTAGAAAATATCCCTTTAATAAAGGATGAGATGCCTCCAGTGTCTATACATTGTGATTGTCAAGCCGCAATTGCTAATGCATAGAATAAATCTTACAATTGTAAGAGTAGACACATGAAATTGAGACATGATGTCATTAAGCAGCTGCTGAAAGATGGAATAATTTTTATTGATTATGTGAAGTCAGAACTGAATTCGGTTGGTTCACTGACTAAACCTGTGGGAAGAAAATAAATTCTTCAAACCTCGAAAGAGATGGGTCTGAGGCCAATATGATTGTCAATAAATATGGTATCCCAACTTATGTGATTGAAGATCCAGGAACTAGGTTCATATGGTTAATAACAAGTCGATAATGATACTTCGCTCTAACTGAGAGTGCTTGAACCGCTACTAATTGTGAGGGATGAGTTATTAACTCTTAATTAATTCATAGTGCTTATGGATGGTATATTTAGAACGGTATACACTTGATGAATTCACCTATAAGAGAAGTGGAGTGAGGCCGCTCCTATGAGACCTTGGCCTAGTCTCTAGAGCTCTCATGAATAACCAGGCACGCGCATGGCCTATTGGTGTAAAACCGCATTGAACAACGAAATATAAGGATCAAAGTGTGATTGGTGGAATCTCTGACTTACAATAAAGAATTTTTGGTTCATAAAAATTTTATATTTCACCAATAATTTTGTATGTTAAATTTTACTAATCTAAGTTTGGTTCATAGTCCAAGAGACACCAAATCTACAATATTTTGATCATGCAAAATTAAGCAAGTCTTGTTATTATTATTAAAATACTTTTAAAATATATGGAGAATTATTGGATAATTTAAAAATACTAGGTTTACTCCACGTGCATTGTACGTGTATGACTATTCTTGAGATTCATATAACTATTGAATAGTCTCCATAGTATATTTTATTGATCTATTGGAAATGCAATAACGTTTTCATTTAAGAATTGTTTCTTGCAAATCAAAATATTTAGTTGTAGCGAATCATACTAATCACAAAATATAAGTTTTTAAAGTACTTTATAGTTTTATGTTATTGTATTTATGATTTGTTTTAATTTGCATCCACTATGCACTAATATGCGACTTCATTCAGATATAGGTGGCTAAGTCCAGATTGCACTAAATTTGGATGGGCTGGTGGAATAAGAACCTGCACATTAACTGTAATTAGCTTTCAGCGTTCTTTTGGTTCAATGTCGCATTGCCATCGTGATATTTCCTTTTAAGGTGCATGAGATGAGCGGATGAGAATGCTTGAGCATATCCCTTTTGGAAGAGATGCAGCTAAACAGGGTCAACGTTGTGTTTTTGGGGTGTGAATGTTGGCATTGTGTTATTTCGAGATGTTGTTCCTCATTAGTTAATTTAAGTTTATTTTAGATTATTTATGTATAATGATGAAGTTTTAAATGTAAGATAACTTTCAGGTTGTGAGCCTTTTCATGAAAGAGTAGAATGTGCTTCATTACTATCATAATGGTATTTCAGCCTTCTTACTCTATCAAATGGGGGTAGATTATAAATGTCAAAGCTAATGTAGTCATATCATCGATCCTGTCCATTCTTGATTCGTTCGTTTGTTATTCACTCTAAAAGTAATATCCTTTAGTACTATAGGATTTTCGTGCAAGTGTAAATGAAGATTTCTACCAGATAATTATGGTTCAGTAGTTATAAGTTTTTAAATAATACTCCATTATGACAGTTACTTAGCCGGTTTACATTTTTTTGTTAGTTTACGACAGTACTTGTAGAACGACATTTTTAAAGTTTCTTATTAGTTTGACACTTCCTTGGTTGAGACGGAAAAAATGACCGATAGTTTAAGTATTGAATCTTTGTAATCGATATATTCTACTTTGAAACTACCATTTCACTCACCATGTTTAACTTTTCTTGCTTGTTAAAGGTACAGAGGAAAGGTGATTAAAAATGTAGAGGTGTGGCATTAACATGCATTAGTAAATGGCATAGAAACAATAAGTAGATTGTAGTACTTTAAAAACACACGAATCATGTCTTGGTGGTCACTCATTAATATAGTTGTTATATATGGAATAGTTCACAGTAAAGAGATTTTGAGAATTACCAATGTCACATGTTTTAATACCCAACAACATAGGTCCATTGCATAAACTATGTGACCAGAAGAAAGAACCACTTGTTGAAAGAGAATTCACTGAATTGAAGACAAATTTCACATGTGTATGATTTCTGTGACATCATAAATTTTTTAGAAAGATAAAGAGGTTTATAATATGAAATATGCAGGCGAGGTCAGCTTCAACTATAGAAGTGTTCCTGTTTTGCTCCGAAAAGGATCTCCCTGATTGCATGAGAACTTCAAGCAGTCTAAATGCAGAGATGGTAAAACTGGCTTGCAAACTGTAGCCATTCCTAATCAACATAATAGATTGTAGAAGTGGTATCTCTAGGACAGAGTAAACTTTGTTGCAAGTGTAGCAAATAAGATATCCTTGTGATATTCTTCCAGTACTGAGTAAAGAATAAAACTGTTAGTAACTGAAAAAAAAATGACAAGCCACAGAACAATGTCAGCTGAATAGAATAGACAAAAAAGAAACGAAGCAAAGAAGAAATAGAACCTGTTGGTTTATGGGAGAACCACCATAAGAAACAACCACCCTGACATCAGTGTGATATACAAATTTCTTAGCTTCATCGTGAATCTGCAAGCCAATATGCAACATTCAAACCTACTCTTTAAACTTTTTCAAAAAGCAACCTTACAGCATAGTCCCAAAAAACTAAATTGATCTTATCTCACTCAATTTTTAAGTGCATAGACCAATAAACTCCATAAACTTACTTGGCATGAGAGCTCCCTAGTTGGAGAAAGAATAAGAGCCAGCGGAAATGCCATATGTGGACGTGGAGGTCTTGGAAATTGTCCCCACATTATTCCACTTATGATGGGAAATAGAAAGCACTCGTTTTTCCAGAACCAGTCTAAGCACAAGCCATCAAATCTCTACCAGCAAGTGCAATTGGTATAGCATGCCTTTGCACATGAGTTGGTTTAACACACTTGCATCTCCTGATATTTAGGTTGACAGCTTCACCAAAATCAATCTCAAGAAAAGTGCTCACAGGAGGGGGTATATTATCTGCACTTGTCTCCACAGGAATATCCTCATACGCATCAAAGTTGATCCTAGAATTATCTGGCTCAACAAAGGGTTCAGCATCATCATCTGCAAAGGGGCTAACATCCTGCTCCCTCCCGCGATCCCAACAACCTGTTCTGTCATTCCAGCCACCGCCACAGCCACCGCCACAGCCATAACCAGATCGAAAATCATTCCTTGGACCACTCCAACACCTTCCACCTACATTTGGTCCACCATAACCACTTTGGTCCTGAGCAGATTCAACAGGGCCACCATAGGAAGCCTGTCTAAGAGGATCTGTTGAAGGAGGCCTGTTTCTAAGATGTGGTGGAACATAAGTTGATGACCAGGGGCAAGCAGCAGCCAGATTCTCGGCTGCAGAAACTGAATCAGCCCAGGATGTTTGCATTATCAAAACACACAGAAATCAAAACCTGGTCACCTTGTTGCTAACCCAAAACTCAGATAACCTTTTAATCGGATTTTGATGTACTATTGGGATAAAAGTGAAACTTTAGATACTGCAAAAAGTTTTTTTTTTATAGTTTTGTACAATATTTATAAAAGAACAAGTAACATCATCTAAACTAATCAATCTCTAATTCTTAGGAGATACTTGAATCACGGGATTTCCTCTAAACTTATTTCCTATAATAATATATTTAATTCCATATTTACAGTAGCCATATTTACAGTAGCAGATTACAATCAAATCTACTAGCTTATTTATGGAGCAGAATATAGTCATATCTATTAGCTCCTTGATGGAGCAGATTATGGCCAAAACTGCAAACTCATTTGACACTCCCCCTCAAATTGGCATGTAAATATCAAACATGCCTAACTTGCTCACAAAGGACTCAAAAGTAGTTGTGAAAAGACCTTTTGTGAAAATATCTGTAACTCGTTTAGTTGTTGGAACAAAAGGAATGCACACACTTCTATCTTCAATCTTCTCTTTAATGAAGTGTCTGTCTACTTCAATATGCTTGGTTATATCATGTTGAACTATTTTATGAGCGATGCTTATGGAAGCCTTATTGTCACTATACAATTTCATTGGAAAATTCATAGGTCTTTCTTAGTTCTTCCAAAAATCTCTTGAGCCACAAAATTTCACAAATTTCTTGTGCCATGGATTGATACTCAGCCTCAGCATTACTTCGAGCCACGACATTTTGCTTCTTACTTCTCCATGTCACTAAATATCCCCAAACAAATGTACAATATCGAGATGTAGGCCTTCTATCAATAGATGAACCATCCTAGTCTGCATCCGTATAAGGCTCAACACTTCTTTGCTCATTCTTTTTTATAACACTTTTTTGCTCATTCTTTTTGAAGAACAGTCCTTTCCCAGGAGAATTGTTTAGATACCTTAGGATCGATCGACAACTTCTTGGTGTTCTTCCCATGGAGAATGCATAAACTGATTAACTAGGCTCACAGCAAAGGAAATATCAGGTCTAGTATGTGATAAGTAAATCAAATTGCCTACCAATCTCCAATATTGGCCCTTATCAATCAATTTTCCTTCCTTTACAAACTTTACATTTGGATCAATTGGAGTTTCAGTTGGTCTACAACCACTCATTCATGTTTCTTTTAATCGATCAAGAACATACTTCCTTTGTGACACTATAATTCCTTTATTCGATCGTGCAACCTCCATGCCGAGAAAGTACTTCAACAAGCCTAGGTCCTTTATCTCAAATTTTGAGGCAAGAAATTCCTTTAGATTTTTTATTTCAACCACATCATCTCCTGTGAGAATGATATCATCGACATACACTATATGAACTATTGTTTTTCCTTCTAGTGAGTGTCGAGTAAACATTGTGTTATCTACTTGTCCTTGAACATACCCTTCCTTCTTCACAAATTGAGTAAACCTTTCAAACCAAGCCCTTGGAGATTGTTTTAGACCATAAAGAGATCTTCTAAGCCTACATATCTTTGACTTGTACTTTCCTTCAAAGCCTGGTGGGGGATCCATATAGAGTTCTTCCTCTAGTTTTCCATTCAAGAAAGCATTCTTCACATCTAACTATTGAAGAGACCAGTCAAGATTTACTGTGATTGTCAACAAAACTCTAATTGAGTTTAGCTTACGTACTGGAGCAAAAGTCTCAAGATAGTCAATCCCATATGTCTTCATGAATGCTTAGCTACTATGCGGGCCTTATACCTTTCCAAAGATCCATCTGATTTGAATTTAGTGGTGAACACCCATTTACAGCCCACTAGTTTCTTTCCCTCTGGTAAATCCACTAACTCCCATGTCTCATTTCTTTCAAGGGCTCGCAGTTCCTCCAAAATTGCTTCCTTTCACTTGGGAACTCGTAGAGCATTCTGCACATTTTTTTGGAATCACCACGCTAAAAAGTTGTGAAGTAAAGGCTGAATAACTAGGAGACAACCTTTTATAAGACACAAACATTAAAATAGGATATTTGGAAGCATTTCTAACACCTTTGCGTTTCACAATAGGTAGGTCCAGATCTGAGAATTAGAAACAGAATCAGTTGGAAGATTACCTTGAGATTCAGTAAGGTCTTGTGGAGAAGACTTTTGGTAGTGTTGAGAATCTTCAGTCTTTTTTTCTTGAGTTTGGATCTTCTCGAATGCACCTGCGTTTCTTTTTTTCTCTATTCCTATTTTCATTTTTGTCATGTGAAGGCTTTATAGGTTCATTTTCTGAGTTTTTGTAATTTAAGTCACTTTGGTCCCTTACATGTTCAGTTTCGGAGTTTTTTTCATTTAAGTCACTTTGGTCCCTATCATCTCTCGGATCTTCTCCTAGATCCCTCACGTCAGTATTTATTGCAATATCAGTTTTCTGATTTGGTTGTTGTCTAGTTCCTCAATATCACCAAAAGTCGAATCTTCTCCTACATGATACTCCCCCTGAAGATGAGTGGTAAATTAGAGTTGGGAGTCAAAGAAAGTTAGATCCATTGTTACAAATATCTTTCTAGCATGTGGATCATAACATTTATTTTCCTTTTGAGTTGGGGAATATCCTACAAAAATACACTTCTTAGCCTGTGAGTCAAGTTTATTACGATTATGAATATGAATAAATGTTGTACAACCAAAAACTTTTAGAGAAAGATCTGTAAATAACTTGGAACTACAAAAACTCTCCCTGAAAACTTGTAAAGGTGTTCTAAATTCAAGTGGGCGAGATGGCATTCTATTAATAAGGTAAGTGGCAGTCAAGAGTGCCTTTCCCCAAAGGTGTTGTGGAACTTTACTAGTAAACATTAAAGGTCCCGTTACCTCTAAAAGGCGCCTATTCTTTCTTTCGGGTGATACCATTTTGTTGAGGTGTATTAGGACAAGAGCTTTGGTGTACTATCCCACCCTTTTGAAAAAACTTCCTAGTTGTTCATTAAAAAATTCACTACTATTATCACTTCGAAAAATTTTGATTTTCTCATTAAACTGTGTTTCCACCATGACATAGAAAGTCTCAAACACATTTTTAACCTCAGATTTATCCTTCAATTAAAAAAACCAACTCAATCTAGAATGATCGTCAATAAAAGTTACAAACCACCATTTTTCATACATTGTTGAAATCCTAATGGTCCCCAAACATCACTATGAATCAGCATAAAAGGTTTTGAGGCCTGATATCTTTGAGAGGGAAAAGAAGATTGGTGATGTTTAGCTATTTCACAGAATTCACATTGGAATAAGGATGAATTTTTATTTCTAAATAACTGAGGTAACAAATGTCTTAAATAATAAAAACTTGGATGCCCAAGCCTATAGTGCCAAAGCATGACTTTATTCAAAACAGAAGTAGAGTTCAAACAAATAGGATTCAGTTGTGCTGAGTTGTTCCCATTATCAAGGAAATGAAGACCTCCAGATTCTTTAGCACTGCCAATCATCTTCTCCGAGACCTTTTCTTGAAATTCAAATAAATTAAAATCAAAAATAGCACGACAATTAAGAGAACGAGTTGATTTACTGACAGAAACCAAATTATAAGAGAGTTTTGAAACATGAAGAGTATCACAAGCTATGAGGGATGGAGATAGTTTAATAGTTCCTTTTCCAGCAATTGCAGAGAAGGAACCATCAGCTATCTTTATTTTATTGTTTCTCTGCACAAGGAGTGTAAGTAGAGAAAGAACGAGAACTTCCAGTCATGTGATCACTAGCTCCTGAATCTATGATCCAAGAATCTATTTGGTTGGAATTGGCACTAAGAAAAGCAGATGTTACAATACCTGTTTCAGCAAAAGAACAAGAAGGATTTGAAGAATTTGGTGCATTTGGATGAAATTGTGGAGATTGAAGGAGTTGTACAGAATTTTCAATTGTTCCCTAGTAAATGGAGATTTTTCTGGAGAAGATTGCTACCCCTGATCAAAATAAGTTGTTTGAAGGGCCTGACTATTTTGATATTGAAGACCACGATCATCAACTCCCTTCTTCTTTCAATTCAGTGGTTTCCCATGAATCTTCCAACATATTTCACGGGTGTGCCAATGTTTTTTGCAGTGATCGTACCATGGCCTTTTGTTTTTGTCATTTTCATTCTTCTCTATTACAAGCACCAAAGAGTCTATAGCAGGTTTTAGTTTGACATTTTGATCAGGTTCTAACATAACTTTACTCCTAGTTTCCTCTCTCCTAACTTCAGAAAAAGCTTCACGAAGTGAAGGCAGAGGATTGTTTCCTAGGATTTGTGACCTAACCTCGTCAAACTCCTGATTTAACCCAGCTAAAAAAAGGTAAACTCTCTCATTTTCTTCCCTTTTTTTTGGCTTTTACACTATCCACATGACACTCTCATTCATCATTATAACACTGGTCTAACTCCCGCCACAAAGACCCCATTTCATTATAATAAACAGTGACTTCTTTCTCGCCTTCTTGGTCTTCCGTAATTTAATTCTTAACACAAAAATTTTAGAGGCATTTTCTACATTAGAATATATTTCCCTAAAGGCCTCCCTCACATCCTTAGCCGTGGGAAAAAAGAGATAAGATTTGCCAATGATTGGTTCCATGGAATTTATTAACCAAGCAATCACAAGTGAATTCTCTAATCTCCAGGAGTTCAACTTGGGGTCTTCGACTCCTAGTTTTTTCATCTCTCCGATCAGATGTCCCAGCTTTCCACGACCATCAATTGCAAGCTTTACAGATTGTGCCTATTCGAGACAGTTCTTCCCATTTAATTGAGGAGAAGTTAACTGGAAGGGCATGTGAGAAGCAGTGCCTCCTTGTGTCATCAGATTTTTTGTAGGAGCTTCTAGAAAAGAACTTTTGTTTGCCGTTGATGTTTCAGAAAGATGCTCTCCGTGAAAGGCTGTTTTATCCGTATGATATTAAGGGAAAAATGTCCCGATATGATACCATGAAAGTTTAGATACTGCAAAAAGTATATTTTCATTCATAGTTTTTTACAATATTTATAAAAGAACAAGTAATATCATCTAATCTAATCAATCCCTAATTCTTAGGAGATACTTGAATCAAGATATTTTCTCTAAATTTATTTCCTATAATAATATATTTTGTTTCATATTTAGAGTAGCCATATTTACAATAGCAGATTACAAACAAATCTGTCAGCTTTTTTGTGGAGCAGATTATATGTCAGCTCCTTGATAGAGCAGATTATGCCCAAATTTGCCAACTCATTTGACAAAAAGAGCAAACCAATTAAGAAGGCAGCAGTGTTCCACTTTTAGTTGATTGAATGGATTAACTAATCAATGCTAATTGTCTTTTTTGGTTTTTGAAAAAATATTAATCACTACGAGAACTAAGAAAAAAATATGATAGTTATATCATCTTTAGTAAAAGATTTTCAAAACCTTAAATAAGTGCTTGGATGGTAAGCATCATTCACTTCTAACTTTAAGCTTGTGAGTTTGAGTCACCAAGAGAATAAAAAGGTGCAAATTCCAGATTCTATTGGATAGAAGTATATAGAGAATAACTGAGGAAAAATGGTGCATATAAAACACTTCTGGGCAAGGGAATATTGAGAGATGGACATGAACTAAAAGATCATCCTAACGCAAGTATTGTCATCTAGATCAAGCGACACTTAGAGGTTCATATTATTGAGAACATGACTCTAGATTAGAAAAAGTGGAGACTGTGTATTTGGGTAGAAGAGTAGGAGGGTGGAGGTTTGTCTTGTCTTGAAAAAGTTTAGGCTTGTTAGTGCCTTTGCAGAAAATTTGAGTGTTAGTATATAAAGTGCATAAAACTGTGCGTGACAGGACCTATTCATCAAGCAATATTATCACTCAGAAAGTGCCTTCATGCCTTGTAAGGTATAACTGATTATTTCAATTGTCATGTGTGTTGTCTCTCCATGGTTAAAGCAACTGTAATGCACTTGCTGGAATAGTTTTAATCTGTACATAAATATGAGTGGGGAAGAATAGTTTGTGACTCACAATGAATTGCTAAATTTTGTACATAAGCACGAGTGTTAAAAGATGCTTTGTAGCTCACAATGCGTGAGTGTCAACTCCATTACTAAAACAGGTGAATGGACAATGTAGCCATTCTTATGACATAAGGCGTAAGCTGGAAACAGATGATGTAGTATAAAAATGCCAAAGTTAAAAATTGATTATTGCAACTGCTGTAATGTAGTTGGGGGAATACATATAGTCTGCACATAAACATGAGTATAAGACAGAGAGTTTGGAACTTGCATTTTTTGAGCAATTTTTTTTGCCGGAGGAACGATGTTGAGCAATTTATCTGCTTTTAACAGCCGCAGCATTATTTTACTTTCCCTTCTAAAATCGAAAATCCAATAAGCTAGGATTGGAGGATCACCAGGCCGTCCTCTTGACGGATGGGCCATCTTTATAGTCGTCGATTTGGCATGAACAGCTTTAATTACTTTTGCGTGATCATCTCTTCGGGCGTACCTTGAGTTAGTTTAAAATATATAGTTAAAATTTGTCAATTGAATTACACACTACTATTTATCTTATGTCAAGTGTTCTACGACACATACCTGCATGTCTCCAAAATTTGTATCGGAACCAGAGAAGCGCCACGGAGTATAGTCGAGAAAACATTTCCTTCTTTCGCATCTGATTGACGAACGCATAGTTTCAAAATGTTTTTGTGGTTAATGACTGAAAAGTTGTCGCCATTAGCGAAGGAACACTTTGTTTTGTATGAGGCGTATGGTAGGGTTTTTTCAATACGGTGCGACTATCTTTCTTTGCTTTTTTTTTTTTTTAAATTTATTTAAGAAATTAGTTTTAAAAAATTAAAAGTAAAAAGGAAAAATAGATGGATTTTTAAGTGAGGGGTATTTTCGTAATTTGACTTTAGATTTTTAGAGTTGGTGCTTTTAAGATAGTATAGATATAGATTTTAACTATTTCCTAAATGGCATTACTTAGTCATAAAATGTGTCATTGATGAGTACATAAAAATATTTTGTGAATACAAATATATAATGTGCAAGATAAATATTTCACTCAAAATAGTTTGTGTTACCATACACATTTACATGGCATTTTCAAGGCCATTTAAATAGCACTTTCAAAGCCATTTGCATGGAACTTTCAAGGCCATATGCATGGCACTTTCATGGCCAAATGCCTGGCAAAAATACGACCATATATCATACTTAATCACCAAGTTTCAATAAGTATATATATGTGTCTTCATTCTTGAAACAAAGTATGGATAAAAAGTGAAGAACGAGAGTAAGAAGTGAGCCTGAACAAAGAGGGAAAAAGAAAAGGAAAGGCACTACACTTCCCCCTAATATATTTTCTTATTTTTTAACTTATTGTTATAATCCCCCTTTCCGACTTGTTTAATTTTGTAGTAATTATATTTTGTTGATTCTTGTATCCTCTAAGTATTTACAGAAGACTTGTTTAATCCTGAGGGAACATTTCACACTGCTGAAATAGTTTCTTAGGACAGTGTCCAGCACGACTCAAGTATTATTTATACTTATCTATATGTACTACTTAAAATATTATTGTAGTAATATTTATCTTATATTCATTGATTATTTTTGACATATTACTTTCTCCTGTATTTCATCTTCTCAAATATATATATATATATATATATATATATATATATATATATAGAGAGAGAGAGAGAGAGAGTGTTTTTATCCTTCCCCCTACAGTAACTCCATCTTCATTTCCATCTCCGATTTATAATGCGGCTTCACCAACTCATGCAGCTCCATCCCCAGTTGATGATGTGGTTTCACCACCGCACACTGCTCCATCTTTCACCCCAGCGTCGTCTCCAACCACTTCTTGTATCAAGATGGGCAGTTGTGTATTAGGTTCGATTACTTCCGTTTTCAAGTGTAAAATTTCATTATCGACACAATGTTGTCAGTGACTTTCATTAATTATTGCAGTCATCATCAAGGTTGAAGCATGATCAAATCTTAGGAAGAGAATGCAACTTTTTCTCCTTTTGTTTTTCGGGGTCATTTAGCTAACTTTATATTTATATAGATCCTACCCTTTAACGGATGTCATCCTTACAAATCATTTACTATGTTAATCCTAGAATATTGATAACACTAGCTACAGAACTTACAGACAAGCTTTTAGCTATTCATGATATATAATTGGTAGACATATCAATATACTATGCCTAGATCCCGAATAAAGTCAATTATTTGGAGGATAGAGTCATTATCAATATACTTATTTAGGATATGTTGGTAGACATATCACTATACTTATTCAGGACTGATTCTAGAATAACTTTGGATACAGGGATCACCTGAGTTACCACCAAACCCCTAAACCAACACAAACTCAAAATCTGAATGCCTCTGAAGCCCCTTCAACTGATACCAATAACAACAATATATATATATCCTCAAAGAGGACTACAGTCAGAATAAGCAACAAAAAATAATGTCCCTCATGGCAAAGCGGAACTCGTTGTACCATCAAATCTCACATTTGCTGCCACTGTCCAACAAAAATCTGGCAGCTACAACAGCTTCACCAACTATTGATTGAAACGACCCCAAAAAGTCCCCAAAAATGTGCCTCGGAATGCCTGAAATTTAAAATTCTATATATCTCAAAATCCATGCGTGATATCAAAAATCTAACTTCATATTCTTGTTCTGGGGATCAAAGTTAGGGGAAAAAGGGTCTAACCCTGATTTAAGATCAAAAGACTAGCAATTATGATTTTTCAAGTGACAAATTCTAGTGAGCATTCCGCGTCCCTGGCGTGACGCGCCAAGGGCACGCAGATGAGAGAAGTTGTCTTCGCGTCCTCTCCGTGATACGGAGAGGTGTATTTTTCTGCCCAGTGATTTTCTGTGCGGTCCAAGACTTTTAAGTCTTGGGCATAAAAGTTCCCAGACGTGTTTTTACCTATACTTAACCATATTTCGCCCTCATATCATCCTCAACATTCCCCAATATCCTCTCAAACACACATCCATATTTTTCACTCTTAACTTCAAGTCTCAAAACCCTCATCCGGAACTAAGGAATTCCTTCAAGCTTCAAGCCTCTATTTTCAATCTTCATCAAGAGCTCCCTCAAAGCTAAGGTATGTGGGTTTTGTCCATTGGGTCCTTCCACCCATGGTGCTCTAATCTTATTTTTACTCAATTTGTATGATTTAAAGTTGATTTCACTAATGGATTTACTAGTATGGACATGTTTATGAACTATGTTAAAGCTATAAAAAGTTGTGACTGTTTTGCTATGTTTTGAGCTATAAATCTTGGATCTATTATAAGATATGATAAGGGTTTTTGATGTATATTGCTTGAGGGTGTTGCAAGGTGTTGAATGATGGTTTTACAATGGATTTTTTTTACATGATTTCATCTCTAAATTGCATAGTTTTGTACCCCCATTATCCACCTGCCAAGTGTTTGATAAATTGTCCAGCTGGGGTTTCTTGAGGAATTGAAGGTTCAAAGCATGAGATATGATATGAGTAATGTTATGATGATGAAATGAGCTTATGTATATGATAAATTTTATATAAAGTATTACTTTACACCATACCCGATCTGCGTAACCTAGTTGAGTGGTTAATATCTCAAACAACAGGGTGGTAGGTGAAATTGTCACTAACCTAGTTGAGGGATTAATATCTCAAACACCAGGGTGGTAGGTGAGATTTCTGCTAACCTAGTTGAGGGGTTTGTACCTCACACACCAGGGTGGTAGGTGAGATTGCTACTAAACTAGTTGAGGGGTTTGTACCTCACACATCAGGGTAATGGGTGCGATTATCACTAATCTAGATGAGGGGTTTGTACCTCACACACCAGGGTGATGGGTGATATCATCATCAACCTACCAAAGGGTTTGTACTTTGGAAATCTATCTTGATCTCTTCTACACATATGATATCCTATACAAGCATGAGTTAATTGAGCATGTTTCACTTATGCATTGATCTTACATGTCATATTGTTATATTATGCCTATTGCCTATTGTTATGCATTTTGATTATGATGCCTATCCCTTGTTGCATTGTATCTTACATACTTAGTATATTCAAACACATTAATTCATACTCTTGCCTACATGATATCACCATGTACGAACCGGTGCCCAAGTTGATCATCCTCTTCCTCCATGTGGCTAGTTCGGTACTACTCAAGTTAGTTGGTGAGTCCTCTACTTTGGGGACCTTAGTCTATGTTTCTCTTATTATGTATTGAGATATTCTTCTTTATGTTCTATTTTTACTATGAGGGTGAGACCGGTTGTTTTGTCTTGGCCCCCGCTCTTATCCAAGTATTAGAGGTGTTGATTGGACATGTTATGTATCTACGATATGAGTTTGACTCTTTGTCTCTTGATTATGATGTTATGTAAGCTTTTCCCTTAATCCTTTGCCCCTATTCTTACTCTTTATATTTTTTATATGCTTCCGCAACCAATGATGTGTGATGATGAGGCTTGCTTGGGGTTCCTTCGGGTTCCCCATTCGTCGTGTCACGTCTAGGGCCTAGGCTTGGGTCGTGACATTGATATTCAATATGGGACTCATCCAGGTGAGCCGGTTGTCTATGTTAGCGCCAAAGATTAATCTTTCCAAGGGTTGTAAGCTTGCCATGGTCGGGGAATCGATTC
Organism: Solanum clarkiae; assembly: GCA_011800125.2. Taxonomy (NCBI): domain Eukaryota; kingdom Viridiplantae; phylum Streptophyta; class Magnoliopsida; order Solanales; family Solanaceae; genus Solanum; species Solanum clarkiae. The sequence continues at coordinate 9,517,585 of JAABOM020000101.1, forward strand.
ATAAAGGGGAACCAACTATGGAAGAGTTAAGAAAGCTATTTATTAGTCATTTCAGCTACTGGGATTGGTTAAAATAGCTTAATTGGTCATAGAATAGGGTACTTTGGTAACATCTTTCAAAGCGGCTGCTCTTGAATTTATGAAGGAAAAAGGAGACATCTACTGGGACTTTAGACAATATGCTCTTATATGACCAATCCACAAGAAAATCTCTTAACAATCTTCATATGATCAGTAATATGACTAATTTGCTTCAATATATCAGATTCTTTTCAATTTCTAGAGACATTCAAATAACAAATTATACAAAAAAAGGAAAAAGTTTATACCAAACCATGTTTTTAATGCAATTGTTATCAGGATTCAGGTTGATAGCAGATAAGTGCAAATCTGGTAACAAGATAGAGCTGCAAGTCTAATACAACAGATATGGATAAAGCAAGCAGATCATCTGTCCAATCCTTGTAGTCAGCAAGTTCTGATTAGTGTTCAACATTAGCTTCCACTTCATGAAATTCAATAGTACAAACAAGATAAAGGTTGCATATATCAAAACAGGCTATACTATTGGTTTAAGAAAAGCCAACAGCATAGACGCGAGGGAATCATCGTTTCTCAATCGGAAAGGATGCTAGCAATGAAACTCTAGCTCAACACTGTCAAGACCAAATTAGTCAAACTATCTATAGAGATGATAGTCGTCTTTTAAACCAAAGGTATATAAGAACGACACTCTTTCAACAATTTACTCTTTAAAATAGAACTATGGGAGATGAAGGATCAAATCTATTTTTAAAAACTAAGTAGTCTCTTCTCGTATGTTTAATCATGTTTTGGCTTTCTATTTTCTTTTTCATCTTGGGTTAAAAACAAGTACATAATCTTTCCTGAACCCTATATACGTGCTTAAAAACACCTAAAATACGTCAATTCAAACATGCTCTAAGTTATGAATATTTGTACATCAAATAGACAGAGTGAACAATAGATAGGATTATCCCACATGCGTCCTAACTTTGCTTTCTATTTGCCTCTTTAAAATTAGAATCCACTGTAACCATCTCATCAATTATCCCACATAGGTATGTAAATCATTATTTGAACTTGTTTTATAATCAATTTTTTAAAATTTATGACTGCATTTCCTTTTAACTTTAAGATTATTGATTATTATGTACTTTATATTCTTTGTAATTAGATTTATGGAGATTGGATCTAGTGAGGCTCAAAGTGAATGTAATGTGCCCATACACCTCGACATGGAATTTGATTAGGATGAGCATGCATATGAATATTATAATCAATATTCAGGTGTAATTGGTTTTAGCATAAGAAAAGAATATGCTAACAAAAACAAAGTTCAAGAGTACGTGACTTCAAGAAAATTGACATGTTGAAGGTTATAGAAACAAAGACAAACGAGGCATGATAGTTAAAAACATAGAAATGAAACTGGTGATTAGCTCATATTCTTGTTAGTCGTAAACCAAGTGGAAAATTTTGTATCACTTCGTTTGAAGAGAAAAATAATCATCCTCTTGTTCCTTCTTCTTTGGCTCATATGTTACCATCACATAGAAAGATAAAAGTTGCTCAAGCATATGAAATTGACCTATTAGATGATTCATGAATATGCCCCAATGCTTCATTTGACTATGTTGCTCATCAAGTTGGGAGACAATCTTTTCTAATATACACAAAAAGAAATCAAAAGAATTATTTTAGGAATAAAAGAAAAGATAGTTTGAAACGTGGAGTGGCTCATAGTTTGGTTGATTATTTTAAGAAAAAAGACACTAGAAGATCCTGCTTTTAGGTATTCTTTACTATCAGAAGATGACGGTTTGATAACTAGTGTTTTTGGGCCGACACAAACATGATGAGAGATTTTAAAATTTTTGGAGATGTGTCATTTGATACAACATACATATATAACAAATAAAGAGTACTGACCTTTGGGATTGTTTGTTGGTTTAAATAATCATAGGGAAATGATTATATTTGGTACAACCCTTCCATATGAAGAATCTACTAAATCATTTGAATGGTATTTTAATGCATTCTTCAGGGTTATGTTTTCAAATAAACCACAAACATTTGTTATTGATCAAGTGTAAGGACCCGGATTTTTGTATAGCTTTAGTGATACTTGGAATTTGGTTTCGAAAAGTTTTGAGCAAGGTGACACCTTATGAAAGCCTCCACAGGCTGTGTGACCCCTATATGGGACCCCCAAATCAGTCTAAACTCTTTCATTACTATTTGTTCTTATTCTAAACACTTAGCTTCTCATTTACTCGCTCAAACACCTTCCGAATCCTCTGTTCGAACTCTGACCGGGGGTTTCCCATGGAACCCCCAAGCTCAATCTAATTTCACTCTCAAGTCCTCAATTCAAGCTTACTTATGTTGTTTAAGTCCATCATGGGCCTCCTACATCAAGTCGGGTTCAAAGGAATTCCATCGGCTAAGTTTTTCACACTTACTGATAGAAGGGTCAACATTAAAGGATCATATCACTTAGAACAAAATGAACTAGGCAGACTACGACCTATCAAATTAAAGCACGTCGAATTAGCTTTCCAACACACTTGGTTTCACCTCATTTAGAGTTCGGATGAAAAAGTTATGCCCGTTTTCGTAAAGCCCTCTTGTACTGTGTTGTCACCATTTCTCTAAGGCAAGCCACACGGGCACCCATATGGGACTTGTGGCTTCCCACGAACCGTGTGATTGTTCCATCATAAAATTTCTTCCCAAAATTATATTTTAGGTGTGGAATCACGTCTTGTACACTTGTACAGCCCGTGTGCATGACCTTGAGCTTGAACCAACAATTTTTTGTGACAAGTAAATGGGTACGACTAGGCTCATTAGCCTTGAGGCCAGCCATGGGGCTCCCTTTCCATCTAATATTTATCCAAGTGGTTGTCATACCGGCAGTCACACGGACCGTGTGACCTCACATGGTCGTGATGCCCTCAGTGTAGTTAATTTTGTAAAATTTTTCTAAATATAGGATTTCCGTTTTGAACTTCCGTCACGAAAAATTTTCTGTGTATTGTCTCACAGATAGGTACACAGATGTGTAATGCTGCATGGGCCGTCAACCTCTCTTGAAGTGGTGAGTGTAATTTTTCTACTTGTTTCATTAATTGCATTTTTATAAATTTAATTTATTCTAATAACTTTTTTGGACTTCCCATGTTGTCTTGACACTTCGTAAAGGCCTAAACTCTATTCCTAATTATCAAATTCATTCCTCTCAGTTTGAAAATCCTCTCAAACGTCTCTCAAAAGTTATAGTGCCAATCAAGCTTGGGAATCAAGGGAAGGCCTAATCTTCTTCAAATTTCTTCTTGGAATTTCCTTAGATAGGGTATGTGGGCTTGATCTTTGGTTCCTTTCAACCAAGGAGACCCAAATCTTTTCAAGCCATTTTTATGAATTTTTAGCTACTTTAAATTGGATATTTAAATATTATGATTTCTTAAATTCAAGTAATGTTTGAGTTATGTTTATTTACTGATTTTAAGTTGATTTAAGCTATATTATGATGAATTACAATGGGTTTAGGGAATTATGAATATGCATGTCCCTTTTCAAGGCTTGTTTATGCATGGGTGACTATATTATGATTTTAATATAGAATTTGGTTATGTTTTCACTTGAATTTCATATTATATTGTTGATTTTAGATTGAATCAATTATCCATGCTATTCTCACATCATTCATGGCCTATGCATTCATGTAAGTTGGATTATCATGGAAATTTGTGGAATTATGAAGTAGGTTAAACTCTGTAATGTATTATGATATGATTTTGATAAGACATTGGTTATGACAAGAATGTGATCACATATATGTCTATTATTATGGCTCTTTCAGCATTATGGGTGCTTGCACCATTATGTATGTATGAATAAGCTATTCCTATACATGAGTATTATGACTATGAACTATGTTTTGGCATTTGAGCCAAGTATGAGTTATTGTGAATGGTATTTGGCTTTTAATCCCAATTATGCATTTAAGTGATTTGAAATGACTTACTTCTTTGAAAAACATGTATATGTCTAAGTATTCTCATGGGATGTTGACTTAGCACCAATGGATTGGGAGCTTCAGGGCTATTCCCAAGGGTCCTCTCGCTTTCCTTGAACTATGTGCCAACATAGGAATGGTAGTCATCACTGAAATGACCGGGTTGTAATGGATGACTATTCATTTATGATATGATATACTGTGATATGTTCTGATAGGAAGTCCTTCCAAAATGACCGGATCGTAAGAAAGGTGGCCACCACATACAAAATGATCGGGTCGTAAGTCATAATGCCTATCACATGATTTATGCTTTTGATGTGATTATGCTTCTTAATATGAAAGATCCCAAGTCCCGAATTGCCCCCATTTTTCCCATCTCTTAGAACTATGTGCTTACTTTTGTATACGCTTTTTGAACCGATGATGTGAGTTTTGGTATCTTGAGGATTTTTTAGAGGTTCTCGGGTTCCCACTCATCGTGTCATGTCCAGACCGTAGGCCCGAGTTGTGAAAAAGGTGGTATCATAGCTCTAGGTTTGTCAATGATCCTTGGAGTCTAACATGCCGAGTCAAGTAGAGTCCTATTCATGGGTGTGAAGTGCACCATACCTATGAGTGGAAGGCTATGACGATGTTCTAGGAATTTTCTCACTTCTTCATATCTTATGTTGTGCTATGAATCGTATGTATCTAGCTTCCTTATCTTGATGGTATCGTTGCTCCATTTCAGAAGATGCCTCATGGAAGACCTCACCTACCTAGATCGTCTCTTGCTCTATGGATGAGCCTATCTTAAATGGTGAATCCCGTACGACCTTTTCTATGCTTGCCCATGTGGTGACTACTCAGACTAGGCAGGCTAACCTTCTTTAGGATCCCACTCAGGCTTCGAGAGTGAGGGATTTCACCCGTACTAATCCTCTGGAGTTCTTTGGGTCTAAGGATGACGAGGATGCCTAGGAGTTCATTGATGAGCTCACCAAGGTGTTGAATGTCATGCGTGCCACTTCTGAGGAGAAGGCTGAACTGGCTACCTATCAGTTGAAGGATGTAGCCCACATACACTCAGTGGTCTATGGAGAGAGTTTGTGGTGATGTTGTTAATTGGGAGGACTTTAAGCTTGTTTTCTTGGATCGTTTCTTCCCACAGGAGCTTAGGGAAGCCAAGATGACTGAGTTTATCAACCTTAAGCAGGGTAGTATGAGTTTGAGGGATTATGCCCTCAAGTTCACTATGCTCTCTAAGTATGCTCTGACACTTGTTGCTGACCCTCGTGCAAGGATGCACAAGTTCATTTCTGATATATCTGACTTGCTTGTGAAAGAATGCCGTACAGCGATGCTCATTTGAGATATGGATATATCTAGGCTTATGGTGTATTCCGAACAAATTGAAGGGGACAAACTCAAAGAGAGAAGGATTCATGATTCTAAGACAGCTCGATTTGATGGAGGGTGTTGACATCCCGAAAGCACAACGTCACGGCAACTCGTCAAAAAAATAATTAAAGGAGTTTCAAAGAAAGTGTTGATTTTAGAAAAAATAATTTGATTTGGGTGTCGCCACTTAATTTTAAGGATAATTAGGAAACCAATTAATTGTTTACAAAAAAATAGTCTACAAACTAAAATTCTAGGTAAGGGTTCAAGTTATTTCGAAGGGAAGATATAGCACCCTTCAGAATCTACAACTGTGACTCCCAACTGAACTCATTTTTTCAATTTGAGGAGGAGAAACATAATACAACATAAGTATAATAATCACAAGATATACACAAACAATAAAATGAATAATGACATGAGAGATGTCTTAAATTCGATACACGTCAATAATATACACAAGTATAAATAAGTAAGTAAAAATGATAATTAAAGATAGCATCCGTCTTATATACATGGAAGACCTTGAAAATCAACGATAATTTCTTCATTAGCCAATTTTGACAAATAATATATGAGTACGTGGTTCCCATTTAAAGAAAAAGCAAGTCAAAAAGAGGAAAAAAATGTTAAAGTCAAAAAGAGAAAAAGAAAAAGTTAGAGTAAGACAAAAGGGGAAACATGCGGGATCAGAAATTTATGTGGGGCCAAGAAAATGTGGGAGTTTATTTTAAAATACCCAACAAATTAAAATGTATCAATTAATGATCTTCTTTTAAAATTAACTAAGCAAAATAATTAATTCAATTATGAACTACTTAATTTCAAATTTCCTTCTGTCGTTCTTTCACAGGAGAACAACAATCAACAGGGCACTGGTACACTTGGAGGATTCAGAATATTCTACTCTCCGGTGATGATTTGCAGATCAGATTCTATTCTTCATCTTGAAGATTCTACGGGCTCCATTTCCGGCAACACTTGTTCCAGCTCTGCTCCAAATTCTCTTTTTGTAGAACTGCTTCATTTTCACAATTTCAACCAATTCACACTCTGTTTTCAAGGTTCCTACAAAGCTCACCTTGTCGACACCTCGCAATCTACTCCGGCGAGCTCTAAAGCGAATTCCAGCAAGACAAGAGTTCGACATTTCGACGGTCCAAGTTCATTTGTTCCTCCATTTTCTATACTTCTTGTTTTTGAAATTCTTTATTTTTATTTATGTACTTCTTGATTTTGGCATGCTTTGTTACTGATTGCTAGGTTGATTACTGTTACAATTCTTTCTATCTGTATTTCTGTTCGGATCACTGTTATATTTGTAGCTCCAGCTCTGATTATTGTTAGATATTTGTATTTCTAGTTGCCTGTTGTTTCCTTGCTGCCTGTACTGTCTGCTTATATCTTATCTGTTCCTATCGTGATTGTGGGTTGTTTGTTATATATCGTGAGTATAGTACTGGGAAGTTGTTACGTATTGCTGGATGTTGCTGATTACATATTGATTGTGGGCTGTGTAGCATATTATTTTTGGGTATCTTCCTGTTGTCGGTAGTTTTCTTGTTGTTTATTGTTTTACTTGTATACTCGCTAGATTGTTTATTGTTTTACTTGTATTTTTCTAGATTTTTTGGCTTAGAGAGTTTTTAGTTCTTAGTTACTGGCGTTGGGACCTCATGGTTGACTAGGGTCATATCATCGGTCAGGGTCAGAGGTTAGGGGGAGGCGTGGTAAGGGAGACACGGGCTTATTCAAGTTAAGGGTTAGGTCGTGGAATATAGGATCACTTACAGGAAAATTCACAGAGCTAGTGAAGTGTCTTAAGAGGAGAAATATTAATATAGCATATGTCCAGGAGACCAGATAGGTAGACACCAAGGCTCGGGATATGGATGGGTTTAAGCTGTGGTACTCAGGTGGCTCTAGGGATAGTAATAGTGTAGGTATCTTAGTAGACGAGGGTCTGAGGGAGTATGGGGTGCAGGTTAGAAGGGTTAATGATTGGATGATGTTTATCAAACTCATGGTTGGTATACCTATGGTGAATATACTTAGTGCTTGTGCGCCCTAAGTAGGCCTTGATGAGGAAGTCAAAAGGCTCTTTTGGGAGGATTTGGATGAGGTTGTGCGTGGCATACCGGAGACACAAAAATTTTCATTGGGGGTGACTTTAATGGGCATATCGGGGCTACTACTAGTGGGTTTGAAGGTATTCATGGAGGCTTTGGTTTTGGGGAGAGGAATGGAAGTGGGACGTCTCTTTTGGATTTTGCCAAAGCCTTTCAGTTAGTGATTGCTAACTCGTGTTTCCCAAAGAGGGAAAACCACTTGATTACCTTCCGTAGTACGGTAGCTAAGTCTCAGATAGATAACCTACTTCTTCGAAAGGGTGATAGAAGCTTATGTAAGAATCGTAAGGTTATTCCGGGTGAGAATGTCTCCACTCAACATAGGCTTTTAGTTATGGATGTGGAGATCAAGAGAGAAAAGAAGAAGAAGGTTATGTATGCCCAACCTAGGCTTAGATGGGGAGGCCTTACTCATTCTCTTTCTCGTGAGATGGAAGAAAATTTGAGAAACTTAGAGGTATGGAGTAGTGAAGGTACTGTGAATAGTATATGGGACACGACTGCTGGTTACATTAGAAAGGTAGCTACCAAGGTACTAGGGGTTTCGAGAAGGATCTTTGGTGGATCAAGGCGATTGGTGGTGGAATGATGAAGTCTATGGTAAAGTGAAAGATAAGAAGGTCGCTTACACAGAGTGGTTCGAGTGTAGGGATGAAGATGAAAAACAAAAGCTTAAGGTAATCTATAAGACGACAAAGTCAAAAGCAAAGATGGCAGTGACGAATGCTAAATCAGCAGCGTTTGAGCGCCTTTATGAAGAGTTAAGTGATAAAGGCGGGGACAAGAGATTGTATAGGCTCGCTAAAGTAAGAGAAAGGAAAGCTCGTGATTTGGATCAAGTGAAGTGCATCAAGGATGAGGAGGGCGAGGTGTTGGAGGATGACACTTCTATTAAATTAATGTAGCAAGCTTACTTCCATAAACTCTTAAATGAAAAAGGAGATAGAGATATTGAGTAAGGTAAGTTGGCACACTCCGAAAACCATCGTGATTTTGGGTATTGCAAGCGGTTCAGAGTTGAGGAGGTAAGATGGGCTATTAGTAGGATGAAGAGGGGTAGGGCGATCGAGCTCGATGAGATTCTGGTAGACTTCTGGAAGAACATGGTCAAGGATGGCATTAAGTGGTTGACTAAACTGTTCAATGCTATTATGAAGACTGCCAAGATGCCTGATGAATGGAGGAGGAGTACAATGGTTCCATTGTACAAGA
>JAABOM020000101.1:9533617-9563584 GCA_011800125.2 Solanum clarkiae
ATTAAAGCTCTCGTTACCTCTAAAAGGTGCCTATTCTTTCTTTCGGCGATACCATTTTGTTGAGGTGTATTAGGACAAGAGCTTTGGTGTACTATCCCAACCTTTTTGAAAAAACTTCCTAGTTGTTCATTAAAAAATTCACTACCATTATTACTCCGAAAAATTTTGATTTTCTCATTAAACTGTATTTCCACCATGACATAGAAAGTCTCAAATACATTTTCAACCTCAGATTTATCCTTCAATAGAAAAACCCAACTCAATCTAGAATCATCGTCAATAAGAATTACAAACCTCCATTTTCCATACATTGTTGATATCCTAGATGGTCCCCAAACATCACTATGAATCATCATAAAAGGTTTAGAGGCCTGATATCTTTGAGAGGGAAAAGAAGATCGGTGATGTTTAGCTATTTCACAGAATTCACATTGGAACAAGGAAGGATTTTTATTTCTAAATAACTGAGGTAACAAATGTCTTAAATAATAAAAACTTGGATGCCCAAGCCTATAGTGCCAAAGCATGACTTTATTCAAAACTGAAGTAGAGTTCAAACAAATAGGATTCAATTGTGCTGAGTTGTTCCCATTGTCAAGGAAATAAAGGCCTCCAGATTCTTTAGCACTGCCAATCATCTTCCCCAAGACCTTTTCCTGAAATTCACACGAATTAGAGTCAAAAATAGCACGACAATTAAAAGAACAGGTTAATTTACTGATAGAAACCAGATTACAAGAGAGTTTAGGAACATGAAGAGTATCATGAAGTGTGAGTGATGGTGATAGTTTAATAGTTCCTTTTCCAGCAATTGCAAAGAAGGCACCATCAGTTATCTTGATTTTATTGTTCCCTACACAAGGAGTATAAGTAGAGAAAGAATGAGAGCTTCCAGTCATGTGGTTGCTAGATCTTGAATCAACAATCCAAGAACCCATTTGGTTGGAATTGGCACCAAGAAAAGCAGATGGTACAATACATATTTCAGCAGAAGAACAAGAAGGATTAGAAGAATTTAGTTCATTTGGATGAAATTGTGGAGATTGAAGGAGTTTGTGCAGAATTTCCAATTGTTCCCTTGTAAATGGAGATGTTTTTGGAGAAGATTACTGCCCCTGATCAAAATAAGTTGTTTGAAGGGCCTGACCATTTTGATATTGAAGACGACGATTATCAACTCTCTTCTTCTTCTAATTCAGTGGTTTCCCATGAATCTTCCAACATGTTTCACGGGTGTGCCAAGGGTTTTTGTAGTGATCACACCATGTCCTTTTGTTTTTGTCATTTTTGTTCTTCACTGTTACAAGCGATGAAGAGTCTATAGCAGGTTCTAGTTCAACATTTAGATCAGGTTTTAACATAACTTTCCTCCTAGTTTCCTCTCTCCTAACTTTAGAAAAAGCTTCACGAAGTGAAGGCAAAGGATTTTATCCTAGGATTCGTGACCTGACCTTGTCAAACTCCTGATTTAACCCGGCTAAGAAAAGGTAAACTCTCTCATTTTCTTCCCTTTTTTTGGCTTTCACACTATCCACAGAACACTCCCATTCATCATTGTAACACTGGTTTAACTCTTGCCACAAAGACACCATTTCATTATAGTAAACAGTGACTTCCTTCTCGCCCTGCTTAGTCTGCCATGATTTAATTTTTAACTCAAAAACTTGAGAGGCATTTTCTACATCAGAATATGTCTCCCTAACGGCCTCCCACACATCCTTAGCAGTTGACAAAAAAAGATAAGATTTACCTATGACTGATTCCATGGAATTTATTAACCAAGCAATTACAAGGGAATTCTCTGATCTTCAGGAGTTCATCTTTGGGTCTCTGACTCCCGGTTTTTTCATCTCTCTGGTCAGATGTCCCAGCTTTCCACGACTATCAATTGCAATCTTTACAGATCATGTGCATTCTAGATAGTTCTTCCCATTTAACCGATGAGAAGTTAACTAGAATGGCATGTGAGAAGCAGTGCCTCCTTGTGTCATCAGATTTTCTACGGGAGCTTCTAGAGAAGAACTTTTGTCTGCTGTTGATGTTTCAGAAAGATGCTCTCCGTGAAAGGTTGTTTCATCCATATGATATTAAGGGGAAAAAATCCCGCTTTGATACCATGAAAGTTTAGATACTGCAAAAAGTATATTTCATTCATAGTTTTGTACAATTTTTGTAAGAGAACAAGTAACAACATCATCTAAACTAATCAATCCCTAATTCTTAGGAGATCTTTGAATCAAGGGATTTCATCTAACTTATTTCCTATAGTAACATATTCTATTTCATATTTACAGTAGCCATATTTACAGTAGCAGATGACAATCAAATCTGCTAGCTTATTTGTGGAGCAGATTATGGCCAAATCTGCCAACTCATTTGACATTGTTGTCATATGTTTATCCGACAAAGTCAAGTCTCTTAAACAAGATCCTGTTTGCAAGAAACAGCTCTTAACGTAGTGTTTTTGTAGATAAAAGGGAAATAGGATGCTAGAGTCTTGTTTATACTTTAATCACTACTGATTTCATCGACCAATAAAACTGAAGAAGTTAATGGAACCAAGGCCTTTGTCAGATCACAGAATTAAAAAGCCTATAATGAATTGAATGAATAGAAAAGAAGATAATCAACTATAATGAACTGCTATCCAGAGGAATCAAGATTGAACTGAATTTAAACAGTTAAAAACTAGTTAGACAAAACTTACGAGTAGTCACAGATTCTAAATTGTCTCCACTTGAGGAATTCTTTTTCCTCCTTGATCTAAATAAAAGGAAAGCGGGTAATGAAGCTACATGAAATCTGCAAGAATCAACTAAGAAAAGAAAAAAGACAGATACCCAGTTTCTTCCAGTGCCATCTATTAAAGAAACAAAATTCATAAGTAATGCTCACATACATTATCATTAGTCCTTCCTGTTCTTTGGAGAATAGAAAAGGAAGCTTATATACTAATAATGCCATAATCCAATTTGCTCGCTCCTAATTTTAAAGGGAATGCTCACATACTAATGTAGCAATAGTACCTTGCCTAGTGCTGAATAGACATTTCCTCCATTGTAAGTCTCCGGCAATTTGTGAAGTTGCCGGCAACCTCTACTTAGCTTCCTATGAACATAACTTCTGATAAATCTCCACAATTTCCCATGAATCCTAACTGGATCCTTGATTAAATTCCATTGGACAAGCAGTTGGTCAATTTTGTTGTATTTCTTATGTGCATTAGCCTCTTCCCTGTTCTCCAGTTCTTGTTCTTGGCATGTTTTCTTGTTTCAACCTAGCCGTGAAGTCTATAATTTTCGCAGGCATAGTCCAGCAAATATTTTTAAGCCGAAGAAACATCTCCACAATTGACTAGCGACCTTGCTCTGTATGAATAGGTAGACAATTGTTTTTGTAGTTTCCCCACAAAATCAACTTTTTTTTAACTGTTCAATACTTCTATCTGATGCTGACAGAATCCAACATTGTGTTTAGTACATACACTGTGACGTGAAACTCTTTCTTGATTGGTACTTGAGCATTAATCATACACAAATGAATTCCACAAGGCAAAATCTTGATGGCTCACAATTGATTAAACAACAAACAGACACACTAAGAACTGCTTAATTTTAGCACCAAACAATAACAGGAACAATTTAACATTGTAGTAGATCTGGTGGAGGTGGCTCCATTGTCCGTTTCTCTCCTGTTCCATTTTAAATGATGAATGACATACTTAGGCCCCAAGACAAATGAGAATCAATGTGACAGTGGAACAGCCAAATCCCAGGATTATCTGCCATGAAACAAATGACTACCCATCCACCAGCATGAACATCGATTGTACACTAGAACCAAATTTGAGCTTGTACAATATAGTTCCGAATCTCAGTTGCCAAAGTCCTCGTGAAACATTGCTTGTGTAGTCAAATTGCACTGGTGGAATACGAGGGAAGTCTAGAGTATAAATAACTGGAACGTTTTGGTAATAGGCCTGCAACAATGAAGTTCTTCTAGGAAGAACAAATGAAATGTTGTTCATGCTAGCAGCAAAATGCGTATTATTAGGACCTTGACATCTAGGACCAGGGTTGCAATTCACTAAGCCTAATCCAACAGTGAAAAGCAAGTTCTCATCAATCTGATAGGGAACTTTATTATTGCTCGGAATGCTCCTCAATTGGTTAGCAAAATTAGTGGTAGTGGTTGTATCATTGAAGGCTGGAAGTTGAGGAAACAAAGGCCTTGAATTCATGCCCGAGTTGAGATTTGTGCACTGAAGGATAGCATTGGTAGTGGTATTGTTGAATTGCACGTTTCTGTAGTGGCATAGGCACTAGCTGCCATGTAGAATCGACCTGATTAGCTGTGAGAATCACATTAGTTATTTGTCCAGGTCCAATCATAATGACATTAGTTGTAAAAAGCTTGTTGTAAGTAGCATCAACACCCACAGCAGTGAGCATGTGGTTTGCAACTGAGAAGAAAAGCTGGTTATTGACTGAATCGTTGATCACTGTTAAATGAAAATGAAATAACCTTTTCATAGTGCTGAGATGTCTGAATGAAATTCATAGGACTTGTCTCTTTTCAATCTGATCAGGTTTCAAGCTGAAGAATAGGTAAAGTTTCCATTACTGGTAAGCTTTCATATTTTTTAAGTACAGTATTTGATTAAAAAGAAAGCAACATGTATTTGATTAACCTGTATTTCCATTAAAAAAAAAAAAAGAGAAACCTTTTTTTTTGAGTAGCTGAAGAACAGGTTCCAATTTGTAAGCCTCATTTTCATTAAATACAGGAGGCAGAACCTGTATTTGATTAATTTCTTGGGTCATGGCTCCGCATTATAGATTTTTGTGTACTGTTAATTTAGCTTTGAGTTTCAACCAGACTTGATTTCTATTCGAATGTTTCTTACTTATAATTTTTTAGATTAGTCACACTACTTACAATGCTTTTATATTTTACATTTCATCTTTTGACAAATTTATTTTTTTCCAAGTCCCATAATCTGACGTTTGTGAATTTTACCCCGGGAGATTTTAATATGCAGAAGACTTAGAGCTCATTCGAAGACATTATTCAATAGGATAGACATTAGTAAAAGCAATATAAGTTTATTTTTATAAGTTGTGACGTTCATATTTTCAATTACTCCTTCCTTTTATTTGTCTACATTTAATGGAGATCTATTATATTTTATGGATTAATAATGATATGTTTTAAACCATTTGCCAATGAGTTTGACGGATTTCAATATATAATTGTTTGACAAATGTAGTAGTTATAACTAATGGTCCCTACTAATCAATGTTGACATTATGAGAAATAGATGCTAAAAGGGCAAAACTACGACATTTTTGGAAGGGATGTTGTAGTCATAACATGCGATTTTAAAATTACCCCGTTAATACTACTACCTTTTAGCGGCTATTTATTTGAATTTATTGACTAAAATATTGGTTGCTAAAAGAACATTGCCAGCAAATACAAATAACATTTAGCAGCCAATATAGTTGTGCAAAAAATTACCATTAAAACTACTGTCTTTTAATGGCTATTCATTAGGATTTATTAACTAAAATAATAGATGCTAAAACACTGAAGTTAGCCGATACACATGACCTTTAACTACCAATATAATTGCCACAAATCATTGCCGTTAAGACAACTACCTTTTAGCAGCTATTATTTTGATTTATCGACTAAAACAATGGACGCTAAAACACCAAAGTTAAAGGATATGAAGTGCATTTGGTAGCTAATATAATTGCCACAAACAATTGACGTAAAAACTAATGGCATTTAGCAGTAAGTTATGGTACCCTTTACCCGCAATACTCCACAATTGCCGGGAAAGGCTTTATCGACCCCAACATTGCCAGCAAAAAACCATTAGCCGATATAAGATATTACGACAAATATTACTGTCATTAAAGCCGTACTTTATTGCCGCTAAATGTCTTTTTTGTAGTATTGCCCGTCTTGATGGTCCTATTCATACACAGTGGATGTATCCATTTGAAAGGTAATCATTATTCTTATATAAGTAATTAAATCTTTGTATAATCTAATTCTCCATTAATATATTTGTATTCTTACATACATGTATGCAAAAAAATTGGAACCTGCGAACGATCAATTAAGCAGAGGGAACAGACTGAAAGGTCAATTGTGCAAGCTCATATTGCCAGAGAAACTGGTGATTTCTACACCTTTTACTTTGGGGATGAAGTCCCTTGTAGGAGTAATAGATCAACTCGCAATGATGTGGGTGATAGTGATCCTATGTTTCTACCTATTTCGATTTTTAATCAAAGTGGACGAGGATCAAAAAGGCATGAAAGACAAAGCCTCACTAGTATTTCGCTTAATTGTCTCGAAATTCAGTCATATGTTGAGTAAGAGTTAAATTATGTTAACTTTAAATTTTCAAGTTAAAATTGAGAACTAACTCACAAAAATTTATTTGTCAATAACAGCTTGTTTGTAAACACATGGGGCAATGAAGCTATATATACAAGACTTGCAACATTGTTAAAGAGTTTTGTAAGTTTGAAAGTTAAAATATATTGAATCGATAAGTATAACATATTCATTTTATACCTAATTGTTTATGATGAATACTCAAATGTCGAATATTCACCATTTGTGAGAGAGATCACACTCGAACCTGATTCTCAAGTTGATACACTCCATAAGTACTGTGTCAATGCTTTTAAGTTTCAATATTAGGAAGTTTCATGCACAAGAAAACCAATAACAATGGTGTCTACGTTCAAGGTGATGTCGATGGTAATGACCATATTATTGAATATTTTTTGGTGTCATTCAAGGGATTGTTGAACTAAGATATTCAGGTTGGCCTAAGAAAAAGATTTTATTGTTTCACTGTAACTGGTTTGATCCATCACAAAGAGGCACAAGGGTGGACCAACAACATAACATTATTGAAATTAAACGTACCAGACAATACACAAGTTATGACCCTTTTATCATTGCCCAAAATACTGAGCAAGTCTATTATGCACCATATCAATTACGCAGAGATAAGGTTGATTGGTGGATTGTTATTAAGACAAAGCAGTGGGAAGAATAGAAATTGAGAATGTGTTAGATGTGGTGTACCAAAATGATATCACACTTGTTCAATTGAGTTGGAAACTACACTAGAACATCCTCAACAAATACTAGAAGAAGTTTTTGATGATGAATTTGTAATACCAAACATTAAGGAAGAAGTAAACGAGGAATATGAATCGTTTGAGGAGAAGGACCTGGAGGACAATGAATATGCAATAACTAAGGAGGAAGAATTGGTGGATGATGAAAATGAAAGAAGTGAGGAGGAATAGAGCGACACATTATAACTAGTATGTATGTTATTTATTGTGCTAACATTAAAATTTTTTAAATTTTTTATATACCGAATTATTACTTTACATACAGAGTCATCTGGTGGTGATGGTCATAGACCTCGAGATCATCTTGGGGCAAGCAGTTCTAGTATGGGCAAGAAGAAAAAAAACTAGTACACGTATTGATCCTGGGTATATTCTAGGACATATTTCTATTTCCTCTACCCCCGATCTCAACATATGCACAACTACTTCTCCTACCATTGAGCCTGTTCCATTTGGGACTATGGATCCTCTGACTTACCATAGTCAGTTTTAGAGACCATGTGACACTTCTTCCTCATCACAGTCCAGGTTCACTTCATATGACCAGACCATCCCGCTACCTATAGTTATTGTTCCATGACTTCACAGATTATCATCTTTGGGTACTCCATCTATGAATGTTCAGTCTCTATTAGATTTTCACAACCTACATATTTGCCTAATCGAAGAACCAAGTTTGTAAATGTGTTTACCGAAATAAAAAACAGAAGACGACACAATTTTTTTACGTGGAAACACCCGGTTCACAAAAGGTGAAAAACCACGACCTGTACCCCTAAAAGAATTTTTATCAACTTCACTAAATCAAATGAGCCTCAACAAAGATTATAAGGTCCTAGTAATCTATGACACAACAAACTTCAAATAAACTATAGCTTCACATAAACCTTCCAAGGTTTATGTTCCCCAAGTCTTAGAGTTTCCCTTGAAATGACCCCAACAAGTGTCCTAAAATGTGCATCAGAAGTGCCCATAATCGTAATTTCATATATCTCAAAATTCATGCATGATATCGAAAATATGACTTCATATTATTGTTGAGGGGGGAAAATTGAGTGGAAAGTAGGTATAACCCAAATTTTACAGAACCCGTAGCAAAAACAAATTTTGCCAATTTTGTAATTCAAGTAGCTGTTTGCGACAGATCAGCAACACAGACCTATCGCGGAGCTGTATAAATTTGTCCTGTGCGTTGGGTCCGTGCTGTGGACCAGACGCAAACCTGTGTATTTTGTTTCTAGTTTTTCCTCCTTTGGTCCAAGGCCTTTGGGTCTTGGGCCTAAGCCTTCCTATGCGTAAAAACACTTATACTTAGCCATTTTTCAACCTCAAATCATATAAGACATGCCCCAATACTCTCTCAAACACTTAGACAAATATTTCACTTAAAATTTGATGTCCCAATCTCATGCCGGATCTAAGGATTTCATTCAAGCTTTAAGTCTCCATTCAAAAATCTTCTTCAAGAAAACCTCTAAAGTTAAGGTATGTGGGTTTCAACCATTGGGTCCTTTCACCCATGGTGCCAACCTTCCTTTTCATATAAAATACATATTTTCAAGTTGATTTACTTATGGGTGTTACTTATTATGGATTATGATTATAAACTACATTGGGGTTTTACGAAATATTGTTAAAATTTCATGTTTTGAGTTATAAATCTAAGATCTGTTGTGAGATTTGATAAGGGATTTTGATGTATCTTATTAGAGGATGTTATGAAGTGTTGGTGGGTGGATTTACATTGTTTTTTCTTACATGTTTTCACTCTTGAATTTCATGATTTTGTACTAGCATTACACACCCACCAAGTGTTTGATAAAATATCTTTTTAAGGATTCTTAAAGTTTTGATGATCTATTGGTTGATTTATGTGTCAAGTGACTTTATGATGATTTTAGGCTTTCTAAAGATGTGTTTAATTCATGAAAATGTTCATGATGTTGTAAAGCTGGATTAAGCCCTTTTCTAAAAGATTTTACCTCTTGTGAGCCCTTGATATTGATGTTAATGCAAGGGTAATGTTTGATGATGATCAAATCTTGTTTTGAAGTTAGGCTCACCATTAGAGGTCAAAGATATTTTAGAGCTACTCGTGTCATGTTTCTATGTTTCTTACAAATTATTAAAGCTATGATTACTTTATGTATTCCATGGGATTAGATTTAGTACCGATGGATTGAGGGAGTGCTCTCTTCCCTTGAATTATGTGCCACCATAGGATGAGGTTTTACCCTTGCTTTACTAATAGATCCATTTCCAAGACTTTGTCTTGAGGTTTTTCTCGAAATTAGGTCATGTTCCCATAAGTTGAAGTTTTTAAAGAAATCCTTTCCAAAATTGGGTCATGTTCTTGTAAGGAAAGTTACTTCATACAAAAATGGTTCATGTTCCCATAAGTTTGAAGTATGGTTTACCTTGGCAAGTAGACCACCTCTTTACTGGTGAGAGGTAATCATCGGGATTCCAAGTTGTAGCTCCCTTGGTCTGATTCTATGTCGATTGAGGTCTCTTCCCACACTTACGTATTATGATCTATACAAGTTGAATGATTTACAAGCATGTTTTACTTCAAGCATTGATCATGCATGCCATGTTGAGATTTTGCCTATCTATTGCCTATTATTATGCATTTTGATTATGTTGCCTATCTCTTGTAGTATTGCATCCTATATACTTAGTATGCTCAAATGTACTAACACATACTCTATGCCTACATGATGTTACCATGTAGGAACCAGGCCCCATTTGACTATCCTCCTCCACGTGGCTCATTGGACATCTTGAAGATAAGCTTGGTGAGTCCTCAAGTTCGATGACACTATCTAATTTCTCTTGCTAATCCTAAGACACCTTTATGTTGATATTTGATATTATGAGGGTGAGCCCAGAAAGTGTCTTGGCCCCCTCTCCAATCTAAGTTTCGAGGTGTTGTTAGAATAAAATAATGTATCTATGCTTTAAGCTTGACTCTTTATATTTTTATGTTATCAAAGAATTCCCTTAGTCCCTTTTATCCCTATTTTTACTCTCTTGAATGTTGTCTAATTGTTTCCGCAACCTAGGATGTGTGTATGATATGCTACGAGAATTGTTTAGTGTTTCCTTCAGGTTCTCCATTCGCCGTGTCACGTCTAGGCCCTAGGTCTAGGTCGTGACAAACTTGGTATAAGAGTACAAGGTTGGCGATGGTCCTCGGAATCCAACACGCTGCTTGATTAGAGTCTTATTTATGGTTGTGAAACACGCCACAACTATGAATGAGAGGCTATGAGGCTTTTTAGGAAATGTTTCCATTCTTCATGGTCTATGCCACGCTATAGATGTCAAGGTAAGGTTTTCCCCTAATGAATATTCTTTACCATTCTAGATCATGCCAATTCTAAGAGGAAGAAGAGCCCACATACCCGAGGGGCAACTGGCTCCTCCCGCTCCACAAGCTCCTCAAGATGGAGGAGTGGCTCATGAAGAATTCTCGGAAGCTCTTACCGTGTTCACTCATATTGTGACTAATAAAATCAACCAAGGGACCCAAGCTACTCATGCTTGTACACTGGCTTCAAGGGTGAGACTTTATTAAGATGAACCCACTGGAGTTCCATGGGTTTAATGTGGATGAGGACCCTCAAGAGTTAATTGATGAGGTGTGTAAGGTGTTGGATATTATGAGGGTTAGATTGGAGGAGAAGGTGGAGTTGAAGGGCTACCAACTCTAGGGGGTGGCTCAAATATGGTTTATCCAATGGAAAGAGGAGAAAGGGAATAACAATGTGATCCTTTGGGAAGAGTTTAAAGTGGCATTTCTCAACCGGTTCTTTCATCTTTAGATAAGGGAGGCCAAGATGATGGAATTGATGAATCAAAAGTAGGGGTCTATGAGTGCAAAGGATTATGCCCTGAAGTTCAACTAACTCTCCATGTATGCTCCATAATTGGTGGACCAGCCGAGGTCTAGGATGAACAAATTTGTGATGGGAATGTCCGACTTAGTTAATGAGGAGTGTTGTGCTGCCAAGTTGATAAATGATATGGTTATCCCATCTCACGACTTATGCCGAATAATTGGATGCTGAAAAGCTTGGAAAGAAAAGGATTGGTGAGGCCAAGAGGGCCCGTTTTGAAGGTGAATTTGAAAATTCCAAGGGTGGCTAGTTTCCACAAGTCCAGAAGTTCCAAAGGCAAGTGTTATCCTATGCTTCCATTGAGGGGTTTGCCAATGGTAAGGTGCAAAATCAAAGATTTCAAGGAGCTGATGAGCGGGTGAAAAGCCTAGATGCCAAAAGTGTGGGAAAGGCCATAATGGCCCATGTTTGAAGAAATCTAACTCTTGCTTTGGTTGTGGTGGATTTGAGCACAAAGTTAGTGGTCCCCCTCATGCTCAACCCAAAGGTGGAGGTGATGGTTCTCAAGGCTAAGGTGCTAATGTGGGCTAAGGAGGAAGGGAAGGTCATCAAGGTGGTGCCCCAAGGCATAATAGGTTCTTTTCCCTTGAAGTGAGGAAAGGAGGGGATGAGGCACCCGATATTGCTAGCGGTATATTGAAGTTTCCTTTGACTTAGATGTTGTCTATTGATATTTCAGGGTGCCACTATTTCTTTCATTATTCTTTTTGTTGCTTGTGGGCTTCATGTGTTTCTCGAAATATTATGTGAACTCTTTTGGTATCTACCCCATTAGTGAGTATATTATTGCTAGAAGTGTATAGAAATTGTCCCATGGTCATATTGCATAGGTCTTGCCTTGTTATAATGTTGAATTAGATGTGGTAGATTTAGATGTCATTCTTGGGGTGGTTTGGTCACATGCATATTTTTTCCAATTCCCTAATAAACCCATCCTTGAGTGGGAGATTGTAAAGTAGTGGCAAAGGAGTAGGTCGAATTGATTTCTAAGGGTTGCATTTATGATATTCTAAGGGTAGGGGTGTTGCGGACAGGGTTCTTCTTATTGAGTCTATTCCAGTGGTCAATGAGTTCTTGTTGTCCTTTCCGATATTTTAAATTTGGGATAGTGTCTATTGGTTTGAATTATGCACCCACTATGTCTATAGGTCTCATAATAGGGTCTTTAAACCCTACTTTGTAATGCTTGTGGTGGTCCTTGGTGATGATATGTTGGTTTGTTTCTGGAAGTGAGGAAGCACTTGTGAATCATTTGGGGGGGGATGTTGTGAATCTTTTGGGATATGAGATTGCTTGCTAGTTGTGTAAAGTGGGAATCCTTGGGGTGATAATAGAGTGATTGGAGAAGTGCACAGGTTGGCTAGGTTGGGAATATATGAGGTTAGATGAAGTTGTGAATGGTAGTGTAGTGGTCTTGATGTTTCCGAATCTTCTTTGGTTGAAGAGGTCTAGTTAAAGTAAAACCTTTACCCCGTCTTGCTAGAGTTGAAGGTTTAGATGGAAGATAGTGAAGTGGGGTTTTCTCCCAAGGGGAAGATGGTTTCTTTAGGTACCGAAGTGGGCTTTGTGTGCTTGTGTTGATGGTTGGGTGTGTTTAAAGGTTTCACCTATGGAGGGTTTGGTCTGGATTGGAAAACGAAGGGGATTGAACCTAGGTTTATGGGTCCTTGTAGAATGCTAAAGAGGATTGGTAAAGTTGTTTATGAATTGGAATTTGCCTATGGGAATGGATAGAGTTCGTTCGGTCTTTTATGTAACTATGTTGAGGGGATATGTTGGTGGCTCATGTGCTATAGAACTCTCTGAGGTTGTGCGTGTTATGGAGGATGAGTTGGATAAGGAGAAGGTCCTGGTGGAGATATTGGATGTATGGATGGAAAAGTTGATTAATGAGAATGTAGTGCTCGTCAAGCCCCTTTGGAAGAATCACTAAGTCGAAAGTGTCATTCAAGGAGCCGGACCGGGCATGGAAAAGCAATATCCGTACCTCTTTCATTCTATTCAAGCTTATGATAATGAATCAAGTCATTTTTATGATTCCAAGTCTTAAGTTTCAGCCCTTATGTCTTTTGCACGCATTCATGTTTAAATTGACAAGTTTATGGTGATTTTGATACTTATGTTGAGATCTCTGAAGTGATGTTTAAGTGCATTGTTGCATTCTTGTGTGGGATGAAATTATATTACTTACTTCTCTTATATATGTTTCTTTAATATTTGGGGACGAATGTTCCCAAGGGGGAGATATTGAAACGACCCCAAAAAGTGCCCAAAAATGTGCCTCTGAAGTGCCCATAATCGTAATTTCCATATAACTCAAAAATCATGCGTGATATCGAAAATCCGACAACATATTCTTGTTCAAGCGGCAAAATTGAGTGAGAAGTGTGTATAACTCGAACTTTAGAGGACCCATAGCGAAAAATAAATTTCGCCAATTTTGCAATTCCAGTAGTTGTCTGCGACGCGAAGCTGTATAAATTTTCCTTTGTGTTGGGTCCGCATCGCGCACCTGTGTATTTTATGGCCAATTTTTCCCACTTTGGTCCAAGGCCTTTAGGTCTTGGGCCTAAGCCTTCCTATGCGTAAAAACACCTATATTTGCGCATTTTCAACCTTATATCATACAAGACATTCCCCAATACTCTCTTCAACACTTAGACAATTATTTCACTCAAAATTCGAGTGTCCCAATCTCATTACGGATCTAAGGATTTTATTCAACCATCAAGTCTCCATTTAAATCTTCTTCAAGAAAACCTCCAAAGTTAAGGCATGTGGGTTTCAACCATTGGATCCTTTCATCCATCGTTTCAAGAAAATGCATGTTTTCAAGGATTTACTTATGGGTATTACTTATTATGGATTATGGCTATAAACTACATTGGGGTTTTAAGAAATGTTGTTAAAATATTCATGTTTTGAGTTATAAATCTAAGATCTGTTGTGAGATTTGATAAGGGGTTCTGATGTATCTTATTAGAGGATATTACCAAATTTTGGTGGATGGATTTACATTGTTTTTTCTTACATGTTTTCACTCTTGAATTTCATGATTTTGTACTAGCATTACACACCCACCAAGTGTTTGATAAAATGTCTTTTTAAGTATTCATAAAGTTTTGATGATCTATTGGTTGATTTATGTGTCAAGTGACTTTATGATGATTTTGGTCTTTCTAAAGATGTGTTTAATTAATGAAGAATATATTGATGATGTTGTAAAGATGGATTAAGCCCTTTTCTTAAAGATTTTACCTCTTGTGAGCCCTTAATGTTGATATTAATGCAAGGGTAATGTTTGATGATGGTCAAATCTTGTTTTGAAGTTAGACTCACCATTAGAGGTCAAAGATGATTTAGAACTACTCATGTCATGTTCCTATGTTTCTTATGAATTATTAAAGCTATATTACTTATATATTTCGTGGGATCAGATTTAGCATTGATGGATTGAGGGAGTGCTCTCTTTCATTGAACTATGTGCCACCATAAGACGAGGTTTTACCCTTGCTTTACTAATGGATTCATTTAGTACACTTTGTCTTGAGGTTCTTCCTGAAATTGGGTCGTATTCCCGTTAAGTGAAGTTTCCAAAGAAATCTTTTCCGAAATTTGGTAATGTTCCTGTAAGGAAGGTTACTTCATACGAAAATGGGTCATGTTCCCATAAGTTTGAAGTATGGTTTACCTTAGCAAGTAGACAACCTTTTTACTGGTGATAGGTAATCATCGGGATTCCAAGTTATAGATCGTTTGGTCTTATTCCATGTCGGTTGAGGTCTCTTCCCACACTTATGCATTGTGATTTATATAAGTTGAGTGATTTACAAGCATGTTTTACTTCAAGCATTGATCATGTATATCATATTGAGATTTTACCTATCTATTGTCTATATATGCATTTTGATTATGTTGCCTATTTCTTGTCGCATGGCATCCTACATACTTAGTACATTCAAACATACTAACGCATACTCTATGCCTACATGATGTTACCATGTCAAAATCGGAGCCCTATTTGACTATCCTCCTCTACGTGGCTAGATGGACATCTTGAAGATAAGCTTGGTGAGTCCTCAAGTTGGAGGAAAATATCTACTTTCTCTTGCTAATCATAAGACTACTTTATGTTGATATTTGATATTATGAGGGTGAGCCCGGAAAGTGTCTTGTCCCTCGCTCCATTCTAAGTTTGAGGTGTTATTGGAATATTATAATGTATCTATGCTTTAAGCTTGACTCTCTATATTTTTATGTTATCAAAGTCTTCCCTTAGTCCCTTTTATCCCTATTTTTACTCTCTTGAATGTTGTTTAATTGCTTCTGCAACCAAGGATGTGTGTATGATATGCTACGAGGCTTTTTTGGGGTTCCTTTGGGTTTTCCATTGGCCGTGTCACATCTAGGCCCTAGGTTCGGGTCGTGAAAAACTTGGTATCAAGTACAAGGTTGGTAGTGGTCCTTGGAATCCAATACACCGCGTCGATTAGAGTCTTACTCATTGTTGTAAAGTGCACCACAGCTATGAATGGGAGGCTATGAGGCGTTTTAGAAAATGTTTCCTTTCTTAATGGTCTATGTCATGCTATAGAAGTCAAGGTAAGGGTTTTCCCTAATGAATGTTTTTTTCCATTCTAGATCAGGCCAATTCAAAGAGGAAGAAGAGCCTGCATACCTGAGGGGCAATCGGCTCCTCACGCTCTATAAGCTCCTCAAGATGGAGGAGTGGCTCATGAAGAATTCCGGGATGCTCTTACCGTGTTGTCTCATGCTGTGACTAATAAAATTATCCAAGGGGACCAAGATCCTCATGCTTCTACATGGGCTTCAAGGGTGAGAGGTTTTACTAGCATGAACCCACTAGAGTTCCATGGGTCTAAGGTGGATGAGGACCCTCAAGAGTTAATTGATGAGGTGTGCAAGGTGTTGGCTATTATAGGGGTTAGATCAGAGGAGAAGGTGGAATTAGCAGCCTACCAATTCAAGTGGGTGGTTCAAATACGATTTACCCAATGGAAAGAGGAGAAGGGGAACAATAATGTGATCCTTTGGGAAGAGTTTAAAGCGGCATTTCTCAACTGGTTCTTTCCCCTTGGGCTAAGGGAGTCAAAGATGATGGAATTTATGAATCTAAAGCATGGGTCTATGAGTGTAAGGGAGTATTCCCTCAAGTTTAACCGATTCTCCAAGTATGCTCCATAATTGGTGGCTGAGCGAAGGTGTAGGATGAACAAATTTGTGATAGGGATATTTGACTTAGTTAATGAGGAGTGTCGTGCCACCATGTTGATAAGTGATATGGATTTATCGTATCTCATGACTTATGCCGAACAACTGGAGGGTGAAAATCTTAGAAAGAGAAGGATTGGTGTGGCTAAGAGAGCCCATTTTGAAGGTGTGTTTCAAAATTCGAAGTGTGGCTAGTTTCCTTAAGGCCAAAATTTCCAATAGCAAGAGTTATCCAATGCTTCCAATGAGGGGTTTGCTAATTGTAGGGTGTCCAATAAATGATTCCAAGGAGGTGATGAGAGGGCGGCAAAGCCTAGATGCCAAAAATGTGGGAAAGGCCATGGTAGCCCATGTTTGAAGAAATCTAATGATTGCATTGGTTGTGGTGGATTTGAGCACAAAGTTAGTGGTTGTCCTCATGCTCAACCCAAAGGTAGAGGTGATGGTTCTCGAGGCCAAGATGCTAATGTGGGCCAAGGAGGAAGGGAAGGTCATAAAGTTGATGCCCCAAGGCACAATAGGTTCTTTTGCCCTTCAAGTGAGGCAACGAGGGGATGAGGTGCCCGATGTTACTATTGGTATGATGAAGTTTCCTTTGACTTAGATGAGTGTGCATTCATGGGTCCGGGTGCCACTATTTCTTTCATTATTCTTTTTGTTACTTGTGGGATTCATATGTGTCTTGAATTGTTGTGTGAACTCTTTTGGTGTCTGCCCCATTGGTGAGTCTATTATTTTTAGAAGAGTCTACAGAAATTATCTCGTGGTCATATTGCATTAGGTCTTGCCTTGTTATTTTGTTAAATTAGATGTGGTGGATTTAGATATAATTCTTGGGGTGGTTAGGTCACATGCATGTTGTGTCTCCATTAATTGTAAGACCCATACAGTTAGATCCTAATTCCCTAATGAACCCATCCTTGAGTAGGGATTGTAAAGTAGTGGTGAAGGAGTAGGTCCAATTGATTTTCTAAGGGTTACATTTATCATCTTGTAAGGGTAGGAGTATTGAGCCTAGGGTCCTTCCTATTGAGTCAATTCCAATGGTCAATGAGTTCTTGTTATCCTTTCCAATATTTTGAATTTAGGATAGTGTCTTTTCGTTTGACATATGCACCAACTATGTCTATAGTTCTCATGAATAGGATCTTTTAACCTTACTTTGTTATTCTTGTGGTGGTCTTTGGTGATGATATGTTGGTTTATTTCCAGAAGTGAGGAAGCGCTTGTGAATCATTTGGGGGTGATGTTGTGAAGCTTTTGGGATGTGAGGTTGCTCATTAGTTATTGAAAGTTGGAATCCTTGGGGTGACAATAGAGTGGTTGGAGAAGTGCACCGATTCTCTAGGTTAGGACTATGCGCGGTTTGATGAAGTTGTGAATGGTAGTGTAGTGGTCTTGATGTTTTCGAATATTTTTTGGTTGAAGAGGTCTAGTTAAAGTAAGACCTTAACCCTGTCTTGCTAGAGTTGAAGGTTTAGGTGGAAGAAGGTGAGGTGGGATTTTCTCCCAAGGGGGAGATGGTGTCTTTAGGTACCGAGGTAGGCTTTGTGTGCTTTTGTTGATGGTTGTGTTTGTTTAAAGATTTCACCCATGAAGGGTGTGGTCCGATTTGGCAACGAAGGGGACTAAACCTAGGTTTGTGGGTCCTTGTAGAGTGTTGAAGAGGATTGGTAAAGTTGATTATGAATTGGAATTTACCTATGGGAATGGACAGAGTTCGTCCGGTCTTTCATGTATCTATGTTGAGGGGATACGTTGGTGGCTCATGTGCTATAGGACTCTTTGAGGTTGTGCGTGTTGTAGAGGATGAGTTGGATTAGGAGAAGGTCTCAATGGAGATATTGGATGGATGGGTGGAGAAGTTGATTAATGAGAATGTAGTGCTCGTCAAGCCCCTTTGTAAGAATCGCTAAGTCAAAAGTGGTATTCGGGGAGCTGGAGCGGGCATGGAGAAGCAATATCCATACCTCTTTCATTCTATTCAAGCTTATGATAACGAATTAAGTCCCTTTGATGATTCCAAGTCTTAAGTTTCAGCCCGTATGTCTTTTGCATGCATTCATGTTTAAATTGACAAGTTCATGGTGATTTTGATACTTATGTTGAGATCTTTGAAGTGATGTTTAAGTGCATTGTTGCATTCTTGTGTGGGTTGTCTTGCTTACTTCTCTTATATACGTTTCTTAGACATTCTGGGATGAATGTTCCCAAGGGGGAGATATTGAAACAACTCCAACCGTAATTTTCATATATCTTAAAATCCGTGCGTAACATCGAATATCCGACTTCCTGTTCTTATTCAAGGGGCAAAATTGAGTGAGGAGTTGGTATAACCCAAATCTTAGTGGACTCGTAGCAAAAAATGAATTTTTCCAATGTTGCAATTCCAATAGCTGTTCGCGACAGCTCCATGATGCGGACCTGTCACGGAGCTGTATAAATTTTTCTTATACATTGGGTCTTGGAACTAAGCCTTCCTATGTGTAAAAACACCTATACTTAGCCATTTTTCAACGTCATATCATACAAGACATTCCCCAATACTCGCTCTAACACTTAGACAAATATTTCACTCAAAATTCAAGTGTCCCAATCTCATTCCAGATCTAAAGATTTCATTCAAACTTCAAGACTCCATTCAAATCTTCTTCAAGAAAACCTCCAAAATTAAGGTATGTGGGTTTCAACTTTTTGATCCTTTCATCCATGGTGCCCAACCTTTCTTTTCATATAAAATGCATATTTTCAAGTTGATTTACTTATAGGTATTACTTTTTATGGATTATGACTATAAACTACGTTAGAGTTTTATGAGATGTTGTTCAACTATGCATGTTTTGAGTTATAAATCTAAGATCTATTGGGAGATTTGATGAGGAGTTTTGATATATCTTGTTAGAGGATGTTACCAAGTATTGGTGGGTGGATTTACATTGATTTTTCTTACATGTTTTCACTCTTGAATAGCATGATTTTTTATTAGCATTACACACCCTCCAAGTGTTTGATAAAATGCCTTTTTAAGGATTCCTAAAGTATTGATGATATATTGGTTGATTTATGTGTCGAGTGATTTTATGATGATTTTGGGCTTTCTAAAGATTTGTTTAATTCATGAAAATGTTGATGATGTTGTAAAGCCAGATTAAGACCTTTTCTTAAAGATTTTACCTCTTATGAGCCCTTGATGTTGATATTAATGCAAGGGTAATGTTTGATGATGGTCAAATCTTGTTTTGAAGTTAGGCTCACCATTAGAGGTCAAAGATGTTTTAGAGCTACTCGTGTCATTTTTATATGTTTCTTACGAATTATTAAAGCTATGATTACTTTATATATTTCGTGGGATAAGATTTAGCACTGATGGATTGAGAGAGTGCTCTCTTTCCTTGAACTATGTGCCACCATAGGATGAGGTTTTACCCTTGCTTTACTAGTGTATCCACTTAATACACTTTGTCTTGAGGTTCTTCCCGAAATTGGGTCATGTTCCCATAAGGTGAAGTTTCTAAAGAAATCCTTTCTGAAATTGGGTCATGTTCCTATAAGGAAAGTTATTTCATACGAAATTGGGTCATGTTCTCGTAAGTTTGAAGTATGGTTTACCTTGGCAAATAGACCACTTCTTTACTGGTGAGGGGTAATCATCGGGATTCTAATTTGCAGCTTGCTTTGTTTTATTCTATGTCGGTTGAGGTCTCTTCCCACATTATGTATTATGATCTATACAAGTTGAATGATTTATAAGCATGTTTTACTTCCAGCATTGATCATGCATGTCATATTGAGATTTTGCCTATCTATTGCCTATTATTTTGCATTTTGATTATGTTGCCTGTCTCTTGTAGCATTGAATTCTACATACTTAGTACATCCAAACGTACTAACACATACTCTATGGCTACATGATGTTACCATGTAGGAACCAGAGACCTATTTGACTATCCTCCTCCATGTGGTTGGTTGGACATCTTAAAGATACGCTTGGTGAGTCCTTAAGTTCGAGGACACTATCTACTTTCTCTTGCTAATCCTAAGACTCCTTTATGTTGATATTTGACATTATAAGGATGAGCCCGAAAAGTTTCTTGGCCCCCACTCCATTCTAAGTTTTGAGGTGGTGTTAGAATATTATGATGTATCTATGCTTTAACCTTGACTCTCTATATTTTTATGTTATCAAAGAATTCCCTTAGTCCCTTTTATCCCTATTTTTACTCTCTTAATTGTTGTTTATTTGCTTCCGCGATGAAGGATGTGTGTATGATATGCTAAGAGGTTTGTTTGGGGTCCTTAGGGTTCCCATTCGTCGTGTCACGTCTCGGCCCTAGGTTCGGGTCGTGATAGCCCTCAACTTGAAGAAACTATCTAATCTCTGTTATAGATCACTCAGCTAAGTTGAACAACATGATTCAACAAAAACAACTAAAATAATTTCTCAGACTCAAACTAGAAAAATGAAACAATTTACTCAAATGACTCAAGACTCTAGGACTTGACTGACTCTTTTTCTTGCTTTTTGTCTAGGTGATTGACTTTGAATATTTTTCCAATTTTCAATCTTGTTGCTCTGGAAGTCTTCAACCAGTCAAGCTCCTTGATTCCCACCTCAAGCTTCATTAGACTTCTTATTCGCTTGAAACTCTTTCTTCACATCAACTCCTTCCATAACCTTTATTTTCTAAACTAACTTCCTACTTTGATGGTGTATCCTTATATCTAAGTACTCTATCCATACCACACCTTGTGGCATCCTATCTTTGCATCTCAAAACCAGTGCAATGAAGAACCTGATCAATCAACATGTTTCATGATCCAATGTTCATCATCAAAAGTCCTCTTGGCTCAATATATTTCCCTTTTTTGATGATGATAAACCTCTTGAGTATCAACATCCAGCCATCTAGCCTATAGCTACTTTGAGAGAACTTTAAGAATGAAATAGGTTAAACAAAGGTTATCAACATTGCACAACTCAGATGCAACTTTCCCTTTTTGGCATCATCGAAAAACTAACTTTGAAACAATCATACTAAAAATGTGTATGCATAATCAAAATGCACAGAGTAAGCACCAAAAGACAGTGCGAACTAAGAACATCTTGTATATATTTATGATAGCAAAATTACATATAAGTTCAGATGCAAGAGCAGTCCAATAACATAAAATAAACTAGAAACAACTATTTAGCATCCTAACATAATGATTGATATGATGAGCGGCTTTCAAAAAATGGATATATCAGAGAAATAGGTCAGGTGGAGGGAGCAGTGGAGGGAATCAATAGGGTCAGCTTGTGGACAATCTCAGCATGTTCAGCCTATTCCTTGTTCATCCTAGCTTCAAAATTAGATATCCTGGGCAAAATCCTGATGGGCAATGGCTATTCCGTTGTTTTGGCATCCAAGGGAAGTTGAAGTCTATGAATAGGAGTGCCAGTGTGCTGCATAGAAATAGGTAGAGCAGTATGGTTCACTTGTCCAAGTACATCTTTGGTAGTCTGCATGGTCCATACTTGGACAGGAACAAAGAATGCCTCAAAGATTGGAGACAGCTAGAAGCCATAATGAAAGCATGCCTATTTTTATCTTGGACCAAGACACGCTGCATATGCTGAAGAATGAGACTGGGTAGATTGATGGGAACATCTGAATCAAATAGTTCAATCAGAGTAAAGTCAAGAAAATTTTCCTCATATCTTCTTTCCTTCCTAAGAGTGAGAATTTTGTAGACTACATCGAAGTATAGATGGTGAAGAGAGGGCATGTCTTTATGCAGAATGCTCTTGTGCTGAGCCAAGGTTGGGTTACCAGAGAATTTTTGAGTGATTGCCAGAGCAGATGGTAAATTATCAAGCGGTGGCTAGTCATGGCGGACATATGAGCCTAACATTCAGTAGGAATCCTTAGAATACGCCCTATATCAGAAACCCCAAGTGTTATTGATTTTTCGTTGACAGTGGTGAGAAATACAGAGTCACGCACCATGCCCCTCCCATAGAACTCATACATCTCAGACTTTGCAAATTTCTTTCGAGAATTTCCTAAGAGAAACAGGTCAGACCAACCCTGAAAGGCTAGTTTAGATAAAAGAACATACATATCAGACCCTTCATGCCCTGTAATGACTCGGCCCCAAATGAGTGAATGCTTTTGAAAGTGAATGAGGGAGAAAAAATGTAGGTTAGTTTGGTCGACAGGAGGTTGCCTTCCATCACTCTCTGTCTCAGAATCATCGGAAGGAACCGATGGAGGTACTTGTTTCTCCTTACTAGAAGATGCCCTCGATTTTAGAGGGTTCTTAGCTATGGTAGAGGATTTCTTTGGCGAGGGAGCAGGACTTGAGCAAGGGGTTTGGGAATCATATGCTTGCTCACATTTTTCCTAACTTGCCTTATCAAAAGGTCACCTTGTTAAGAGTAGGAACGAGGAGCACTCCAGTGTTTCTTGCTCTCATGGAGAGCCTATTGAAGAGTAGCGTCATCTTGTCATTTTCGATTTCAAGTTTGGGGTACCATCGAAGAAGCAAAGATGGGATCTCTTTCAAGAGAGGGAAAATTATCAGATACTTCAATTGGTTCTCCGGTGATTTTCCTCAAACAACGGCATACCAGCCTGGAGGGTGATGCATCAGGGGATTGAATGTCAGATGGTGGAGCATCATGAAAAACAAATTGACTAGGAACGACATTCAACCCTTTAGGAGTAGATGAAGAAGAAGAAGCCTAAGGAGGAGAATGGTTTGAGGAAGCTTGAAAAAATTGATTTGGGAGTGACCCAAAATTTGCAAAGTCGGAGAATTATAGTGGTAAGGGTGGTGGTAAATTGGCTATTTCATGGACCACGATTAAGAGGGAATAATCATGTTCTGGTTTTTAAGGCTGGGGATTTTGGGAGTTTTAGGGAGATGCCATTGAAGGATGAGGTTTTCTTGAGTGGACGGGTTTAGATAGTTCACTTTATAGAGAAACATGAGACATGGAAGAGTTGAGTAATGAAGATTTTAAGGGGTAAGAGGGCTAAATTTGAATGGCAAAAGGTGAGGTGAGTGATGTGATGGCCGCCGTCATGTGTCAATGTGAATGAACGTTTGAGTTTTGGCGGCAAAATAATGATGATGACATAGGAAAGAGAGAATAGGTCAAAGTACCTGCTTCATCCACCAATTGCTATAATGAACACAAAACAATTATTACTTGATTTAGTTTCATCTTTTCCTTAGCCTTTGCACCCGAGCTAGTAACATGCAAACTATAATACACAATAAGTAGACTTAAGTCCATGTTTCTGAATATAAGTAAGCACTATATGCAAGACTTGAACTAAGAACTCATCCTAGATGTTTTTACAAAGATCACATTTTCTAGCCAATCATTGAGGTGAGTTTATGCAATCTTAATCATCCCCAAGTCTAATCTCATTTTTTTAAAAATGTTCTCTACTTGATGCTTTAATGAAAATGTCAGCAATTTGATTCTCAATAGGACAAAACATTATTCTACATTGTCACGAAGAAAGTAGTGCTTTATGTCAATATGCTTGGTTCTTTTATGTTGTACAGGATTCTTTGCAATATTAATAGAACTGGTATCATCACACAAAATAGGAACACACCCAACATCTATACCAAAATCCATCAGTTGTTGTTTAATCCAAAGTAGTTGTGCACAGCAAGATCCAATTGCTACATACTCAGCCTCAGCAGTTGACAGGGCCACTGAATTCTGTTTCTTAGTGGACCAGGAAATCAAACATATTCCAAGGAAGAGAGCCATACCTGAAGTACTTTTTCTGTCCATTAAATAATCAGCATAACTAGCATTAGTGTCCCTAGAAGATTAAAATTGCTAGCTTTAGAGTACCAAAGTCCTAAGTATGAAGTTCCCTTGAGACACCTGAATATTTATTTCACAACCTTGAGGTGTGACTCCTTGGGATTGGCTTGAAATCTAGCACAGAGTCCCATACTGAATACAATGTTAGGTCTACTAGCAGTGAGATATAAGAAAGACCCAATCATTTCTTTGTACAACTTTTGTTCTACTGATACCCCCTTCTCATCCATATCTAACTTTGTAGCAATGGAAATGGGAGCATATATATCCTTAGCATCCTCTATTTTAAACCTTTTGAGAAGCTCCTTCATATACTTTTGTTGATAAATAAGAGTTCAAGTAGGAGTATGCTTGATTTGTAGTCCCAAAAGCAAGTTAAGTTCCCCCATCATGCTCATCTCAAATTATCCATTCATTAGCTTGGCGAATTCTTCAGTCATGGGCACATTTGTCGATCTAAAAATGATATTATCAACATAGACCTGCACAAACAACAAATCTTTGTCATTTGTTTTTTAGAACAATGTATTGTCAATTTTAGCTCTAATGTGTCCATGATCTAAGAGGAACTTTGATAATCTTTCATACCAAGCTCGAGAAGCTTGTTTCAGCCCATACAATGCCTTATCCAACTTGTACACATGACTTGGAAATTTAGAACTTTCAAATCCAAGGAGTTGCTTCACATATACCTCCTCCTTGAAATAGCCATTTATGAAGGCACTCTTAACATCATTTAGTAAAGAGTGAGTAACTTAATATCTTCAAGTCTAGCAATTGTGGCAAAGGTCTCATCATAGTTTATACCTTCTTCTTGATTGTACCCTTGTACCACTAGTCTTGCCTTATTCCTTGTAAATGTTCCATGCTCATCAAGCTTGTTCCTGAACACTTATTTTGTGCCTATGAGAGTCCTTCCTTCTAGCCTAGGCACAATATGCCATACTTTGTATCTTTTAAAATAATTTAGCTCCTCCTACATTTCTAGTACCCAATCTTCATCCTCCAATTCTTCCCCTACCTTTTTTGGAATGCACACAGATCCTCCAATGCTTCCCCTACCTTGAAAACAAGGCTTGGAATGCACACAGATTCTTCATACCTAATCTAGTTGTGATTTCAGAAGTTAGATCAGTTCGCACTTTTCCTAAGGGATGTGAGTCCTGATATTTGTAACTCTTTACCACAAACCCTTGAGGTTATTCACCAGCTGCAGATTCTGATTAGGCAAATCCCAAATCAGTATATTGAATTCCAGAATCTGTAGTTCCCCCTAATTGTGAGCTTTTAGGTTATCCTATAGTAAACCAGAATTGTGCTGCAGATGGACCAGGTTTCATTTGTAGTTCCTCTGTCCTATGTGCCATCTCGTAGTCATCCTACAGGTTAGTCTAAATAACACCACTACGTTCATCAAAAACCACATGAATGCTTTCTTCTACATATTTAGTTCTTTTATTTAGCACCCTATATGCTTTACCATGTGAAGAATGTCCTAGAAAAATTTTCTCATCACTTCTGACATCAACTTTTTCGAAGTTATCTTTACCATTATTATGAACATAATCTTTGCAGCCAAATGTCCTAAAGTGGGAGATATTGGGTTTTATGCCTCTACGTAATTTATAGGGAGTTTTGTTCAAGATTGGCCTCAACATGCATCTATTTAGAATGTAAGCAGCAGTGTTTATTGCTTTAGCCCAAAGATTTTTAGCCAATTTACTAGCAATCATCATTGTTCTTGCGATATCTTCTAAAGTCCTATTTTTTCTTTCTACTACTCCATTTTATTATGGTATCCTAAGAGCAGAGAAATTTTGATCTATACCATTTGTTGAGCAAAATTCTAGAAATTTTGCATTTTTGAATTTTGTTCCATGGTCAAATCTTATGGAAATTAGGTCTCCAACTTCTTTTCCATTTTCTTGATCAAAAATAGAAAATAGATCGAATGACTTTTCTTTAGAGGCTAAAAATAGTGTCTAGGTAAATCTCGAGTAATCATCCACAATGACAAACATATACCTTTTACCTTTTTTGCTTCTTACCCCTATGGGTCCACGTAAATCAGTGTGAACCAGTTCTAAGCACCTGGTTGTACTTACCTAGTTCTTTGACTTCAAGGATGATCTTACTTGCTTCCCTTTTACATATGTACTATACACTTTGTTTTCTTTGAACTTAGTTTTAGGCAACCCTATGACCATTTCCTTTGACGCCAGAGTGTTTAATTACTTCAGACTTGCATGTCCAAGTCTTTTATCCCAAAGTAAAAGATCATCATCAATAACACTCAAGCATTTCAAATTTTTACTTGACATTCCCATAATGTCAGCCTTGTACACATTCTTATGCCTTGAGGCTAGAAGACTATCTCCTTCGTGTCTAACTTTTTTACCCTGCAACCTGCAGAAGTGAATGTTACCTTATTACCTTTATCACACAACTGAGATATACTCAATAGGTTGTGCTTTAATCCATCCACATGGTAGACTTATTCCAAATTCCTTGATTCATTTCTTTCAATCTTCCCAACTCCAACAACAGTACCTTTTCTTCCATCTCCGGAGGAAACTGTTCTCTCTTTTATAGGTGCATGTGAAAGGAATTTGTGTTTGTTGATGTGCTATCAAAATACAAAACATTTGATGCCTAAAACAAGGGACTCTGCAAGTTCTTAATGTGACTTTTTATGGTCTTTATGTATTTTTGTGTTAGTTTTGTAGAAAATACAGGTTGGCATGATTTTGGGAGAAAATGGCAGATTTTGCTGAAGTACAAGACATATGAGTCACCCTATGAGCCATAGCCCAAGCTATGAGTTGTAAGGTGCCCCCGTAGCATGAGACAGTGAGCAAAATCAGGAATCTCCTAAGTGGAGGTCAGCCCTACGAGGCCACTCTATAAGTCGTAGGTCTTACTATGACTCGTATAAGTGGGTTTGTAGGAAGGAACAGTGAGCCAAAGTTTGTACCAAGAACTGATGTCCTAGACTATAAGAGGAGTATATGAGTCGTAGCCCAAGCAACCACTCATAATAGTGGGTCATAGAAGTCAAGTTCAAAATGTCAGAAACTGACTACGAAACCCCAATTACGACTTGTAGGTCACCATACGAGTTTTATTTGTGCGATATACTTGCTGCCAACTATATTTTCTATTGAGCTTTTAGGGTAAATTTTTAAATAGAATAAATAATTAATGATAGGGTTTTAGAAAGAGGTTCAAACTTGAATATTTTGGAGATTCCACTTTGTATATTCTCTCTAGAATATTTCTAGGATTTAATGTAGATTTTAATTTTTAATTTGAAGACCCGCTTTGGGGGTTTGGAAAATCAAATTGTACTCATATTCCATTTATCAAAGCTTGTGGTTTCCAACTTGAAGGCGTTTCTGTTCTTCATTGTTTTGGGTAAACTTCTCAAGTATGTCTTTTACATTCATTGTTGTTGATTTTGCCTTAGCTATGAGTAGCGAAGAACCCACAACTTGGGGCTGTGTGACTCATGAGTAGTTGACTTGAAATAACCTAGACTTTCTGCATTTCTTTGATTGGGGTTTTACATGTATTTTTTATTTCCCTTCGTTTTGATTGTTGTTTGGTGGTGGCCAATACCAAACCCCGCCTACTATTATGATCCTGACCAAGGTAGTGACAAATAGGAAAAGAAAAGTAAATGACAGGATTTTATTGATATGTTCTTGTCTAATCAACCAAACCTGACCAAGGGGAGGTTGACTAGGACAATGGGTATCGGTTAGTTGGCACACCATGGTTGCCAACCAAGCACCATGATAAGATTCGATCTTCACCTTCACGAGAGGGATGGAAGAACCTAAGTTACCCTCTTGTATATGAATTCCCAATTAGGGTTATGTTGTCTAGGGTAATTGAGTTAACGAATCATGGGGAACACAATTCCCAAGTTGTTCCCTCAATTTGACTGTCTTCTTGCATACTTAGCGTAGTGTTTATTTTTGTTCTTCATTTTGAATCTCAACCCCTCCCCCCCATTTTAGAGAATATAGTGATTGATACTTGAAATTATTATTAGTGGATCAACTTAGTCAAGCCCCATATTTCCTACGAATTTGACCCTAACCTTTGATAGGCTTATTACAGACTGCAATCGCTTTGTTATTGGAGCATGAACATTAAAAATTATGTCGTTATTGTCGTGGAATATGGCTAGGTTCTTGACTTGATTTCACTATTAGTTAGTTCAAGTATTAATTTCTAGATTCTTATTGTATTTTACTTTTATTTTTGTTTTTATTGTTTGGTCTTATTTGTAGGGTGTACTAGGTTGTATACCCAATATAAGGAGCCAGGGAAATTTCTTAGCTCCGATCAACTTGGATATCCATCGATTACTGGAAGATTGGCTCATGTGAATGAAGATATTATGGTTGAGGAAGAAATAAATGTGAATAACGATAATATCGATAGATAGGAGAATCTACCACTAAGGGTTAATAGGCCACAACTTAGGGAGTTCAATGAAAACGCTTATGATTGGAATCAATATCACTTGAACCCTATGGCCATGGACGTTATTGGTGCTATAATGTTGCCATCATTATCGACAGTGTCACGCCCCAAGTCCCGTTAGGGCGGACTGGTACCCATTGCCAACAAGGCCCGGGAGAACCAACCTATATCTATGTGCTTTCTATACATATTATAAGGGGTTTCTACCTTCAACATGCCTTTAAGAAAATAAATAGTAATAACATCGCAAAAGGAAACGCATATGGTTAGGCCGTTGGGGCCACAGTGTTTAGGGTACAAGATATGACCATACTTTAATTTACATAGTCTACAAAGCCTCTAAATAAGGAAAAGTATATGACGAGGGTCAGGACAGGCCCCGCTTCGACTAACTGTACAATACAAACATGTAATCTCTAGCCATAAACAAAGCCCCGAAGCAACCTGGAGCTTGGTATCAACAACTGGATATCTTGTACTCCCACTGGGAAGATCTACTAGC
This sequence comes from Solanum clarkiae, assembly GCA_011800125.2. Classification (NCBI taxonomy): domain Eukaryota; kingdom Viridiplantae; phylum Streptophyta; class Magnoliopsida; order Solanales; family Solanaceae; genus Solanum; species Solanum clarkiae. The sequence goes on from JAABOM020000101.1 coordinate 9,562,757, forward strand.
ACCTGTACCTATAGAATGAAATGCAAGTCCCCCATAACGGACGTCAGTACGAGATAATGTACTGAATATGTAAGGCAGTAAATACTATAAATGAAGTAACAACTCAAATGAAACTATGCACTAGTGTAGGATAAGAGACCACCTTTGGTTATACTTTGGGATTATGTAATTTATGTTCTTTATATTACTTTACCTTTATTGTATAATCTGTGCACAACATGTAATACAATTGACTAGCTGATCAGTGGTAAAATTATATCAGGATCATCCCTTGCTAGGTTCTTCCTTAATCCCTCGGGCTACCACCCGTGATAGGATCGTCCCTGGCTAGGTGATTCTTCCACCTTTCGGGCTACCACCCATCAATAAACAATATACTTTATCTTTTAATTACCTTTGAGATGATTCTTTTGGTGGTCATAATATTAGAGCTGTAGGACTGTAGATGTATAATATGACATGTACATAATCATACAGGATAATATGACAATGAAAAAAGTACGTTACACAAATAATGAAATGCGTATGAGATGAAACAACTCGTGAACTTTATTCAGCAACAAGAACCAATGTAACTTGGTATCCATGTGTGTATGTTGATATGAAAGTGACAATGTACGTGAGCATATAAATATAAGAAAGAGTTTAGATACAGTTAATAGCTGTGTCGGAGTTGGTAAGTGCCTTTATGTGCCAAGGAAGGATCTATGTTTCTTGCCAAACAATACGAAATCAAGTAGCCTTGCATGCCTCACTGTATAACCTCGTTACTACCTCGAGATAACCTTCCCTTCCTCCAAATATTTATCTATAACATAGTAGGCAATA
>JAABOM020000101.1:9563684-9575500 GCA_011800125.2 Solanum clarkiae
CAAGATTCACCTTTTAGTTAGAATTTCTTTATATTTACCCTTTGTTTGGATGGTGATTTGCCATGACTTCAGATGGTATGATACTACACAATACAATACAATATTTGGATTGATAGTATCATTTATCACTGTTTAATGATAATTTTATTGTTTGATGTGATTATATGGTACTGTATCGTAATTAATAATTTACAAAAACATTCTTAATTATTATAAATATTAAATTTATTAATTATTTAATTTTTTTAATAAATACATAGAATCAAGTAGAGCAATAAAGCTAATATATCTCCAATCCATACAAACAACACAAGAAAATAATAAATAAGAATTTTTAAAAAGCAAACCTCAAAAAATTAATTAAATCGTGGGAGAAAATACTAGAGGCAGAAGAGAAATTTCAAAAGTTGATACGGAGGAAAATGAGTAACATAAAAGTAGGAGATATATTAGGATAAAGTTTAATAAAGAATAAATGATAAATTAGAATTATTTAAAGTTAAGTAAACGAATGAAACACTCTATTTGATTTGATTCTTCATACTCAAAAATGCGTTTTTGCCTTTAAATAGTTCATTCTCCTTGTAGCTAATACATGTGCTTATTCAACATTGTATCACAAGTGTATTGCCTTAACATATTGGCCTCGAAACTACAAATGAGAGCAAATAAACATTTCTCCCTATCAAACTAGTGTGATAAAATAGAGTCCTAGACATCTAGTAAATGTAAAACTCATGTATATAACTATATGTAAGCAGTGAAAAACAAACCGTTGAAATAGCTCATCTTAGAACAACCTTTAACTTGTTCTGCACCTCTTCTCTCACTTTCCACTGCATCCAAATACAAATAAATAAAATAGACATTTACTAGTGGCAGAGAAAGATGGTATAGATACATTTCAAGGACTGTTTACCTGCAAATTGTTTATTTCCTCGTCCACAAGTGAACATTCCATGGACCGATAAGCTATCCTATAGCAATGACTTGTCATCCCTTTCTTATTGGTGAAGTTGTCAATCAATTTCACCCGACATTAGTAGGAATGGAAGCAACAGTCACTACATCATCTCAACTTACAACTTACAAACAAGAACTACATGACCAAGAAATCCGTCTAGAGCGAATCCTTCAGAGAGGGGATGATGTGCCTATTCTCTACCCTTCGCCAATTGAATACAAGAGTTAGTTCACTACATGAACTCATGTTACAAACACGACTCTAATAACCTACTGTAAAACTGGCCAAACCTGTGGAAGTTGGCTTCACTAGACAAACCTATTACCCTGCTTCCACCCCAAGGTATGATATGAAAATCATTTAACCCAACGCTTAAAATAAAATTACTAGACTCGGCATAGCTTACTTTGGAGTAGTAAACTAAAGTTGTCAATGAATAGCACCTTAGTTTTTTCTTTTTTGATGATAAGGGAAACCCACAACCGCTACCTTTTGGATGCATATAGTGTAAACCTCCCCCCTCCCTTCTTCCAATGCAATAGCTCGCAAACCACATAAGAGAGATAACCCACATTAGGTAAGCTCGGTGCGACGAGCTCGATGCTTTCGCTAGCAAGGGGTTTCGAACTTGAGACCTCCAGCATGAAAGTCCCAAGCCCAAACCACTGTGTCACCCCAAAGGGTAATGAATAGCACTTAGTAAAGGAGCATTTCAAATGTTCAGGAAGTCTTGTCAGGACTACTGGGTATTTGCTCTAAGTTCTTACCATAATTGGGTTTTCCTTTTCCTAAAAAGGAAAACACAAAGTCTCCCATATTTGGCTAGTCCTTTTTCTTGTAAGAAAAGGTTTATGGCTCTAATAGAATTTCATTCCTTCGGACTTGGTAAGATTCACAATGTAGTGTTGGAGCTTTGAGAGTTTTGTCTAGGGGGAATTTGTGGGATACAAGTGATACATGATCACATGTGTTAATCTCTTTGTATTCCGAGTGAACTGGGTGAGATTATTTCTCTCGATCCTTTGTACTCTCATATTTATATAATGGATTGCTTATCTCCTCTAGTGGACATAAGTCGATTGACCGAACCACATTAAATATTTTGTCTCTTTGGGTATATTTCTCGTTTGTCTTCTTACTCATGGTCTTTTTGAGATTTATTTTGCTAGCTTCTACATGACTCTTGATTATTTCGGTCCTAACAAGGACAATCCAGAAAAGACATTTAAGAATTTGAATATTGGAGTATATTCAAGGACAATTAAATGGGAAAAGTTCAAAGCCACAACTAGATCCCCTTTCTTTTTTCCTTTGCGATAAGCATTCAAAGTCAAATCTTTTAGCCAATATCATCAGTCTACATCTCTTGTACAGGATGATTTCAGGTTGAGTTTATTAAGCTAATAAGAGTCTGTCCGAGACATTGATGAAGGGCCCCTCAGTATCTACAAGTTGAATTTGGCAGTAAGTAGAATCATCATGTGGACGTACCTCCTCAACAAGGTCTCCAGCAATTCCTCTAACAACTTCACAGAGATTGTTCTCAGTAAATGAATCACTGATCCAGAAGCTCATGTCTTTATAACAAGGTGGATACTGCAAGAATTGAGGAACTTCAGTCTCTCAAACAAGATTATAAACTCTAATAGATTCACAAACAAAATTATGCATTCAAAAGTCTCAATGGACTCCTTAAATGCATTCTTCAAACAAAAAGGTATGTACTTAGTGTGTGTTTGGTATTTTTTCCAATTTTCCCATGTTTGGTTGGTCAAAAATATTTCGGAAAATATTTTTTGTTTTCCCTTAAAAACGAGGAAAATAATTTTCCTAGTGGAAGTAGGGGAAAATAAGTCCCATGAGTGACATTCCAAGTTCATTGCCTCCTCCCAACCCACCCAATGCCTACAACCCCATTTTGACATCCTAGCACCGACCACCCTTGAACCCCCACTCCCACTCCATCCCACCTATAGTGTTATGCTAGATTACATATATAAATCCTCTCAGAAAAATATTTTTTTGCTTACTTACCAAACACACCCTCTATAAAAAATGAAATGCTAAAAACACATATAAGAGTTGTATCTTCAAATGCTTAAAAACACCCATACGATAAACATAAGCAAACAAGTCCTACCTTGGAAAATGGCTTAAACTTCAGCCCAAGCCGGCCACTAGAAAACTACATCATGATCAAGAAAATGTTATCACTCGCTAGCAAAATCCAAACTGGTGATAAAAAAGGAGAGGAGGGAGAACTAGCTGAAAATTAAGAACAAGGCGAAAAACAAATACATGACAGATGAAGAAATTACTTGAGAAGTGAACCACTCATCAGTTGACCAGAAAAGTCAAATATCTGGAATATCAAATAAAACCATAGCCAAGCACTCCAACCCAAGCCCAAACGCCCATGCAACATTGTCCGTTCTACCGCTTCTTTTCAATATTTCTTGTTCTGTCACTCCGCAACCCAAAACTTCCATCCATTGATCCTGGAAAAGGATTCGACAGTGAGTAGATCATAATAAAAACTATACCGGAAGGGTGACTCCATTTCCTGTTTGTTTCAATAGCTCAAATTGAGCTTTGCTCTGGATTTCCTCTCAAGATTTCATCTCTATCAACTGTACTTTTGCAATACTTAAGTGCTTTCAAATTCTCTTTTGCGTAATAAGCGCATATTTGTCAAAAAATAAGGTAGTCCTTTTGACATTCTTGCATAATAATATCTTAGCCCAAGAAATTATGGACAGGGATAAAATTCCAACAATGCTATCAAATGTCACTAAAGAATTTCACAAAACACTCACTTTCTGCTTCGAATGAATTGATTGTGCTCTGCAGCACATAACTAATAAACAATCATTTCCTTTGTAGAGAAGGCCTATGATAAAGTTCCGAGGGATGTCCTCTGGAGTTGTCCGGAGGCGAAAGGTGTTGTTTATATTAAGGTGATAAAGAACATGTATGATGAAGCCAAAACTCGGGTAAGAACGATGGAAGAAGACCTGGAGTATTTCCCTTTTGAGATAAGACTTCATCAAGGACCTGTGGTTAGCCCTTTTCTTTTTGCCTTAGTAATGGATGAGCTGACACGGTCTATTCAGGAGGAGGTCCCATGGTGTATAGTTTTTGCAGGGTGACATAGTATTTGTTGAGACACAAAGTCCCACATTGGTGATTAATGGGATGGGTGGTCTCCTTATAAGGCTTAAGCAATCCTCCTCCCTTTGAGCTAGCTTTTGGGGTGTGAGTTAGGCCTAAGACCTACTTCAACAGTTCATTTGCGAAAAAAAGCATGCAAGGGGATAAAAAAGTAGACCAATGGAAGATTGCAAACCTATGAACACTCCAATGAATCAGAAAGAGAAGTCGATTTAAAGATGATGCTAGCGACAACCAACAAGGTTGATGAAAGAGTATAGCTAGGAGATGAAAGCACCATGTTTATAATGTTACTCCTCTTGCTTTGATGTGGATCATTTGGAAATAGGGGAGCTTTTGAAGGGGTGGAAATGAATTTTTGCTCGATTGAGGAGTAGTTTTTGATCCCTTATTTTCTTACAGAGCACCCATGTAGTTCCTATTTGTAGAGAGAATTAGGTGTCCTTTGAGAGAACCAAATTTTGTAGGTTTCTCCACCTTTTGGTATACAGCCAAGTTGGCCTTCTTATTATCAATGAAACCTTTTACTTGATCAAAAAAGTGAAAGGTTGATGAAGCAAGTTATAGAAGTATGAATGGGTGATGTTACCTTTATCAGGAAAAAAGAAGTATGACTGGGTGTCTCGTGCATCCCACTGCCACGAGACCTGACATTCTGCAAGCAGTACATGTCTTGTCCAGATTACTCAACTATGCAAGTGAAATGCACATAAAAGCAGCCAAAAGAATGATAAAGTATGTCAAGGAAAATTTGGACTATAGTGCTAAGTTCTGTAAAAGTTGGAATTTCAAGGTTATTTGACAGTGATTGGGCAGGGTTAGTTGATGACATGAAAAGTACGTCAGGTTATTATTTTAGCATTGGTTCGAGACGTTGTTCATGGTGCTCAAAGAAGCATAACATTGTGGCACGGTCAACTGTAGAAGTTGAATTTATAGCTAAAATAGTACCAATTAGTCAAGCTCTTTGGCTAAAGAAGATCCTATTAGATCTTGATCTGGAGCAACAAGGAAGAACAAAAGCATTGGTGGATGATAGGCAGCCATAGCGACTTCTCACAATCTATTGTTTTTTATGACAAGGGAAAGTCATAGTCGCTACCCTTTGGGTGCACACAGAGTTAAACCCCCGCTTGCTCCTATATAACAGATCGCAAACCACATAGAAGAGGTAACAACACTAGACAAATCCGGTGCAACGAGCTCGACCCAGAAGGCAAACCCCTTTCTTTGGCTAGCAAAGGTTTTCGAACTTGAGACCCTCTAACATAGAAGTCTCAAGCCCAAACCACTGGGCAGCCCCGAAGGGTATAATCTAGTATTTTATGGAAAAACAAAATATTCTAATACCATATTGTACTTTCTCAGGGAAGTGCGAGAAGGAGGAGAGGTCAAATTGGTTTATTCCAAGTCAGAAGATCATTTTGTTGATGTATTTACTAAGCCGTTCCATGCTAATAGGTTTGAATTTCACAGAATGAAGCTTGGACTATGCAGTTCTTGAGCCAGTAGGAGTGTTGCAGTTGTCTCTAGAACTGCAGCTTATCTTCAGAATGCTTAGCTGGTGCCTTGGTGTCTACAAGACCTAAATTTAATTAAGCTAGAAGAGATAACAGAGGGCAGAAAAGGCTGAGGAAGTGCACACAAGAATAAATTGCTATTCTTTAGTTGTTTCTCTTTTTCCTAGTTTATTTAAAATTATGTTAGCTATTTTAAAATTTAGTTCCTAATTTTCAGCAAGCAGTAAATCAATTTAGCAGATTTTAAGCAATATTTATAGTATTTTAGTTAAGATGTGATGTATATATTGAGTCTGTGATGATGAATAAAATCAGATCTTTCAAGTCATTTTACTTGTTTTCTTTATGAATATCTGATATGTTGATGGGTGATTCTAAGAGAAAGTTGGGATATTTTAAAATGCATCCATCAAAAACTCATCTTTCTCCAAGGCATAGAAGCGGATCCAAAAGATTTCAGTCAAATTAGAAATGAAACAAATAGACAGAAGACAGTAAAGAAGAAAATTAAAAGCAGGAAAGAGTAATAGAAAAATGAATCAACCCTTCCGTAAGCATTAATATCAAGTCCATTATCAAGCAATTTGGCAAGATCTTCCTTCAAAAACCTCTGTTTCGACTCAGCTCTCCGTCTCACCACCTCGATTCGCATCCTCGTTGCCTTTACTAACGATTTGCTTCATTCATCCCAAAACCAAAGTCAAATCTCAAAATAACAGAATCTATACATACAGAAAAGAAAAAGAAAAAAGCCAAACCATTTGGAGCTGAAACCACGGGTTAGTATACCGTCAAGCATCTCCGATCTCACTAGTTCGTCAATTTTGTGCTTCAGGTAATGGAAATTAATACTATATAGTATCTATTTGTCCGCCATAGTTATGAGATTTTGTAAATGTAGTGATTGACTGTGTATGGACCAGAGATTTTGGATTTGGGAGTTTAGGTATTTTTAGCTCAAAACTAATGACAAGCAAAGACTTGAAGCTCTCAAGCTTTTCATTACTCTTTCCTGTTTCTACTTATTTTGTTTTCTTGCCCTTCCACTAGTTTATTTTCCTGTTTCATATAGTTTGAATTGGATGAACACAAACGGTTAAGACCATCTCCCATCTTACACTCAATTTTATTTTAATATAAAAAATATGATGAAAATTGATGTGTTGGAGCTCTAATCAACATTATTATTTTAATATGTGAGTAATATTACATCAAATTTAGTGTAAGTACTTATCACATCAATTCAATTTAAAAAAATATTTTAAATGTTATTTTATTATATGAATATTTTAGCAAATCTAAACTAAATAAGAAATAATATTATAATTCTGAAGAGAGGAAAATATTCCTTTGTGTAGTTAGGTTGAGTTGATTTACACTAAAATAGTACCCCTTCGTAATGTAAAATTTGATGTTATGGGTTGGAGATGTCCTAACAACGAACTATCTAGTTTTGAACAAGCCATATTCTTATATGCACAAATACATAATTAAATTTGTATTAAATTGAATAAGTATATATATGTAGAGGTGACAAAGTCAAATTCAATTTGCTTAACTTGTTTAAGTGTTCTAATACCTCGTAAGTTGTAAAGGGAGGTCTTCACGTCTAATCAGGAATGGAAGAAACCACAACCAAAGCAACTTGGGAGAAGACATGAGCATCTTGATTATCTCCTTCGCTTCATAACTAAAGAAATGAGGTGTAACAATCTGAGCAAGAAGGGGAGTGAAGAAAATAAAGAGAAAGGACCAAGTATACAAAAGTTTAACTTTGGGACACATAGTCAAGAACCTCTATGGGCGATGATTCACTATCACAACCACCGGAACGAGGATCTACATAGACATAAGGGTGAGATGATGAAAAAGAAAAAGGAGCTAGGAGACAAGGATGAGGAGTACCTGATAGCATCTATAATGACAAATCTTCATTCAAGTTGAATTCGAGGACGAGTTCTTTTCAAGATGAGGAGAATGATAGCATCCATAGAAGATCTACTTAATTTGAAGGACAATAACAAAGCTTTAGAGGCTTCAAGGAGAACCATGAATAAATTTCAAGCCAAAGAGTTGAAAGTCAAACATAATTGGCTTCAATCGTAGATCCAAAGGTATTTTGTGGGAAAGAAGAGCTAAGGTCCAAGGAAGATGAATTGTTCAAATGCTAAAACGATTTAGTGGTCCAAATTCAAGTCCAAGAGGGATAATTTTGAGGTTCAATTTCATGAACATTAGGTCAAGAAGAGTCCAAGAATCAGCCACAACAAAAGTTGTTTTCTGCCCAAGTTTGGAGAGAAGACTAGTCAAACTTAAACTTTCCAAGATTGTCAAGATTCTTTTCCTAGTTGGATTTATCTTGTTTTCTTATCTATATATAGGTTATTAATATTTTCCTTATTCTATTTATGGTCTCTCTAATGCTTTACTAGGATTACTAAAGTTATTTCTAGTTAGGTTACTTTATTTTCTTTCCAAAGTAGGATTTACCTTATAATTTTCTTTATAGGTTTTGGCTACTCCTTTGCTTAATCTAAGGAGTCTTGGACGTCCAAGGACCCTATACTATATATAGGAGTCATTTTTCTTTCATTATAGACAATTAGATTGATATTAATAATATTTAAAAGAGCTCTTCTCAACCTTTATGACTTGTTCTTTGAGAATTTATCTTTAAACTTTTACCCGCTGTTTGGATGGTGGTTTGTCATGGTTTTATAATGTATGGTATGGTATGTTACAATACAGTATATTACAATATTTAGATAGGCGGTATGGTTTGCTACTGTTTAATGACAATTTTGTTGGTTGATTTGATTGTATGGTATTGTATCATAAGTGATAAATTTACAAAAATGTCCTTATAATTATTATAAATATTAAAGTTATCAATATCTTTTAGTAAAACTTCTTAAATGAATAAATAAAATTAAGTAGGAAAACAAGCTAGTATATCTCCAACTCATACAAACCAAACAAGAAAATAAAAAAGTAAGAGCTTTTAAAAAAATGATCCTAAAAAATAACTAAAACATGGGAGAAAAGACGGAAAGCGGAAGAAAAACTTCAAAAGTTGATGCGGAGGAAAATGAGTAACACAAAATAATAGTAGATATATTATGGTAAAGTTTAATAAACAATAAAGGATAAATTAGAATTATTTAAATTTAAGTAAGGGTATAATTGAAAAAAAAAATAAGAGAACCATGGGATACCACCAAATTGGTGGTTTCAAAAAGTGAAGGTTTTCATGGTTATAAAACCATGGAACCAAACCATATAATTAGTGAAACAGTCAAAACAAACGTGATTCTCTTACTAACTATACCATAACATACCACCAGAACCACCATCCAAACAAGCTTTTACTAGTTCATAGTTTGAGGTATAAAGTAATTTTTTCTTGTGATGCCTTTGATTTCTTTTTTATATTCTTTAGAAAGTAATTAGTTTACATACTAATTATTGTCTCCAGTTACTCATAAAGCAGTCAAGATCTGAATCTATCATTTTGTTTCATTTTCACAATTAAAGCCATTAGATTTTATCCATAATGTCATGACCCAAGCCTAGCACCTAGATGTGACACGGCAAATGGGGAACCCGAAGGGACTCCAATTAAGCCTCTTAACATATCATTACATATCTTTGGTCGCGGAAGCAATAAAGCAACAATAAGAGTTAGTAAAAATGAAACACGGGGCTAAGGGACATCTTTCATATCATAAAACATCAAAAGAGTCAAAGCTCATAGCATCATTACACACTTGTCCAACAACACCTCTAAACATAGAACTTAGCGGGGGCCAAGACAAGCAACTGGGCTCACCCTCATAGTAGCAAATATCCAATATAAGGAGATAACAAAAGAACAAGAGTAGCATAGCTTGTGTCCCCGAACTTGAGGACTCACCAAAGCTTATCTTCAAGATGTCAAACTAGCCACATGGAGGAGGATAGTCAAATGGAGCTCCGGTCCCTACATGATAACATCATGTAGGCATAAAGTATACGTTAGTACGTTTGAATGTACTTAGTATGTAAGATGCAATGCAACAAGAGATAGACATCATTATCAAAATGCATAATTATAAGCAATGGATAAACATGATAATAATATGACATACATGATCAATGTTTGAAATAAAACATGCTTATAAATCATTCAAATTGCATAGAACATAGTACATACGTGTGGGAAGAGACCTCAACCGACATAGAATAAGACCAAGTGAGCTACAACTTGGAATCCCGATGATTACCACTCACCGTTAAAGAGGTGGTCTACTTGCCAAGGTAAACCATACTTTACCTTATGAGAGCCCGTCCCATTTCAGAGAAGTAACCTTCCTTGTGGGAGCCTGTCCCATTTCGGAAAGGATTTCATAAGTAACTTCACCTTACGAGAGCCCATCCCATTTTGAAAAGGATTTCAAGACAAAGTGCATTAAATGGATCCACTAGTATTGCAAGGGTATATCATAGTCCTATGGTGGCACATAGTTCAAGGAAAGAGAGAAAACTCTCCATCCATCAGTGCTAAGCCTAATTCCACAGAATAATTGAAATAAAAGTAACTTTAATAACTTATTAGAAACATAGAATCATGTCACGAGTAGCTCTTAAACATTTTGACCTCTAATGTTAAGCCCAACTTCAAAACATAAGAATAGATCATCATCAAATATTACCCTTGCATTAACATCAAAAGGCTCACAAGTGGTATAATCTTTGAAAAAGAACTTAGCTTCATACTTGCATAATCATAGATAATTTCATGAATTCATAACATACTTGATAGCCCATATTCATCATGAAGTCACTTGACTTGTAAAACATGTACATATCTTGAGAATTCTTAACTTGACATTTCATCTAACACTTGGTGGGCACATATGAGGACATGTTCAAATCATACAAAATGCAAGAGTATAGATTATGAAATAGTGAAATCAATAAATCTTAAAATCATGTAAATTATCCCACCAATATCATGATAAAACCCTATCATGGGTATGAAATGACCCCAAAAAGTGCTCGAAAATGTGCTTTGGAATGCCCAAAATTTTAAATTTCATATATCTCAAAATTCGTGCATGATATTGAAAATTCGACTTCATATTCTTATTCAGGGGGTCAAAGGTAGGGGAAAGAGGGTCTAACCCCGATTTAAGAGCAAACGTAGTAAAATTTGAAAATCACAAAAATACAATTTCCAGAGACGATTCGTGACCCTGGTGCGATGCGCCAAGGGCACGCTCCTATACCTTTTTGTGTCCAATTTTTCTATCTCGGGACAAGACTTTTAGGTCTTGGGCCTCAGTGTTCCCAAATGTGTTTTTACCTATACTTAGCCATATTTCACCCTCGTATCATCCTAAACGTTCCTTAATATCCTCTTAAATACTTAGCCATGTTTTTCACTCCTACATTCAAGTTTGAAAACCCTTATCCGGAACTAAGGATTTCCTTCAAGCTTCAAGTCTCCATTTTCAATCTTCATCAAGAGCTTTTTCAAAGCTACGCTATGTAGGTTTTAACCATTGGAGTTTTCCACCCATGGTGCCCTAATCTTTCTTTTTACTCGATTTACATGATTTAAGGTTGATTTTACAATGAGTTTACTAGTATGAACATTTCTATGAACTATGTTAAAGTTATGTAAAATTGTGACTGTTTTGCTATGTTTTGAGCTATAAATCTTGGATCTATTGTAAGGTTTTTGAGGGGTTTTGATGTATTTTTCTTGAGAGTGTTGCAAGGTGTTGGTTGGTGGTTTTACAGTGAATTTTATTGCATGATTTCATCTCTAAAGTTCATGGTCCTGTACCCCTATTACACACTCGCCAAGTATTTGATAAAATGCTCGGTTATGGTTTGTTGAGTAATTGAAGGTCCAAGGCATGAGATATGATATGAATGATATTATGATGATGAAATGAGCTTATGTATATGATAAATTCTATATAAAATGTTGCATTAGACCATGCCCAATCCATGGGGACTAAGAGTCCGAATAACTTAGATGGGGGGTCGTATTCATCAACATAGTAAAGGGTTTGTACTTCACCACCAGGGTGATGAGGTGGCATCATCATCAACCTAGATGGGGTTTTGTACTCATCAACCTAGTGAGGGGTTTGTACCTCACCACCTAAGTG
>JAABOM020000101.1:9581807-9595372 GCA_011800125.2 Solanum clarkiae
AAAATATTAAAATAATGATAATTAAAAGAATTTAAAATAATAAAAATAAAAAATAAATTAGAACACAAAATAAAAGTAGAAATAAAAGAAAGAAATTTAAAAATAATTAGCTTGTAAGTACACTATGTAACTACCCGCCATTCACAGCTTCTCCCTCTAAATTAGACAATATAATTACACTCTGCCAATTATACCCAATTACGTGCTAACAAAGTAATTAGCTAGCTAACGAAACAGGTCTGACAGTGTAATTACACCAAATTCAATAACCAGGGTGGCTTTCCAAACAAGCCGTAAATGATTATTTATGAATTGGATTGGGGATTTGATGTTGCCTTTCCCTTACAATGACTAATGATTTCTATTCCACTGGAAGTTTGTCTTAGCACCAAGAGGGCTTGAGGTGGTGTTCGGTTCGAAGTCCAAATTACTTCCCAAAGGAATCCTAGTAGCAATTTGTGCCCCCGTAGGTTGGTTTATTGGCTGAGCTAGTGGATCCACATATAGCTCATGATGTTAAGATGTTCTCATGGAGCCTACTTTGGCAAAGTAGCCTTTGTCTTCTCGATATGGGAGTTACATCGAATTTCATGTTATAGCTAGCATGGTCTATGCTTTTCTTTTGAATTATTATGATGCATTGACCTCCTATTATGTATGTATATCTTCCATCCCCTGTCTTTAAAATGATTCTTGGTCTTGCATCTTATGATTCATGCTCTACATACTATTATACATCATGCATGTTACTCACATATTTAATACGGTCAAATTACTAATTTTCCTTTGCCTACATTGTGTTGTAATGTAGGGTTAGACCTCCTTTTTCACTCTACTCGTGGTTAGCTTGGATTCTTGCTTAAAGATTTATTGGTGAATCTTCATATTTCGAGGGCAAGCCTACCATACTTCCTTATTTATGTTTTAGACTATCTTACTGTTTCATGGTTTGGGTGAGTTAGGGCCTGTCCTGTTCCCCTGTCTATATTAGTAGAGGCATGCTTAGACAAACATTGAGGTGTAATCTTGTTTAATTGGGAAATGTTTGAACTCTCCTTATTGCCTAGTCCATCTTAATTTGAGACTTTACTTCCGCTTTGTTATATCTTGTCAATTCCTATTACCCTATGAATGCTAAGAAGCTTGGTTGGAGTTTCTTCAGAAATCCTAATCACTGTGTCACGCCTAGGGCCTTAGCTTGGGTCATGATAAAATCTATCCCAAACAAACTAGGAAATCAGTGTTTGACAACTTCTACGGATGGTCTTTACAGGTCGTAGATGGTTCCATGGATCGTGGACCCCTCTAGTGAAACTCAAGTGATAAGGGAACCTGCAGGTCTTTTTCTATGACCATGGAGTATGACTCGTAGATCTTTTACGGATCATGGTTTTGGCTTGTGAACTCAAGCTTTTAGGCAATCTTGTAGTACTTGATCTACGATCTCCATCTACAACTCGTGAAAGCCTTCATAGCTCATCTTATTCAGTCAAGGAAATCAACCTTTTAGCATGCTTTTCGTGCTTTTTCTGTGATCCAAGTCTATGACTCATGGATGCATTTACAATCCATACTGCCACTTTTAAAACTCAAGCTTTTTTCACAAGTCTTTTGAATCTCCATCTATGAAGGCATCTATGGCTTGTGGCTCAAACCATGGCATAGACTGGACTCGTAAATAGGGCTGGGCATAGTTTGGTTCAAACCAGGAAAAACCGACCAAGTTGATTTTTTTTTTTTTAAATTTTGGTTTCCGTTTTTTGGTTTGATCGGTCGGTTTCGGTTTGAAATTTTAAAAATTTAATAATTCGGCTCTGTTTTGATTTTTTAATATTTTATTTCGGTTAACTGAAATACCGAATTTATTTTATACTTATATTCCAATAGTCCATTGTCCAAATGTCCAATAACAATATCCCAGACCGCTCAAACCCAAAGCCCAGCAAAACCAAATATTGAAATATCCAATTGGCCAATTGCCCAGTTCTCATATATCTGATGATTGTCGACTGATATACCCTATTCACAATTCCCAAATTCTGAAATCCTTCTGTCAGTTGTCTCTTCATCTCCACTCTCCCGTCCCTGTCCCCTGATAGTCTCTCGTGGTCCACGGGTCGTGGAGTCGACTGTCGTGATTCTTGTGGACTCGTGTTCTTTCGCCGTTGCTGTCTCACACTATTTCGTGAGTCATGACCGTCCTGTCATCCTCATCCATCGTCACTCGTCTCTCACTTGTGTTCTCCTGGGCAGGAATTTGGCACAACTACTAGAACTGTAGTCTGTGGGGCTGTGGACTCTAGTGTTATTTTCTGATTTGCGGTTGTTCTTTGCAGTTTTGGATGTTTATGCTGCCTACAGCTACTTTTTGTTGTTTTTTGGCTATAAAACATAGAACACAGAAGTGTGAATGTTTTGTTCGTTTTTTGGTTGTTGAATGCTGTTTGAAACCAAGTTCTTTCTCTTTGAGTACTCAAGTGTGAATGAATCCTCATTATCTTACTCTTTGAGTACTCAAGTTCTTTCTTATTGTTTCATTAAAGGAAAATTGTAGAGGACTGGTGTTTTGAAAGCCATATGTGTTGGAACCTCTTTTGCACTGAGTAGTGAATTGGGCTCAAAAACTTCATTATTATTTACTATTCTATTGGCTGTTTTGGACAGGTACCACCATACCAGAAACATGGTCATATCATATATCGGTGTCTGGATGAAACCACCTTGTGATAGTTATTAAAAATGAATTTGCTCAACTAATCTCACAAACCGAAAACCAAGCCAAAATAAACTGAATCGAAATTGTAGAAATTGAACCAAACCAAATTTATTTTAGTTTGGTTTGGATTGACATTTTCACTAAATCGAAAATGGAAAAACCGAATCGAATTTTGTAAACCAAACCGAACGCCCAACCCTACTTGTAAATCCTAAAAATGAACAGTTCCTATATTTTTGCACTTAGCTCCTAAATCCTACTTTCTTGCAAAAACACTATACAACAACATGCCCAGTGGAATCCCACAAGTGGGGTTTGGGGAGGGTAGAGAGACTGTTTCCTGGGAACCCTCGTCTCAAAAACCCATAAGTAGAATAAACTAGATATGAAAAAAATGGGAAGTAAAAGAAAGGGAAACAGAAAGGACGACTGACAACATAAAGCACATGATAATGTGTTAATCAACATGATATAACGATAACATCAACATGTATATAACAAATAATGACAACACATGATATAAAACACGACTACTCTTACTACCCTACTATACCCCAAGGCCAGACATCCACCTAATCCTACGAACCAATTAGCTTGCTAGTCTAATTCGCGACCTCCACTCCTTTCTATCTAAGGTCATGTCCTCGGTGAGATCAAGTTTAGCCATATCTTGTCTGATCACCTCCCCCAATACTTCTTTTGTCTACCTCAACTTCTCCGTGTAACTCCCAAATCCAACCTTTCACACCTCCTAACAGGAGCATCTCCTTCTTTGCATATGTCCAAACCATTGCAGTCTTGCTTCCCTCATCTTATCAGCCACAGGGGCTACCTCTAGCTTCTCCTGAATGGTCTCATTCCTAATCTCATCACTCCTGGTGTAACCATACATCCATCTCAACATCCTCATCTTTGCGACCTGCATCTTTTGAACATGTGTTTTTTTTATTAGCCAACACTGCATCCCATACAGCAAAGATGGTCTAACCACCATTCTGTAAAACTTAACGTTGAGTTTTAAGTGGTATCTTTTTATCACACAATACTCTAGAGGCAAGCCTCTATTTTGTCCATACTGCTCCAGTACGATGTGTGACATTGTCGATATTGCCACAACTCTGTATGATAGACCCCAGATACTTCAAATTTTCCCTCATGGGGATAGGTTGAGTGGCAAGCCTCACATTAGTGTCCGCTTCATCTATCGGAACACTGAATTTGCACTCCAAGTATTCTGTTTTGGTCCTGCTCAGTTTGAATCCTTTGGACTCCAAGGCGTGTCTCCAAGCCTCCAACCTATCATTAATTTTAGTTCGGGTCTCATCAATCAGTACTATGTCATCTGCAAATAGCATTCACCTATTGGGCCTAAAATGCCCCTGTCATCTACCTTTGGGTCCAAATATGCCCTTCATTTACCTTTTTGGCTCATTCGTATCCATGAAACTAACAACCCTATTTTTTTTCTTTTTTTAAATACTTATTATGCTTCATTTTCTTATGGAATAAAGTAAAACCCATCTTCTGTTCTTTGTTTTTACAAAAAAAGAATCTTATAATTTTTTTTAATTTTTTAAAGTTTATTTTGGGGTTATAAAGAAAGATATTATTTTGATTTGGACAAAATATGTGAAAACTATGATTTAAAAAATAAACTAGTAGGTTTATTGTAGTTTTTTAAAATTCTTTTAGGGCCATGAAGAAGGTATATTTTTTTGGATTTAATAAATTATGGAAAAAAAATCTTAAAAAAACTCTCTTAAAAAATCTAAAGTTACAAGAATACATATTTTGAATTTTTTTAAAAAAATTTGCACACTTCTATTTTATGTAGACAAAATAATTAACCTTTAAATATCAAAATGATTTAGCTTTCTCTAATTTTTTTATTTAATCAAACTTGAATATTTTTTTGTTATTTTTAATATAACACTAAACAAAACAAAATCTTACTCTTTGGATAAATTAAAAACTTACTTTTCATTAACTTTTATATTTTTAAAAAGTTTTCTTTTTTAGAATGCTAAATCGGTTAATTATTTTAATAAATTACTTTGATCACTTTTTTAAAGAGATACATTATTTCGGTTTGAATAAATTATGGAAAGAAATCTAATAGAGATGGAGATTTATTTTATTCCATAAGAAAATAAAATATAATAAATATTTAAAAAAGAAAAAAAAGTGAGGGTGGTTACTTTCAAGGGTATAAATGAGCCAAAAAGGTTAATGAAGGGCATTTTTGAACCCAAAAGGTAGATGGTAGGAGCATTTTAGGCCCAATAGGTGGATGAAGGACTTTAGGCCCTTTTCCGTATAATAAAAAGATTTGTCTCGGCTTAGAATCATAGATCAAGGAATACTTTTTTTTATTTGGTCGGTCATTTAGACTAAGTGGACTAAATTAATAAACGGCCTATGTTCCTTTCCTAAGCAATAATCCTATCATCTCGGTGACACTAACGGCACAAGCTCTAGATTGGCACCCAGAGTTTGAAAAAGCAACATATCTAACACGCACATAACACAGAGTTTCACTATTAAGTTCTAACTATCATGTTCATGCTTTAGATTAATTCACACTTGTCATGTCAAAATTTCATCAATGTCATGCAGAGATCCCACACAGTCAATCTATCAAAATCAACCAAACAATTTCAGAGGGGTCAAAAACTACCATGGTATTTCAGTATCTGTTATTACTCTTCTTTTACATTCACAAAACATTTTAAAACATGCTAGTTCAACATACTTTAAGGTCCTCAGGGAAAGAACACAACAAGAAAACTCCAAGGACACAAGCAAGTATTTGGGCTACTTAGACATCGCCAATACACTCAACAAAACATGGACATGTACCTTGGCTACTCATTTTTCACCAAGCTACTGAACTACCCTAAGTCCATCACAAAAAGATCTGTGAACTACCCTAAGTCCGGAATCTTGAATAAACTTCAAAAGCAAAAGTCAAGAATCAAAGAGTCAAATATCTCCAAAATTCAATAATTAACTCAAACTAATTGTTTTCTTGTGTTTCTGGAACTAAAACAAACATCAAACAAAATAATAGAAAATTTAGGAGAAGTATTTATAGACATTAGAAACAAAAAACCTATCCTAAACAAGCTATGAAAACAATATTTGGCAACTTCTGCGGACGGTCTTTATGGGTCATAGATGGTTCCATGGCTTGTGGACACCTCTTATGAAACTCAGGTGATAAGGAAACCTGCAGGTTGATGATGGACTGCGACTCGTAGACCTTTTTACGGGTCGTGGTTTCCGCTCGTGAACTAAGGCTTTAGGCACTCCTGCAGTACTTCATCTATGACTTGTGAAAGCTTTTAGGGCTTGTCCTGTTCACTTGTGGAAATCAAATTTTTAGCATATTTTCAGTACTTTTTCTATGATCCAAGTCTACGACTCGTGGATGCATTAATGATCTGTACTGCACACTTGTAAAAGTCAAGCTTTTCTCAAAAGTCTCTGAATCTCCATCTACGACGGCATCTACAAGTTGTGGTTCAAACCACGGTCATAGACTGCACTCATAAATCTCAAAATGAATGAACAGTTCCTACTTTTTGCACTTAGCTCCTGAATCTTGTTTCCCTGCAAAACCACCATGACACACTTCAAATCTACTAAAATGCTCTTAAGAACACACACCAATACTAAGTTTTAAGCATCAAAACTGCCGTAAATCCACGGCACAGTAGATACACACATTCATTTATGAACCTCTTTAACACCATAATGAGTATGTGACTTGCTCCACTCATTTTCTCCCACCACTTGCAGCACCATATGTCAATTCTGCAAGCCTCTGACTGATGCCTTAAAAGTTAATATGTAAATATATAGGTATGTTTGAAGTGAAAACTGCAAATTGGTTTGTTAGTAGGGCTTTCAGAAAATTGAAATGTGTTCCTTCTTACAGGTATTCGCAGCAGAGTATTCTCTGATTTGCAAAATATTCAAGTACAGAAAGCCTTACATCAGCTTCATGGATGGAATAACAATGGGCTTTGGCATTGGTTTATCAGGTCATGGTATCTATAGGCTTATCACGGAGGTATTTTCCTCCTCCCTTGAGTACTTATTTTTGCAAAACTATGGTCTTATTCATACTCTTTATATTGTTTCAGAGGACTGTTCTAGCTATGCCAGAAAATGGAATCGGGTTGTTTCCCGATGTTGGTTTTTCTTATATTGCTGCTCATGGTCCTGGCGAAGGGGCAGTTGGTATGTGTTCTCTTTCTGCTGGTGAAGTTGCATTAGTGAAAAGATTAATTAAAATGGACATGAGTTTTAGCAGCACTTATTACTATCGGAGGGCTTTGCGGTAGGTGAAAAATGATTCTCAATTCGGAATGTGTGGAAAATCTCCTCTTTCCATCTCCCTTCTCAGCCCACCATTCAAAGAATCTTTTGATGAAGTTCCTTTTCAGCTTATTTGTGGATTGAAGAGTCTTTTATTACTAATGACAAATCATTTGATTAATGGATGTTAGCAAGGTTTATAATAGCAGGTTTGTCCTTGTTGTATGCAGTAGAAGATTCATGAGAAAATCAAGATTGGCAAGAGCAACTTGCTATGTGTTTAAGTGTGTGACCATCTCATCTAAAAGCTTAAGCTATTAGAGAGAGCACACTTTTATTATTTAATTATATTCTCAACACGCACCTCATGTGCGAGCTTGATTCTTTTTTATGGACCAAGCACTTGGAAATTCATTTTTCATATGGGTGACAGTGAGATTAGATATCAAGACCTTTGTCTGCGCTGATACCATGTTAAAGTGTGTGACCATCTCATCTAAAAGCTTAAGCTGTTATAGAGAGCACACTTTTATTATTTAATTGTATGATGATTCTATGAAGCTTTGAAAAAAGCTTGATTGGCACTGGCACAAATGCTTAGATGGGGTAGGAAGATACAGGTGTACATATTCAAAGAGTTTTCCCGAACTATAACTATATGGACAGTATGTGAGAATAGAAACTCTATCAGGCGGAAAAAAAATCTGCAGTAATAATCTCAGAAGATGAATATGATTGGGGATATACAGAACTTGTAGAGAAGATTCTAAGATATCCGGGGAAGGCGTGAAATCCAATATTCCATCTTGCACAGACCAATCCAAGTGATACATTGAAGCTGCACAGATCATTCGATTGCCAACTGTATTCAAGGAATCCTGCTCATGAAGCAGGAATACCAAAAATGGAGTTTGGAAGTGAACATCTTTTAAAATGTCTGTGTCTAAGTCCCAACTGAGAGGTGATACGAGAATGGTTCGTTAGCAGATGACTGTAGACTGTTGGTCTCAAAGTCACTCCCATTGATCACAAACAGTCCTTGTTGGAGATCTCCCTTCGAGACAAGAAGCAGTTAGAATCAAAGTGGGAGAGTAGTTTTGGATTGGTAGATATTGTCTGTGGTGTGGTGGTCAAAATCAGATCAAAGATGGGTCAAAGCTTTTGGCATTCCTCTTCAAGCGTGATCTGTGAACAGTCAAGACCATAGGATATAAGTGCAGTGGTAACCTTGGTATTGATGAGGATACAAAGCACTATATTGGGCTCACTTCAGTGCTAGAATTCACTCTAGTGACCAGAGCTTCTGAATTTCAATTCTAAATGAACAATCACATTAAACTCAGATCAGCTGCGAAGCCAGTGAAATGGCAAAAGGGGCCTGATGGAGCAGGCCCTCAAATAGTCTCATCTCGTAGGAACACTTGGCCAGATTCAATTCTAAAATCGACCCACCTGTTAACCTGCTGGGTAATACATGATCAAAGCACACAATTGGGTCCATATTTGAGAGACAAATCGTTACAGAAATAAGGCACAAAAAGGACCAGTTGAAGGTGGGCAGTTAGAGTAATTACTCTAGAGGGCTGTCGGTCGGTCATAAACCAGACTCAAATGCTAACATGTTTATATTAACTATTGAATTCTGCGTCAGTTCAATTTGACGAGTCTCAGATTCACCAATACAGCACCTCCCCAATCTTCTCTCCGGACAAAGCTCAGGAGTTTGTCCCTTAGATGCTAATCATGAAAAAGACTCAGTAGAGAGTATCCCTCATTTCCTCGTCAACCTTCGCTGCATATGGATATAAATTTTGCCCCGATAAGCACCTCAGATGCTGAATTCTCCTCTCAAACTATTAGTGCAGCTTTACCATTAACATGGTATGAGGGGGCTCTAGCATGCAAATCACAGATAGGTCTATTGTGATTGAGTGTGACGCCCAAATTCCATTAAGGCAGACATGCACCCGTTACCGAAAAGGTTCGGGAGAGTCAACCTGTAATCATGCACTATCTATGAACATTTCAAGGTCTAGCCTTAATGGACAACGTTAACAAGCCAAAAGAAAATGCACAAGACTTGGCTATTGGAGCCACGATGTCTAAAACACGAGACACAACTACACTTCACTCTACATAGTCTACAAAGCCTCTAAATGATAAACAATATTTGGTTAAGGTCGGGATAAGCCCCACCTTACACATAGCTACTATACAATATCAATATACATGCTATAGTCTCAGAAATCCCCAAATCAACTTGGATCTCACTAATAACTGCTGGATGTCCTATACTCCTTCCCGGGAGATCTACTAGCTCCTATACTTGTAGCGTGAAATGCAAGTCCCCCTTGAGGGACGTCAGTACGGGAAAATATACTAAATTATAAGGCATGAAGTGACTGTATGTGAAATAGAACTCAAGTTAAATCATGTACTAACATAAGGATAAAAGACCACCTTTACTCATATTGTAGAATCATGTACTTTACATTCTTTTCTTTACTTTACCATACTTTGCTTTACACCCTGTGCACAACATATACTTTACATGCTTTACCTTATTAAATTATGCAAATTATATGTTTTATGTTGATTTTTTGAAGTCTATGAGTATTTAATAAAGTTATTGAAAGCCATTTCAATCCATTGAAAGATATTTTTAACCCCTTTATGTTGTCCCATTATCTAAAACCCAACAAATATGACCAGAGGCGTTTGAATTTATGATACCTCATCCAAGAGTAGTATAGACTTTGAAATACAAGCAAAGAAATTGCCAGCAACAGAAGCATCAAGCTAAGCAACCGAGGCTACTTGTGGAGATGTTTGTTATTTGCTCGATACTGAAGGAGAGCTCATCATATTCTATTTGAGCAATATGAGGATTACTTGTGGAGATGTGTGCTTACTTGCCCGATATTGAGGAACTCATTATATTCCTTTTTAGCAATAAAGCAGTATTGATATTGAAGGAACTCATTATATTCCTTTTGAGCAATAGGAGCATTATTGGGTGGTAGACCATGTTGAGTATAATATATGCCATGAGTGTGTCCAAGCTTGTAACAAGAACTATACTTGAATCCAGATCTTCCAAAATGGCCTCCATGTTGTCGATTTTCCATAGATTGAGATGTTTGATTTTCTATGGTTTGCAATGTGAGGATGGAGGAGTCAATAGTGGGTGATGAAACCACTTTGTGATTGGAGGTGCGGCAAGATGAAATAATCCAGATAATAATTCATTAATTGTAGGAGCCATAGAACTAGCTAAAATTTGATCATACATTGAATCATGGTCGTGGGAAGTCCAGCAAGGGTAAGAACTAGAAACGATGTTGGTCTATGCTTTTGTTGTTTTTCCTCATTTAGAGGGACTAGCATCAATTTTTCAAATTCCTCTATGATTGCCTGTACCTGTCCCAGGTAAGAAGACATTGAGTTCTTATTTTTTTTAAGTTGGTAAATGAGATATGTCATTAGGGCAAAGCATGAGCCTTTTCCTAAACTGAATAACATGTCAAAATAGATGAATACATCAAGTTGGAATCAATAGATCGCTATATCAAAATGGGGATGGCAAATTTTAGAAGAAGGAAATTGAAAAGAATTAAAAAACTCCATAGAAGTTGGTCTGGACAGAATCCTTGGAGCAGGTTCCAACTTATTTAAATCCTTAAGTTTATCATCTTCTTTTAAGCTATATAGTCATAGGTATAGCTTCTCAAAAGAGGTCTAGTTTTGATTAGGCTCTTTTTTTCCCTTGTAAGGGAGAGTATCCCTTATTTATGCTTTCCGAATGACTTCGTATTGAGAGGAGTCCTCTCTTCTAAATGCATAGGTTTCATTTGCTAGCATTGGGGATGAGGTGGTGGTCGTTAGTAGGATATCCGATTTATGAACCACCACAAGATAGGAGGTTAGGTTGTGTCCCCTTCCATGTATTTTGGATTGTTTTATTTATTTATTTATTTGTCTTTTATTATTATTAATTTTTTAAAATTGGGGGTAGGGGAAGGAGAATGGGGAGGGGAATTACAATGTGGGGAATCAAACCCTCACCAACAAGGTGGAAATTCAGGTAGTCAACCAACTGAAGTACTAAGATTCCCCTATTGTTTTATTTATGTTAAGGTCCGGGGGTGTTGCTCAACCCCTGGCCTACCCAAGGGTCGTTTAAAAAAATAGATTGCTAAATGAGACTATATAATTGAGCATCAACATTCTCCCCTTGTGCTTTCGCTTTTTCATCTTTCGTACTAGCCTCTGTCTTTTCATCCACCAGATTAACATTGTTTGTTTTAGTGATCTTGGACACCTTGACCCTTGCACCACAACTCAATTGAGGAAGCCTAAGATAAATCGTTTGACTTTTCCATGAATGGATATGAAGTGATCATAGGGTTTGAACTTCCAATTTCCATATTCATGTAGTCAATAATATCACACCCCAAAGGCATCTTGTGAAATTTGACTTGAAAGCAACAAGAAACATATATTTGGTTGTTTGAAAATCCAGATCCGTCGGAAACAACCTAGAAAATGCCAGAATCCTATTCTTGGCAATGAGATCTGGAGAAAACTACAGGAGATTGGTCGGCATATCTTGATGACTCCAATAGAAAAAGATCAACTAAAAAATCGATCGAACAACTCTCATGCGCTCAACGTGTGACCTATATCTTGCCTAAAATCTCACCTCTGGCCGGGTCGTGAGAGCATGTGAGGTGATGTTTTTGGGTTTGTGATCTTCATGATAGTGTTGGTTTTCTCACAACGACAACAAAACAAACGATGCCACATATCAGCCCCAACATTCGCTGATGCAGATGACTTGTTTGACCGAGTTTTCTTTCCCTCAACTTTCTCACATGTGCTTTGATACTATGTGAGAAATACAAGAGAAAAATATTGTTGAATTGTATATCTACATCATTGCCCTTGGACCTATTTATAGACACTATAGTACAATCTTTTTTCAAGTAGGATTCTATATATTTATCATTTTCCAAGAAAGATTCTTTATACTATTCTTGTTCTTATTCCTATTCTAACACTTGTCATTAGGGGAAAGGGTCATCCTAGTCAACAATGTTTGGACTCCCTCCCCACCTATGTAAATGTCACTTTTCTCCATTCCAAACAGCATGAGAAGAAGCATAGACAAGCTGAGGAGAAACTTTATTTGGGAGGGGAACACGGATAGCAAGCGCTTGCATATGTTCAAGTGGAAGATTCTAATTTCTCATAAGAAGGTGGGAGGACTGGGACACAAATATCTCTATATAGAACATGAGCCTATTATGAAGTGACTTTGGAGATATTACACTGAGGAGCATTATGGAGACAAGTTATACAATAGAGGCAAGAACAAATGGGTTAGTGGAGTACCATACCAGTAATATTTCATTATGGAGTGGGGAATTGAAAATCCACCAGGAACTTATGGGAGGGTTTATAGCAAATACAGGGGTCAAGAGGGGAAATAGGAAGAAAATTTCTTTTCGGATAGGTGACTAGTTAGGGAATGGGCCCTTAAAAAGATCAATCATGACCTATTCATTTTATCCTCCTCTCCTAATGCTATAGTTGAAGAACATTGGACTCCACAAAACCATCACAGTCTCACTTCCCTCATCTTTTCAGCCACAGGGGCCACCTCTAACTTCTCCCGGATGGTCTCATTCCTTTTCCTTCTTTTCCATATTTAGAATCTTCTGCTTATGGGGCTTGATTTTTGAGACGGGGATTTTCCAGAACCAACCTCTCTATCTCTATGAGGTAGTGGTAAGGTCTGCATACGTTCTACCCTCCCTAGACCCCACCTGTGGGATTTCACTGGGTATGTTATCATTGTTGGCTGATTTTTTCCTTAAGCTTGAATTTTTTAGATCTAAAGGACGATGATTCTCTCACTTGGAAAGGTGGCACCAAGTCTGTTTTCTCTGTCAAAGCTGACTTACAACGACTTAATTGAATTAGAGCAGTTCAATGACCCATGACCGTGGAAAAGAGATATGGAAGGCAAAAGTTCCTTTCAGAGTGGTATGCTTTACAGGGTTAGTAGTAAGGAAAGCGTGTTTCTTCTGATGATAAACTTCAATGAATGGGGTTTCAGCTCTATTGAAGGTGCTTTCTATGCCATCAGGAACCTGAAACCAATGGTCATCTTTTCTTGCATTATTCACTTATTAGACAACTATGGCAACTTTCTGCAGCTTTAGCTCGAAATGTATGGGTGATGCCACATTGTATCTTTGACCTAATATGTAATTGGAGCTCACCCAAGGGTGTGGGCTAGTGGTCAAGGAAGTGGTTGAGAACCATGAGGTCTCAGGTTCAATTTCCAATGGAGACAAAAAAACACTAAGTGATTTCTTCCCATCTGTCCAAACCATGGTGGATTTCCACAGCCGGATGGAGCCAAAGATTACTATTTTTTGGCATTGGGATATGATGGAATAAAGCAAAATGGCTCTTTAAACTGTCTGCGCTTCTTTCCATTGTGAAGTAGCAGTTAGTC
>JAABOM020000101.1:9595472-9631050 GCA_011800125.2 Solanum clarkiae
GGTGTGTAATGCTAGTGTAAAACCATGCAAATTAAAGAGTGAAATCATGCAAGAAATCTTGAAGTAAATCATCCCACTAATACTTGGTAACATCACCATACAATATATATCAAAACCCTTCATCAGATCTCTTGATAGATCAAAGATTCATAGCTCAAAACATGCTAAAACAGTCACACTTTTACAAAATCCCAACATAGTTCATAGTCAAATTCATAATAGAAAACTCATATGTAAAATTAACTTAGAAACATGTATTTTAGGTAAAAAGGAAGCTTTGCACAATGGGTGAAAGGACCAATGGTTGAAACCCACATACCTTGACTTCGGAGAATCGTTGAAGAAGATTGGAAATGGAGACCTGAATATTGAATGAAAACCTTAAGATCCAGATTGAGTTTTGAGACTTGAATTTAGGGTGAAATATTTGTCTAAGTGTTTGAATAAGTATTGGGGAATGTTTAGTATGATATGAGAGTGAAATATGGCTAAGTATAGGTAATTTTACACATGGGAAGGGTTAGGCCCAAGACCTAAAAGCCTTGGACCAAGATAAAATCATTAGAAATAAAATACACAGGTCCGCGTCGGTCCGCGACGCGAACCTATCATGGAGGCAACTTATACACTATGGCACGCCCTTGGCGCGTTGTGCCAGGGGCGCGAAAAACTCTTTGGAAATCGAGTTTTGGAAAAAGAAGTTGCGATTTGTTTTCTCTAAAATCAGGGTGAGACCTATTTCCACTTAATTTGACCCCCTGATCCAGAATATGAAGTAGGATTTTTGATATCACGCATGGATTTTGAGATATATGGAAATTATAATTCCAGGAACTTCTGAGGCACATGTTTGGGCACTTTTTGGGATCATTTCAATATCACCCCCTTGGGAACATTCATCCCCGAATGTCAAAGAAATGTATATGAGAAGAGTAATCATGAAGAGATCTGCTCCAACAAGAATGCAATAATGAACTTAAATACCATTTTCAAAAATCTCAACATAAGTGTTAAAATCACCATGAACTTTGTCAATGTAAACACGAATGCATGAAAATGACTTAGGGGCTGAAAAATGAGACATTAAATCACATAGAGGACTTGGAATTAGTACCTTAGGCTTGAGTAGAACGGAAGAGATAAGGATATCATTTTTGCATATCCGCTTCTGCCTCCCATGTGGCATTTTTGACTTGTTGATTCCTCCAAAGGACCTTAATGGAAGCAACATCCTTGTTCTTCAACCTCTTCACTGATCTATCCAAGATCTCTACTAGAACTTCTTCATCTGCCAATTTGTCTTAAACCACTGCCACAACATCAAGAGGCATAATAGCATTAGGGTCACCCACACATTTCCTCATCATAGACATATAGAAGACCAGATGAACCAATTCCATTTCACTAGGCAACTCCAACTCAGAGGCCACCTTACCAATCCTCCTCCTCACCCTATAAGGTCCCACAAATCTTGGACTTAATGTATCCTTCTTACTGAAATGAACCACACCCTTCATGGGTGACACTTTCAAATAAACCAGATCACCAACCTTAAATTCAAGCTCCCTTCTCCTCACATTAGCATAAGACTTTTTGATGACTTTGGGCTATTTTTAACAATTCTCTAATCAACATTAACTTCTCCATAGCATCCACAATAGATACAGACCCAACAAAGCCATTTCCCTCACTTCGAACTATCCAACCGGTGATCTGTAACATCTACCATAGAGGGCCTCAAAGGGAGTAATACCAATACTAGAATGGTAGCTATTGTTATAAGCAAACTCAATCAATATAAGATGATCATCCCAACTACCCTTAAACTCCAAAATCCAATCCCTAAGCATATTCTCAAAAGTTTGGATAGTTCTTTTAGCTTGGCCATCCATTTGAGGATGAAAGGTCGTACGAAGCTTTACCTTGGTTCCAAGACCTCTTTGGAAGGACCTCCAAAAGTGTGAAGTGAATTGAGTAACACGATCCGATATGATAGAAAAGGGCACCCCATATAATATCACCAACTCATGAATGTATAATTTAGCATAGCCTTCGGCCCCATAAGTAGTCTTAACCGGTAAGAAATGAGCCGACTTGTCATCCTATCAACCATAACCCAAATAAAATCAAAACCCTTTCTAGTCTTAGAAAACCTAACCATAAAGTCCATGTTAATCTCCTTCCACTTCCAAGTAGGAATCACTATGTCTTGGGTAAGGCAACCAGGCCTTTGATGTTTGTCTTTGAATTTGTAGGCAACTATGCAACCGGATACAAATTTGGCAATGTCTTTCTTCATACCTCCCCACCAATACACCTCTCTCAAATATCTATACATCTTAGTAAAACCGGGGTGGATAGAATAGGAAGAATTATGAGCCTCATTAAAAATAGTCTCTCTCAAGCCATCAACACAAGGCACACACAACCTACCTCAGTACCTAAGGACACCATCTCCCCCTTGGGAGAAAACCTCCACCTTGCCCTTTTTCAACAAGGCCTTCAATTCTAACAAGGAGGGATCAAGATCTTGCTTTGCTTTCACCTCATTAACCAAGGAAGACTTTGAACCATCAGCAACCATAATACCACCATTATTAATCTTTTCTAACCTAACCCCTAATCTAGCCAACCGATGGAACTCCCTAGCCACCTTTATGCCCCCACCATCAACATGAGCTAATCTACCTATAGACACCCTACTCAGAGCTCTGTCACAACATTGCGTTACCGGGATGATAATGCACACTCATACCATAATCCTTAAGAAGTTCTAACCACCTTCTTTGCATCAAGTAGAGATCTTTTTGACTGAACACATATTGGAAGATCTTATGATCAGTAAACACATCAATATGCACCCCATATAAGTAATGACGCCAAATTTGTAAAGCAAAAACCATGGCAGCCAATTAAAGATCATGACTAGGATAATTTTTTTCATGCACTTTGAGTTGCCTAGAAGCATAGGCTATCACTTACCATTTTGCATCAACACACAACCCAAACCAACCCTTGAAGCATCAAAATATACAACAAACCCTTCTAGTCCTTCCGGTAGTGACAAAATAGGGGCAGACACAAGCTTATCTTTCAATGTTTTGGAAATTCTTTTCACACTTATTGGTCCATACAAATTTTGTCTTCTTTTGAGTCAACTTGTTCATAGGGGAAGCAATAGAAGCGAACCCATTCACGAACCTCCAATAATAACCCGCTAAGCCCAACAAACTTCTAATATCTGATGGGGTCAATGGTCAAGGCCAATTTCTAATCACATCCATCTTTTTAGGGTCGACCTTAATATCATCCCCTAACACCACGTGACTGAGAAAGGCAACTTGTTTCAGCAAAAATTCACACTTCTCATATTTAGCATACAACTTCTCTTCTCTCAATCTTTGTAGCACTACCCTCAAATGAGCCACATGCTCCTCCTTACTTTGAGAACAGATCAAAATATCATCAATGAAGACTACCACAAACAAATCAAGTTAGGGTATAAAGACCCTATTCATAAGATCCATGAAGATAGCCAGTGCATTAGTCAACCCAAAAGACATAACCACAAATTCATAATACCCATACCTAGTCCGGAAGGCCGTCTTAGGAATGTCACACTCCCTCACCTTCATTTGATGACACCCAGACTGAAGATCAATCTTAGAGAAGTGGCTAGCCCCTTGAAGTTGGTCAAACAAATCATCAATTCTTAGTAGAGCATACTTATTCTTTATGGTGACCTTATTAAGTTTTCGGTAATCAATACACATTCTAAGAGATCTATCCTTCTTCTTCACAAACAATACCGGTGCACCCCAAGGTGATTGGCTAAGCCTAATAAAACCCTTCTCCAACAAGTCCCTCAATTGCTTCTTCAACTCCCTTAACTCTGGCGGGGCCATACGGTAAAGGGGAATAGAAATGGGTTGAGTATTAGGGAGGAGGTATATACCAAAATCTATTTCTCTTTCAGGAGGAACAACAGGAAGGTCACTTGGGAAGACATCTAGGAACTCATTTACAACCAGAACTGACTCTATAGAAGGGACTTTGGACTCCACATCCCTAACCCTTACAAGATTATAAAGACACCCCTTAGAGATCAACTTTTGGGCTTAAATGCAAGAAATAAACGTACCTTTGACCACTAAATTATGACTCTCCCACTCAAGCTCGGGTTCATTTGGGAATTGAAATTTGATCCTATGGGTTCTAAAATCAATAGAGGCATAATATGCAAGCAACCAATCCATCCCAAGAATGATATCAAAATCAACCATATCCAACTCAACAAATCACAAGGCAATATTTTATGCAAGATACAAATGGGATAATTTCTATAGACCTTTCTAGCAACAATAGATGCACCAATAGGAATAGACACCTCATAAGACTCACACAACAATACGGGCTCAACATGAAACTTTTTGGCAATAAGAGGAGTAACAAAAGAAAGAGTGGAACCCAGGTCTACCAATGCATAAACATCAAAAATCAAAGGCTTTTAACATATCAGTGATGACATCGGGCTCCTCATCAACCCCTTTCTACTCGAGCTCCTCATAAAGACTTTTAACATATTGATGTCGTCACTGGTATGCTGAAAATTTTTTATTTTGATGTGTATGCATTGATAGACTCGGGTGCCACTCTTTTGTTTTATTACTCCTCTTCTTGCCAAAAAACTTCATGTTAAACCCAAATTTTTGTGTGGGTCATATGAAGTGTCTACTCCCGCTGGTGCATCTACTGTTGCTAGAAGTCTATAGAAATTATCTCGTATTCATTTTGCATAAAATATTGCCTTCGTGATTTTGTTGAGTTGGATATAGTGGATTTTGATGTCATTCTTGGTATGGATTGGTTGCATGAATATCATGCCTCTATTGATTGTAGAACCCATAGGGTCAAATTCCAATTCCCTAATGAACCCGCCATTGAGTGGGAGAGTCATGATGTGGTGGTTAAGGGTAGATACATTTCTTGCATTAAAGCCCAATAGTTGATTTCTAAAAGGTGTCTCTATCATCTTGTGAGGGTTAGGGATGTTGAGCCCAAAGTCCTTCCTATAGAGTCGGTTCTGGTGGTTTATGAGTTTCTTGATGTCTTTCCTAGTGAGCTTCCCGGTGTTCCTCCTGAAAGAGAAATAGATTTTGGTATAGATATCCTTCCTAATACTCAACCCATTGCTATTCCTCCTCACTATATGGCCCCGGTAGAGTTAAAGGAGTTGAAAGAGTAATTGAGGGATTTGTTGGAAAAGGGTTTTATTAGGCCTAGTCAATCACCTCGGGGTGCACCGGTGTTGTTTGTGAAGAAGAAGGATGGTTCTCTTAGAATATGAATTGATTACAGGCAACTTAATAGGGTCACCATAAAGAATGAGTACCCTCTACCAAGGATTGATGATCTTTTTGACCAACTTCAAGGGGTTACTCACTTCTCTAAGGTTGATCTTCAATCCGGGTATCACCAAGTGAAAGTGAGGGAGTGTGACATTCCCAAGACGGCCTTCACGACTATGTATGGGCATTATGAGTTTGTGGTTATATCCTTCGGGTTGACTAATGCATCGGCTATCTTCATGGATCTTAGGAAGGGTCTTTAAACCCTACCTTGATTTGATTATGGTGGTATATATTGCTGATATTTTCATCTATTCCCATAGTGAGGAGGAGCATGTGGATCACTTGAGGGTGGTGTCACAAATCTTTAGGGAGGAGACATTGAATGCCAAATATGAAAAATGTGAATTTTGGTTGAAAGAAGTTGTCTTCCTAAGTCATATGGTGTCGGGTGATGGTAATAAGGTGGATCCTGAAAAGACAAAGGTAATTAGAAATTGTCCTAGACCTTTGACTCCATTAGACATTAGAAGTTTCTTGGGTTTATCGGGTTGTTACCGGAGGTTTGTGAGAGGTTTCTCCTCTATTTCTTCTCCTTTGACAAAGTCGACCCAAAAGAAGGCAAAATTTGTGTGGACCGATGAATGTGAGAAGAGTTTCCAAACTTTGAAAGATAAGCTTGTCTCTGCTCCTATTTTGTCTCTACCGGAAGGTTGGAAGGGTTTGTTGTGTATTGTGATGCCGCAAGAATTGATTTGAGTTGTGTTTTGATGTAAAATGGTAAGGTGATAGCTTATGCCTCTAGACAATTTAAGGTGTATGAAAAGAATTATCCGACCCATCATCTTGAATTGGCCGCTGTGGTATTTGCTTTGAAAATTTAGTGTCATTACTTGTATGGGGTCCATGTTAATATGTTTACGAATCACAAGAGTCTCCAATATGTGTTCACCTAAAAAGATCTCAACTTGAGACAAATAAGGTAGTTAAAGCTCCTTAAAATTATGATATGAGTGTGCATTATCACCCTAGTAAGGCTAATGTTGTGGCCGGTGCTCTAAGTAGGGTGTCTATGGGTATCCTAACTCATATTGATAAAAGTGACAAAGAAGTGGCTAGAGGGGTTTGTTCGTTGATTAGATTGGGGGTTAGGTTGGAAGAGGTTGATAGTGGTGGTGTTGTGGTTTTTGATGGTTCTAAATCTTCATTGATTGAGGAGGTAAACGCAAAGCAAGATCTTGACCCCGCCTTGTTAGAGTTGAAGGCCTTGGTGAGAGATGGTAAGGTGGAAGTTTTCTCCCAAGGGGAAAATAGTGTCCTTAGGTACCAAGGTAGTTTATGTGTGCCTTGTGTTGATTACTTGAGAAAGAAGGTTTTAGATGAGGCTCATAATTCCTCTGATTCTATCCACCCCGGTTCTACAAAGATGTATAGAGATTTGAGGGAAGTGTATTGATGGGGTGGTATGAAGAAAGATATTGTTAAGTTTGTATCCGTTGTCATAATTGCCAACAAGTTAAAGCTGAGTATCAAAGGTCGGGTGGCCTAGCCCAAGATATAGAGATACCTACTTCGAAGTGGGAGGAAATTAACATGGATTTCATGGTTGGATTGCCTACGACTAGAGGGCATTTTGATTCTATTTGGGTTATAGTTGATAAAATGACAAAGTTGGCTTATTTCCTACCGGACAAAACTACTTATGGTGCCGAAGATTATGTCAAATTGTATATTGATGAGTTGGTTAGATTGCATGGGATGCCTTCGTCTATCATGTCCGATCGTGGTTCTCAATTACTTCTCACTTTTTGAGGTTCTTCCAAAAAGGTCTTGGTACCAAGGTTAAGCTTAATACGGCCTTTCACCCTCAAACAGATGGTCAAGCCAAAAGAACCATCCAAACTCTTGAGGATATGCTTAGAGCTTGTGTTTTGAAATTTAAGGGTAGTTGGGATAAACATCTTCCATTCATTGAGTTTGCTTACAACAATAGCTATCATTCAAGCATTGGTATGGCCCCTTTTGAGGCTCTTTATGGTAGACGTTGTAGGTCCCCGGTTGGATGGCTTGAGGTAGGGGAGATGGCTTTTTTAGGCTCGGATTTGGTTATGGAGGCCATAGAAAAGGTGAGGTTGATAAGGGAGAGATTGAAAATATCCCAAAGTAGACAAAAGTCCTATGCCAATGTGAGGAACAGGGACCTTGAATTTAAGGTTGGTGATTCGGTCTATTTGAAGGTCTCACCCATGAAAGGTGTGGTTTATTTGGGTAAAAAGGGTAAATTGAGTACAAGATTTATGGGTCCTTATAGAGTGTTGCGGAGGATTGGTAAAGTGGCCTATGAGTCGAAGTTGCCTAATGATATGAATATGGTTCATCCAGTCTTCCATGTGTCTATGTTGAGGAAGTATATAGGAGACCCAAGTGCTATTGTGCCTTTAGATGTTATGGGTGTTGTTGAATACAATTTGACTTATGAAGAGGTCCTGGTAGAAATTTTGGATAGACAAGTGAAGAGGTTGAGGAACAAAGATGTAGCTTCCATTAAGGTCCTTTAGAGGAACCAACAAGTTGAGAGTGCCACATAGGCAGCCGAGGCGGACATGCAAAAGTGATATCCCTATCTCTTCCACACCACTCAATCCTAAGGTACTAATTTAAGTCCCCTACATGATTTCCAGTCTTAAGTTTCATTCCTTATGTCATTTTCATGCATTCATGTTTATGTTGACAAGTTTATGGGGAATTTTGACACTTATATTGAGGTTTTTGAAATAATGTTTTAATGCATTTGGTACATTCATGTGTTTGGGCTGAAAGCACCATGATTACTTCTCTTATGTGCATTTCTTTGACATTCGGGAACGAATGTTCCCAAGGAGGAGATATTGAAATTCCCCAAAAAGTGCCCAAAAATGTGCCTCGGAAACACCTATAATCGTAATTTTCATATATCTCCAAATCCATGCGTGATATCAAAAATATGACTTCATATTCATGATCAGGGGGAAAAATTGAGTGCAATGAGTATAACCCCGATGTTAGAGCAACCATAGCGAAAAATAATTTTTCAAAAAAATTCCGTATCTAGAGAGGATTTGCTCCCCTGGCGCGACGTGGCCAGGGCGCGGACCAGTGTTATTTTGTTGCAAGTTATACTATTTTGGTCCAAGGACTTGGGTTCTTGGTCCCATGCCCTTCTATGCGTAAAAATCATATACTTAGTTATTTTTCAACCCCATATCACTCAAGACACTCTCAAAACCCTCCCTAACACTTAGCCAAATATTTCATCCAAATTCAAGTGCCCCAAACTCATTTCTAGATCTCAAGAAATTCATTCAAGCTTCATGTTCTCATTCAAATCTTCATCAAAGAAATCCCCAAATTTAAGGTATTTGGGTTTCAACCATTGAGTCTTTTCACCCATGGTGCCCAACCTTCCTTTTTATGTAAATTGTATGTTTTCAAGTTGGATTATCTATGGGTATATCTTATTATGAATTTGATTATAAACTATGTTGGGGTTTCGTAAAATGTTGACAATTTAAGCATGTTTTGAGCTATGAATCTATCATCTATTATGAGATTTGATGAGGGGTTTCAATGTATATTGCATGAGAGTATTACCAAGTGTTGGTGGGTTGATTTACATTGAGTTTTCTCACATGATTTCACTCTTGAATTGTATGATTTTAAGCTAGCATTACACACCTACCAAGTGCTTGATAAAATGTCCAATTAAGGATTCTTGAGTTATCGATGATCTATTGCATGGCTTATGAGTTAAGTGACTTTATGATGATGAAAGGATTGTATATATGTATTGAATTCATGAAAAGTATCTATGGTTTTACTAGTTGACCATACCTTTTTGAGAAGGGTGCCAAGCCTCAATCACCTTATCGAGGGTGGTAAGCCCGTACTACCATGTTGGGGGTAGATACCTCAATCGCCTTGTCGAGGGGTGGTAAAACCGTACTACCATGTTGGGGGTAGATACCTCAATCACCTTGTCGGGGGGTGGTAAGCCCGTACTACCATGTTGGGGGTAGATACCTCAATCACCTTGTCGGAGGGTGGTAAGCTCGTACTACTATGTTGGGGGTAGATACCTCAATTGCCATATCGGGGGTGGTAAGCGCATACTACCATTTAAGGGGTAGATACCTCAATCGCCTTCCAAGGGGGTGGTATGACTTGGATTCCAAGTACTAGTTTGTTTGGTCTACGATGATGGTCTCTTCCTACATATGTAATATGTTTCTATACAAGTATGTTTTACTTCAAGCATTGATCACACATGCCATATTGTTATTATACTACCCATTGCCTATGTTTATGCATTTTGACTATGCTGCCTATCTCTTGTTGCATCCCATCTACATACTTAGTATATCCAAACATACGAATGCATACTCTATGTCTACATGATGTTACTATGTAGGAACTGGATCTCCTCACGATCATCCTCCATGTGGCTAGTTGTGATATCTTGAAGATAAGCTTTGGTGAGTCCTCAAGTTCGAGGACACTAGCTATACTACTCTTGCTTATGTTATTCCTTTATGTTGAACTCTTGATACTATGAGGGTTAGCTCGGAAAGTGTCTTGGCCCCCGTTCGTTCTTTGTTTAGAGGTGTTGTAGAACAAGTGATGTAGTTATGCTATGCTCTTGACTCTTGATTGTTCATGGCTATATAAGACTTCCCCTTAGTCCCTTTATCCTTATTTATACTCTCTTGTTATTGTTTAATTGCTTCCGCGACCAAGGTTGTGCAAAATGATATACTAAGAGGCTTGTTTGGGGTCCCTTCGGGTTCTCATATGTCGTGTCATGTCTAGGCCCTAGGCTTGGGTTGCGACAATCATGCCTCAGACTCTCCTCCTCCAATAGTGGCTTAGATGTTCTACTTAACTTCTTTGACCTTCCCTCTATGCACTCACACTCCTCAAAGTATACAAAGAAAAGGTCTACTTCACT
This sequence comes from Solanum clarkiae, assembly GCA_011800125.2. NCBI lineage: Eukaryota > Viridiplantae > Streptophyta > Magnoliopsida > Solanales > Solanaceae > Solanum > Solanum clarkiae. Next base: position 9,605,805 of record JAABOM020000101.1, read on the forward strand.
GTACCCCTAGTCTCAGGCTCCAAAGAAAATCCAACGTGCCTAAACACTCAGGTCAAGAAGTAACCAAATCCTAACCCATACTTTCCATCCCTTACAGTCAGAATTTTACTCATATGTTCAAATATTATATAGTGAGGTTGATAGGCTTAAATTTGCTCAAGTAAACCATAAGAAACAAACCAATGGCAAAAGCCATTGTTCTCTTCTCATATCGAGGTAAAACCCTTGTTTACAAATTTAAAAAAAATTTGATCACATCCTTTCAAAAATTTCATAGGCATACCAAAGATGTTGAGGTTAGGAATCTTCCCAATTTCTTCCATAGAAGTTTTAGAATCGGTCCTTCAAACAACTGACCTGATCCCTTCACATAGTACCTTCAACACAGGCTAAAACTTCCTTACTCAACACCAGCTTTCTCTTACCCAGGCTAAAACTTCCTTACGCAACACCAGCTTTCTCTTACCCACCTTGGTAGTTAAACTACCATCATCCTCTATCACAACACTATAGTAAAATCCCTTACTTGAGATTCATACATGTATGGAACAAACCCCACAAAGAGATGGGTCCAGGATTGCAACTCGACTATATCTACCAAGTCACACATTCCTAATTTGGGTAATGCCACAGTATCACACACTTTACCACTGAGAACCTTTTGGGTTTTCATCACTTCAATTCTTTCCTCTCTAGTCAGTTCTTGTTCAATGTTTTCTTATGAACCAGGTCCCTCACTAGACTTAGAGACAAGTTCTTCAACAACATTTCTTTTTTTCTTTCTTTGATTCCTTCTCAACTAACACTTTCTTTTTCTTTTGTTTTCAATAGGCTCTTCAGACACATCAACTATACAAGTCTTAAGTAGCTAGTCCCTCATAGTACTTTTCTTCCTCAACTTTCCTCCAACCGAAGTACGAGTCCCATTTTCCTTCATCGCATTACTCAACAACTTGTTATAATGATCCCTTTGTATGATACTTGTGCCTTCTAGATTCAAAAATCACCAGTCACCTTTTCTTTCCTCTTTCAGAAGTAGGAACTATTTTTCTCCTAACTTTCCATGAGAGTGGAAGGTTATCTTCATCTTCTTCATCCTCAAATATTAAAGCAGTGATAGGAAAAGTTTCTTTATGACAACTAATTTTGGAATCTCAATCGGCTCCACATTTATCACTGCCTCTTCTTCTTCAAAAGGAGCATGCAACCCTCCCTTCATCTCAGACAAATTTCTTACTCAAGTTCCTCACATGCTATAAGAATGTTCGATTACCAATTTTATCTTCTGGTAAACCAACCTCTATAGCCAACTCAAAAGAAAGGCTTGAGGGAGAACCAGGTTGAGGTTGTGGGTTAGTGTTGTACCAACCCAAAAGGAGTAAAAGTTGTGTAGAATCAAGGGGTAATAGGTATTGAGAGGAGTTTAGATAAGGAATTTGATAAAATTCTTACACTGGGGATTTTGGAAAGAGGAAACAAGTTTTATTTCAATGGTTTCCATGGAGTTTTGGGAAGAAAAAATAGGAGACACAAAGACTGTACAAGTATGTACGACTATTTCATTTAAAGTTTGAAGTATTTCCTGATTAAAGTTCAAGGGTTGAAACATTTTTTAATCAAGGATCTGGTTCCAAAAAAATAAAGAGAGAAGATGAACCTTTGTGATTTTGAAAATTCTCAAAGAAACAGTTGCAATATTGTAACACTTCCCAAGTGATTTGAAATGTCCTTAAAATATATTTCTTGAATATCAAAATTTCATATGTTTTTTTGAAAAATATAAGTTCATATTCTTTTTCAGGAGGCAAAATTGTGTAGGAAAAAGATCTCCCTCGCTATTTAGGCCAACCGTATCGAAAAATAATATTTTGCTTGATTTTGCACTGTCCAACAGATCACGTGGCCTCTCTGTGTCACGGAGAGGGTTCCAGATAGTACAAAAGTAGCCTAGACTGATTCCTAGGCCGACACAGGGAAAAATTGAACTTCGCATAAAAATACATAATGCAGAACCCAAGGTGCGACGCGCCTCTTCTCCTGCCAAGAACAAAATTTTCTAAATTTTTCCAAAATTAAGTGAGGAAAATTAGGAAATATCCCAACACCCTTATATGTGTGAATCTGAGAAAATTTCATCATTTTTAGCCCTAAATCTCTCTCAAACTCTCTCTAAATCATCTCAAAACCTCGCACTATTTTTCTTCCAAAAATCTTCCAAGTTCTTAGGGGTTCAAGTTCTTCCATTAAAGGCCATGTCTCAAGGTCCCAGCCTCTTCAAGTTTCCTTCATCAATTAAAGACCTTAAGTATATGGATTCTTGATCCATGGGTTCTACCACCCATTGAGTCCAAAACCTATTTTACTCAATCCTTCAAATTTCAAGGTTAATTTCTTATGAAAATTTCTTATTACTCCTACTATGCATAAGATATGTTGGAAATTATCATTTATTGTGTTGAATTGCATGATTTCCTTCCAAGGGTTTACCATTGTGAACTATTTTATGATACTCAAGGTTATGAATGTATGATATCATGAGATACTATAAAGTTGATGATTTTATGAGATGAATTTCATGTTTGCATACCTATGTTTCAATAATGTCAAGAATAATTATGGTGGGCTGCTTTAGAATGTTTCAAATTGGTGATTGTCACTACCTTCATACATAGTCCTCTTAAGTTCCATGATTTAAAGTCTATATGTACTAAACCCACCCAATTTAGTTATTTAGTTTTCTAATGAAGTATAACATCTAAATGATGAGAGTCCAACTATATGTTTTGAAAGTCTATGAAAGTTATGAAGTTATGAATCCCTCGTGTAAATGTTAAATATGGTGATAAGGACAATTCGCACCAAAGAACGGGTCCTCTTGTGGTAAGGACAATTCTCACTTGTTGGATCATAAGTTTTATGAGTTGCTCCTATTACAATAATGTTATGTTTATCAGATCATGAATGTATATGATTACACTCATGTTTTCTAATGTATTCTATGGGAATGACTTAGCACCGAATAAAGCATTGAGGTCGGGTTTAGTAAGAGAATCCTAGTAGCAGCCCTTTGTCTCATTAACTATGTGCCACCATATGAGCCCTTATAGGCCAGGCTAGTGGATCCATAAAAGCCCTATCTACTATTAAAATGATGCATGCAAAACTTGTTTGGAGATCTACTTGGCAAGTAGTCTCCCTGGGTCAACGTAGGGGGATATGTTTAATTCCATGTAGTAGCTTGCATGGTTTTAAATGTCAATTAAGGTATCCTCCCACATATGTATGACATGTCATTAAGTTCTGTCTTACCATCTATGCATGTTCTGACTAAAGCATTACTCATGCATGCCATGCTGAGCTCATTTCTATTGTATATGATTATGCCCTCTTATATATATAACTTATGATCTATTGTTGTATTGCATCCCACATACTATTACATTCAAAATACTAATGGATACCTTTTGTCTATATGATCTAACCGTGTAAGGACCAAAGCACTACCTTATCCACCTTCTCATGGCTAGTTTAGTTTGTGAAGGCATTGTGTTGTGGCAAGTCCTCTAGTTCGAGGGTAATACCCATTTTTTATCTAGATTATTACTTTGAGAAATTACTACTTTACTTCTTTTTTAAGGTGAACTTGGGACATAGCTTGGCCCGCATCCCACTCTTATTTAGAGGTGTTGTTGGATACTCATACTATGTACATTATGTGTTGTTTACACTACATGAAGACTTATCCCTTAGTCCTTTTTCCACGTACACCGATTTGTATGATGTTGATTATGAGATGATGTTTTCCCTAAGTTCATATTTTCCTATAGGGTGTGTCCCATGTTCCTTTCTCTTAGTATTGTTTGATGAGATTGAATGATGGAAAGTCCCTTACCCTTTTTCTCATAGTTTGTGTCACAGTCCAAAATCCCCTTAGTTTGACTAATTGATGCTTGTCTTACATTCCGCAACCAAGGATGTGCTTAAGAATGCCTTGAGGCTTGTTTGGGGTACCTTTGAGTTCCCCATTAACCATATCGCACCTAAGCTCTAGGCTTGGGTCGTTACAAATATATAAGGTCCCATGAGACTTTTTAGCTTAAGAAAGGGTAGAAGAATGGAAAGATTCTAGGTACTTATGAAAGTGTAAGAGATGGGTGGAAGAATGGAAAGATTCTAGGTACTTATGAAAGTGCAAGATATGGGTCAACTTTTTGAACTGATGTGAAATCTATCAGCTGACACAGAGGAGCAATGATGGTTCTCAATTGCGAATCAAATATAATGAACAGAGTTAATACCTTTAAGAAAGGACCAAGTCTTTCTAAAATTTTGGATGTTATGCTCAAAACTATTTTTCATCTTTTGGCTATCTTGATTAAATTATTTATGACTGTATACTTGCAAAAAGGTACTAGAATTGTCTTTACCAGAGCAAGTATTACAAAAATAAAGGAATACTTATCCTTCTAATCATAGCCAAAAAGAAGTTGATTTGCATGTAAAAACCAAAAGATCATTCAAGCTTCAACATTCTCAGCTTCAGCCTTTTCTTCTCGACCTGATCTTTGCTCAAAGCCTTTGTAAAGAAATCCGCAGTTTGATCTTCTATTTTGCAAAATTACATGCAGATATTTCCCTTTTGAACATTGTCCCTAAGGAAGTAATGTCTCAGATCAATATGCTTTGTCCTCTTATGATGAACCAGATTCGTTGCCATATTTAAAGCACTTATGTTGTCACAAAGAAATAGAATAGTGTGTGTGATGACACCAAAATCCTTTATTTGTTTTATCCATAGAAATTAAGCACAACAAGACGAAACAACTGCATACTCAAATTTAGTAGTTATAAGAGCAACGAAATTTTATTTCTTGGTTCCCCAAGATACAAGACATAATCCAAGGAAGTGAGCTATTCCTGAAGTGTTGTTAACATTAGTGTAGCCAATCAACTTAAAAGAATCACCTGTTGGATAATAAAGGACCAGCTCCCATGTTTTGTTCAAGCACCTCAGGACTCTTTTTGTTGCCTTTAAGTGGGAGTCCTTAGGCTTAGATTGAAACCTAGCACATATTCCAACATTGAAAGAAATATTAAGATGCCTTGTAATCAAGTACAACAGTGAACCAATTATCCCTTTATACATAGTCTCATTCACTGAGGGACCACATTCATCAATATCCATCTTTGAGTTGGTACCAATTGGAGTGTCTATTAGCTTAGCATTCTTAGTTTTAAACTTCTATGACAACTCTTTGATGTACATTTCTTTACAAATTGAGGTTCTTCCGGGTTTGTTTGATCTGCAAACCCAAAAAAACACTCAATTCACCCATCTTACTCATTTCAAATTCATTTTCAATTAGCTTTGAGAATTCTCCACACATAGATTCTAATGTAGCACCAAAGATGATATCATAGACTTATATGATGAGTAGGTCCCTTCCTCTTGTCTTCAAAAATAAATTGTTGTCTATTTTGCCTCTTTTGAAACTATTCTCCAGAAGAAACTTAGACAACCTTTCATACCATGCTCTAAGTGCCTATTTTAGCCCATACAAAACCTTGTCCAATTTAAGCACAGGGTTGGGATGATCAACATCTTCAAAACTAGGAGGTTGTTTGACAAACATGTCCTTTTTTAGATAGCCATTCAAGAAAGAACTCTTAACATCCATTTGATAGAGTTTGAAACCTATGAAATGTTGCAAATACTATGAGAATCCTGATGGCTTCTATTCTTTCAACTGGAGCAAATGTCTCATAAATCAATTCCTTCTTCTGGGTTGTAGTCTTAAACCACCATCCTTGACTTGTTGCGAATAATAGCTCCATGTTCATATAGTTTGTTCCTGAAGACCTTCTTAGTTCTAATAATTGTTCTATATGATGTCTTAGAGACCCGGTGCCACACTTTGCTTCTTTCAAATCATTGTAGCTCTTCTTGCATGGAGTTCACCCAATCAGCATCTTTCAGAGCCTCTTTCACATTTTTAGGTTCAAATGAGGAGACAAAAGCTGAAAATGCAACCATGTTCCTCATCTTGGATCTGGTTTGCACTTCAAAATCCAAAGGTAAGATAACATTATCCTAGGGATAAGTAGATCTGAGTCTTCATAGGGATGTCATAGAAACCTGATTTTCTTCCCCATTGGCATTACCAGCCTCTCCATCATCAATATTTTCATATTGTCAGCAACTGGTAGAGGACCAGGTCCCTCATCAGAAACTTCTACATCACTTGTAACATAAAAATCATGGTTAATCTGTTCCAAGTTGCCATCTATATTCTGAGCAACACTTAACACCATCCCTGTGGAACTACAACAATTCTTCAAATTCAGTCTCATCTTGATCTTTCAATTTTTCAAGTTCACCAGATTCATCAAAGATCACATCGAAACTTTCTTCAATGCATTATGTCCTTTTGTTGATCACTCTATAAGCCTTTCTTGAACTTGAATAACCAAGAGAAACACATTCATCACGTCTTGCATCAAACTTTCGCAAATCTTACTTGTCGTTGTTGAGAACAAATCATTTGCAAAAACAGCCCTTAAGTAACTCACTTTAGGCTTCCTGTTTTTTAGCAACTCATACGGTGTTTTGTTTAGAATTAACTTGATTAAGCACCTGTTCACGTAGCATACAGTATGCATAGGTTTAGCACAAATTTTTCTTTGAAAGTCTAGAATCAATCAACATTGTCCTACCAATATACACCAAGGTTCTATTCTTCCTCTTTATCACACCATTTTCTGAGGAGTTCTAGGAGCTGAAAAGTTGTGATGGATACCATTTTCAGCACAGAAGGTATCCATCCTTGTATTTTTAGGCTCACTTCAATAGTCAGACCTGATTTGTACTATCTTGTAGTTCACCTTTATTTTATTTGTATCATTTTAGCAAATATCACAAATTTATCATAGGTTTCATCCTTGGACCTTAAAAGAACATTGTCCAAGTAAACCTTGAATAATCACCCATAACCACCTAGATATACTTCTTTCCTCCTCTGCTTTGAATCTTCATTAGCCCACATAGATCTATATGAATCAGTTCTAGTCGTCTGGTAGTGATAACCTGCTCTTTTTCTTAAAAATGGATCTAGTCTGCTTTCCTTTAACACATGCCTCACACATTTTGTTTTCTGTAAACTTTGCTTTTTGTAGCCCACGGACCAAGTCCCTTTAAGCAAGTTTGTTCAGCAATGAAGAACTGACATGACCAAGTCTTTTGTGCCAAAGTTCTGTATTGTCACTTTGACCACTTAGACATGTAAGTTCATTTCCTTGAATAAATTCTATATCAGCCACATACATGTTCTTCACTCTTTTTGCCACAAGAACCACTTCTTTTGAGTCTATATTGGTGACAATACAATTTTCTAAGTGAAATTTCACTTCATTCCCTTATCACAGATTTGAGATACACTCAACAAATTGAACTTCAATCCATTCACATAATAGACATTTTTGTTGAGTGATCTAGAGACTTTCCAATCCTGTCAATACCAAGAATATATCCATTTTTGCCATTTCTTCAAGAAATACCTCCACCTTGGAGTGCTTCGAGTGAAAGAAACCTGTCAACATCTCCAATCATATCCTTTGAGAAGCCACTATCCATGTACTAGCATTAGCTACCTCTTCCTTTACTTACCTGCAAGAGATCACTTGTTAGTCTTAGGAACACATTTTAGTCTGAGTTCCCAATAATCAGATAAGGGAGTCATTAACACTTTTCTTGTCCAAGGGTGTCGCACCACTTTCTTTAACTTAGAGTTATTCTGAGAATTCACCCTCACACCAGGTCCCTCTTTTCTTTTCTTTTCTTTAAAATATCCTACCAAATGATCTTTAGACTCTTTCAGTGCAAGACAGTTAGTCTTTAAATGGCCATCTCTTCCGTAGAGAGTACACAACAACAGATTAAACTCATTGATATTTTTGCTATGAGTGGTATGAGATAGACTTTTCTTCATAAACCCTAGTCCTTTTATACTACTGGATCCTTGATGAGTCAAGTATATAACATTTTAGAAAAAGTATTCCATTTGAGAGATTTGAAAAATTCTTCTTTGACTTTGACTAGGTCCCTCTCCAACTGAACATTTCTTTCTAGTGCCATGGCTAGCTTAGTTTCAGCCTCATTCAGACTAGCCTCAATTTCAAGTTGTAAACAACTAGCCTTCTCTTTCCCTTTCAAATAACCCTTAAACACTTCATTCAACTTTTTATAAAGAGTAGTATTCTCAAATTTGATATCTAATACATGCTTTTCAACTTCAGATAACTGAGAAACTAGAGCAACCTTTTCATCTTGACAAGATCTAATTGATTATTCAACATATCTTTTTAAGTAGTTAACTCAGTTATTGAATCAGTAAGAATAGCAACTAACTTCCTCAGCTACTTAATCGAAAGAACATGCAAACTTAGCTTTAAATTAGATATGGTTACCTCTTTCTCATATATATCACCATCCTCAGACTTTGCAATAATAGCAAATATTTGGTTGAAGATCTCGTCATCCTTCCTCATAGCTATCAAGGAAGCATCCTCTACGTGCTCAGACTCTTCTGACTCACTTGAGAAATTTCCCAAAATAGAAAGAGCTTTCTTCACAACATAGTCTGCTGCAGCCTTTCTACTTTTCTTGTCAGGGATTAGGTCACTTGACTTGCCTTTGGTGCCTCCAGGCTTGGCATAGTCTTTTTGCTTAACTTTGTGTATTGGAAAATCTCTAATGAACTATCCTAGTATTCCACACTTGGGACACTAATTATTTTTAGTAGCAACAATGCTAGGATTTCCCTTCTTCTTGAAATCACCATGCTTCTTCATAATTTTTTGAAATCTCCTTATGAGGTAAGCGATCTGATCTTCATCTTCATCAGATTTAACACCTTGTGCCACTTTTAGAGCTAGTGATTTGTCCATCATTGCAACATCATTTGCTCTATTCAACTCATGAGTTTGGAGATTACCAATCAAGGAATCCATTGTCAACACCTCCAGGTCCTTGGCCTCAGTGATTGTATCAACTTTGTTGGATCAAGATTTAGGAAGAATTTTGAGAATCTTCCTCACTTACTTGTTGAGGTGAATGGGTTCACCCAAATACCTAATCTCATTGATAATAGAAGAGAACTTGGTATACATATCATAAATAGACTCACCTTCTGAAACACTACAAAAAAAGGCCCCAAAAATGTACTTCGAAAAAGCCCATAATCGTAATTTTTATAGATCTCAAAATTCGTGCGCGATATCAAAAATCTGACTTCATATTCTTGATCAGTGGAAAAAATTGAGTGAGAGATGGGTATAACCCCGATTTTAGAGGACCCATAGCGAAAAATAATTTTTGCAAAAAAATTGATTTTCAGTAGCCATCCACGCCCTGGCCGCAACGCGCCAGGGGCGCACATCAGTGTTGGAGTTTCCCGCGCAATGGGTCCGCATCGCGGACCTGACATGGACTAGTGTATTATATCCCTTAGTTTTTCATTTCGGCCCAAGGGCCTTTGGGTCATAGCCCCATGCTCACTTATGCGTGAAAACACCTATACTTAGCCATTTTTCAACATTATATCAAGTCAACCCTGTCAAAAACCTCTCCAAGACTTAACCAAATACTTCATTCAAATTCAAATGTCTCAAACTTAATTCCAGATCTCAACAACTCCATTCAATCTTCAAACCTCCTTTAAGTCTACATCAAGGAATCCCCAAATTTAGGTATGTGGGTTTCATTCATTGGATCATTTCACCCATGGAGTTCAACTTTCCTATTTTATGAAAATTGCATGATTTCAAGTTGTATTACTTATGGGTATTTATTATTATAAAGTATTAGCATGAAATATATTGGGGTTTTTATCAAATATGATTGATTATTCATGAATATCTATTTTAAGCTTATATTATGGATTAATCTTTGTCTATTGAGACTATACATGAATCAAGCTATGAAATCTATGAACTATTGTGAAGTTTTGATACGATTTACAAGTTATCCATGATTGAGTTTTACCATGATGTTGGTGGGATAGTTTACATGACCTTAAGATACATTGATTTCACTATTGCATGATCGATACTCTTGCATTTTGCATAATTTAAACATGTACTTTTATGTGCCCACCAAGTGTTTGATGAAATGTCAAGACAAGAATTATCAAGTTAATTGCATGTTTTACAAGTCAAGTGACTTCATGATGAATATGGACTATGAAGTATGTTATGAATTCATGAAATTATCTATGATTATGCAAGTATGAAGTTAAGTCCTATTTTCAAGATTTTACCTCTTGTGAGCCATTCATGTTAAAGCAAGGGTTCATGTATGATTATGATCTATTCTCATGTTTCAAGTTAGGCTCACCAGTAGAGGCCAAGGATGTTTAAGATCTACTCGTGTTATGATTCTATGTTCATTACAAGTTATTAAAGATATGATTATTTCAAGTATTCTGTGGGATTAGACTTAGCACCGATGGATTGGATGTTGGTATCGACTATCTTCAAGGGTCCATGCTCCTTTCCTCAAACTATATGCAAACATAGGATTATTTTATACCCTTGCTATACTAGTGGATCCATTTAGTGCACTTTATCATGAAATCCACCCCAAAATGGGCCAGGTTCCTGTAAGGAGGGTTACTTCTCTGAAATGGGACGAGCTCCTGTAAGGTGAAGTATGATTTACCTTGGTAAGTAGACTTCATCTTTACCGATGAGGGGTAATCATCGGGATTCCAAGTTGTAGCTCGCTTGGTCTTATTCTTTGTCAGCTGAGGTCTCTTTTCACACATGTATTACATCCTATGCAAGATGAATGATTTACAAGCATATTTGCCTTCAAGCATTGATCATGCATGCCATATTGAGACTATGCTTATCTATTGCCTATTACTATGCATTTTGACTATATTGGCTTATGTCTTGTTACATTGCATCCTACATACTTAGTACATTCAAATGTACTAACGCATAATTTATGCCTACATGATACCACCATGTAGGGACCAAATCTCCTCTTGATCATCCTCCACGTGGCTAGTGAGACTATTCGAAGATAAGCTTGGTGAGTCCTCAAGTTCGGGGATAGTATCTACTTTCTCTTGCTATTTCTAAGACTTCTTGATGTTGAACATTTGACATTATGAGGGTGATCCAGGAGAGTTTCTTGTCCCCCGCTCCATTATATGTTTAGAGGTGTTGTCGGAATATTATGATGTATTTATGTTATAAGCTTGACTCTTTATGCTTTTATGATCATCAAAGACTTTCTTTAGTCCTGCTTCCGTTTTATAATATCTCTTTTTGTTTACTTTGCTTCCGTGGACAAGGATGTGTGATTGATATGCTAAGAGGCTTGTTTGGGTCCCTTCGGATTACCATTCGCCGTGTCACGTCTAGGCATTAGGCTTGTGTCGTGACACCTTCCTTCACGGTAAAGTTCTCATATTGAGTTGTGAGTATATCAACTTTGGACTCCTTCACTTGCTTAATGCCTTCATGAGTTGTGTGCAAATCCTAGATCTTTTTGGCTGACTCACAGGCAGAGATTTGATTGTACTCTTCAATCCCAAAACCACAAACCAACAGCTTCTTAGCCTTGTAGTTCTTCTCAATTTTCTTTTGATCTACATCATTACAGTGTTGTCTAGTCCTAGGTACTATTCGAGTGATCTCACCATCATTCACCTCCTAGGAAAGAACATAAGAACCATCAAGCACAATGTCCCACAGCTCACTATAATCAGCCATGAGAAAATCATGTATATGAGTCTTCCACCAACTATAAAATTGCTCATTAAAGTGAGGAGGTTTGGTAGATGACTAATCCTCTTGAGATTTAGTGGAGCTGCTATTTTTCTTCAAGATCCACTCTAGGTGTTAACCTTCTAAAGAGTCCAAGATCTGATACCAATTGATAAAAATGTAGGCTTCTACTAAGTGCAAGGGACCAGGTCCCTAGCCGGAACAACAGTGAATAGAAATAGCTAAAACAATAAAGGCAACAAAGTAAAAAAAGATAAGTTGTTTTACGTGGAAACCTCCATGCTCAAGAGAGAGAAACTACGATCTGTACTCACAAGATTTCAACCCAACTTCATTAAACTTCAAGGGAGAAAAGCTTCACAACCTCTTGCAATGAAGGAACCTAACTTTAGATCCCTTACCCCTCACTGTGATAACTCTACTATAGATATGAGCAAACTAAGTAGCTACTCTGCTACCCATTAAATCGACTAACTCTAGACAACTTAGACTTCAACACTCTCCATAGCTAACTCTAACAATAAAGAGAAAAAATCTTGCTTTAAGTATTGGATCCCTTATAGTTTAGGAATCGATTCGCAAGATGGAAGCACCATTTCAGCACATTGGAGTACACAAAGTAAAGATAGGACTCTATTTTTTCCTTCAAAGTGCACTACTCCCTCACTAAGAAAACTCACTCAATGTATATAGAAACTCTCTCTTCTTGTTCTTGTTAATTTCTCTTCAAGAAAGGTTGGGTAAATATACCCAGCATCATCACCATTTGGAGCAATTTCATTGGCTAGACAATTTCTGCATAGCAGGCTGACATGCACCAGACAAATAAGAAAGTTGCAGTGCACACAGTGTACTATTTGTCAGGTATCTCTTTCAGGATCTTAGCATATATGGGACTAGGTCCCTTATCTATTCCCTGTCCCCATCATTTGTTAAATCATCAAAACATCATAACATCAAATCCTATTGTGGATGAAGTACTAAGACCTACAAAACTTGTCCAATTTGATGAACACAAAACCATGAGTCATAGTCCTTTGTATGACTTGTAAAACATCTCTCGTAGATTTACCGTGAGATCTCAAAATTTTCCTAAGTATTGGGCTGTTTTACGAACCCCAATTACCGTCTATACAACTTTTTACAATCCATCCTACTAAGTCGTACAAAAAGTACTACAACTTAGAAAATTTCAAGAATTCTGACCTCTTCCATGACCACTTTCCGTAGGCCATAATTTCATCTATGACTTATTTTTTTCTCTAATTTTTCCCTGAAATTTTCCCTAACTCCCAGGAACTTTCTATGGCCCCTATTTATGACCCATAGATACATTTATGAATCATAAAATAGGTCTCATAGACTGAGCACTAGACCAATATTTTGTTATTTCTTTCTTATTTTACATTCCAATTTTTGGGTATTACAGGTTACCTATTCAAACACATTATTTTCTCACTTTAAGGTACAACTGAGAAAGAAGTTGCTGGGACAATCAAGTAGGATTTCTCCAAAAATACTCCCACTAAATGTGAGTGTAGTGAAGGAAGAACTGACAACAAAGCGAAGTCCCAAGTCTCTGATCTTTTGGAACAAAAGGAGTGACTAAAGGCAGATCTATAGGAGATGATTGTTGCATTAGCAAAATGTGATGCTAAAATTGGTAGACATAAAGCCTCCTACAACAGGGCACAACATAAGTAACTATTAGTGCTAACACTCTACCTAAGGAATATGATGAGATGTAGGCACAAGTTGTTGCTTTGCCTACTGAGAACATGAGTCTCACTATTTAAGTTAAGGATCTTACCAAGAAACTACCAAATGCCCATGCCTCTGAGAATGAGCACATGATTTTGGTCCTTTGTTCCAACTAAACCCCTTGCCCTCTAAGTCCTACCCTATCCTTGTCATCTCTATCTCTATCCTTGTCTTTAAAAAGTCTCTTTTGGCAGTAGTTTGTTCTCGTTTATATTGGTATGGGTAGTCTTAATTCCTTATGTAAACCCTTTGAATATGAATGATACTTCTTCTGAATCTACTATTCCTTCATTTTCTTGCTTATATATCCATATTAGTGTTGCTTAAGTGGCCATGAGTTTACCAGATTTCATGTAACTTGCTTGGTTTACTATTTTTCGTTTTTTATGATGTCAAAAGAGAGAAGAAGCGTCAATAATAGTTAAGTTAGTCCAGATCATGGGATCTAGTTTGCAAGATAGGGGGAATATGTAAGTAGTAAACATTTTCTACAGGCGAACAACTTGATATAGTTTGTCATCATCAAAAAGGAGAAAATATAACATTCTGACATGTTGATGATTTAACAAACTATAGGATCTGATAAGGGGACCTGATCCCTCGAGTGGTCATTATCTAGGACAAATCCATTAGGTGCAGCTGTAAAGCTTCCACGACACCATACTCCCAGAGATCTTAATAAATGGCGTATTACTAGGTTATTTTTGTCCATCTTAACTTGGATATTTGTCTTAAGTTGTTAGTTGAGTTTATTGTCATGCGCTCATACATTGAATGATCCTTCCTGTGATATAAAGGAACATAGATCATTTTAGTTGTAATCATCATGAATTCATGGCTAGAACCACTCGTGGTATGTTTGATTGAAGTTTATGTAAACAAGAGATAGTTATTATAGTGGATAATAGGGTTATTGTTCGGAGTCTTGTAATAGAGGTGTGAGGCTGTCAAAATGGGTCAGCCCAACCCAACCTAATCCAATCGTAACGGGCTAGAGAGTCAAATTGGCTAGGACAGGCTGACCCTTTTAACTAAAGGGCCTAGAAAATAGCAGCCCAACCCAGCCCTACGCGGGTCACGGGTTAGGACGGGTCGGCCCTTCAACTATAATATGGACAATATTGACCTCTTAGAAAGACTATGAAACATCAATCATTTTTGTCACGAACAAGATAAATAAATAACAAAAGGATAAATAACAAACTAGACATAAAACACAATAGTAAAATATTATAACTAGTTGGTTTAAAAGTTTTCAACAACACAACTACACAAGTCAATCCAAAAACTTAACCAAATGCTAATAATGGGCTAATATTAGAAATCTAATAGGACAATAAATTGTAAAAGATATCCATAATCTTAATAAATAGAATACTACTTAAAAATAATAAAATATATAATAAATGTTTTTAAAATTTGCGGGGCACGGGCCAGCCTCTGAGGCTCGTGGGTTGAGGTTATGAGGCCGGCTGGCCAAATTAGGACGGGATAAAAAGCCTCGTTCATAAATGGGATGAAAATATTTAGTCCAACCTCATTTGATTCAAGGGTTGGGTTGGACCGACCTCATGGGCCAAGCCCATTTTGACAGCTCTATAGAGGTGTCACAAGTTGTAGGGTTAAGAGTTTGATCGTTTGTGATTTCTGAAGTTTGTATTCACAAGTTGCTTGAAGTTGTTGAGAAATCTTTTGTGATGGGTCGTGGTTTTCTCCTCCCTTGAGCAAGGAGGTTTCCACGTAAACATCCTTTTGTCTTTATTCTAAGTTACTGTTCTTATTACTGTTAATAAAATAGTCAAGGGACTTGGTTTCTTCACTTTTGGTGGATACATACAAGTCAGCAATTCCTAACTATTTATTATACATATACTCATCCAGTATGAAAACCACAACAATCCATCACTTAATAGCTGATCCAAACACCTTAAGCATTGTCTCATCAAACTTGTGGCAGGGGAAAAAAGCGATAAGTGGGGTCCCCTCCTATCTTATTTGTACCGCTACAAAGCCAAGTTTTGGATAACATTTTTAGTATGGACCGTTGCTTATTCCCCCATGTTCAATTGAATTTGGTTGTTGAGTAGTGTGATTAAATGGAGATTGCAGTGGGAAGAAGTTTCCAGGTTGTCACATTATCCGGTTCATCTTTTCATGGAAAGAGTATACTTACAACTTGTGGCATTAATTGGAGTAGTGCTAGAACAGGACATTCTCTAGCACCATGCACAACTGTGATTCATGCTCAGCAAAGGCCAACATGGCTTCCTGGGCTTGACCCTCCGCCTCATCTTGATGGAACGTAAGATGCCTTTAGTATCCGTCACCTACTGATGAACTTGTTAATTCTTAGGACCTTGAAACCAAAGAAATCGCCATGAAATTTCCTACTCAGTGGCTGACCATAAATTTCTTTTCTAGCCTTGCTGGAGATTTTGGTTTTGATCCACTAGGACTTGGAGAGGATCCTGAAAGTTTGAAATGGTATGTACAAGCAGAACTTGTTCATGCCCGCTTCGCCATGGCTGGGGTTGCTGGAATTCTTTCAACAGATGTAAGTCATTTAATACATGTGTAACATTTTTTTCACTTTACCCTAACATTTCTGGTCATTCTTTTTAGTTGCTTCGTGTGACTGGAATAAGGGACTTGCCAGTGTGGTATGAAGCAGGAGCTACAAAATTTAACTTTGCCAGCACAACAACTTTGCTCATAATTCAGCTAATATTGATGGGGTAGAAAGTTTAACCCGTTAATAGAATGTTGATCCTGGACATTCTATATACTACTGGCAGTAACTTTTTCTTGTTTTATTTCTTATTTATACAGGTTCGTTGAAACAAAAAGGTACATGGATTTTCTTGATCCTGGCTCTCAAGCAAAACCTGGTTCTTTTTTTGGACTAGAAGCTGCACTGGAAGGCCTTGAACCAGGGTAATTTTAATACTTTTGTTTGCAAACAAATGGTATCCTTATACTAGAAAGGCTTACCCTTGTTAGTGCAGGAATAGAGGAGAAGAACCACATAGGTGGATCCACCACGAGTACTATGGGTTCAACTAAACCCGTAGCTTCCTGTCCAAACCATGTACACAGATACAACATTAAGATGAATGTATACGATATAATACGTACACTTGTTCCAAATACTCATTCTGAACGCGATTTTGGAATTGGCTTATACTCCTACTAAGTATAGACAGGAATCTTTGACATTTGGCAGGTATCCAGGTGGCCCTTTACTGAATCCTCTTGGAATTGCAAAAGATATCAAGAATGCTAAAGAATGGAAACTGAAAGAGATTAAAAACGGTTCGTTGAGATGCATTTATCTTTTATTTCTTTCAAGTCTTGTCCAATATTTTATACTTCCCTCTGTCTTGTAGGACGCCTAGCTATGGTGGCCATGCTTGGTATCTTCGTCCAGGCTTCTGTTACTCATGTTGGTCCCATTGACAATCTGATCGAGCATCTCTCCAATCCATGGCACAAAACCATTCTTCAAACCATTGCTGCACTGAGTTCTTGACTGTTTGAGTTTGTTTAAAACATGGCATACTTAAATATTTTCATACAAAGGCCACAAGTATAAGAAATTTGTGTGTATTTCAATCATGTCCTTCCATTTTTTGACTATATAATGGTAGGACATATAGAGTATAGTGGTCAATGAAGGAAATCAAAGGATAGAAGATGGTATCATATGGTTTCAACACAAAGATCAACTGCCAGGTTATCTGAAGATGATCTTTAGGCCACACCGATTAATAATCTTACCTGCACCAGGTATTACGCCAAATCATAAATGCAATACACGTCTTGCATATAACGTTTTACGCTTGAGGTTAAATTCCTTGGTTTGGACTTTGGTCTAAATATTGAGATCGACAATGAGTGTATAAGTGCTTTAGATAACTTATGCTGCTTCTACCCCATAGAAATGGTCAACATGCACATTTGTTGCTATTCGTTACAGCATTTGATCTGAGCAAGGCAGAAAACAAGCAGAATACTACCGCATGGCAATGAAAAATTCTGATGGCTACGTGTTTAACATTGAATGACATACCAAATGATACCAAAAACTAGCAAATACTTGAATTATACAACCCATAATGCCAGGAAACCAATATTTTAGAATGTGAGCAATAGCAGGATAAAATAGTTGAAGCAGTAGATGATTCACTTACAGAATTACTTTATTGACCTGCGGCCAACCTATTGCAACCTTACTCTGTGCTATAAACCGCCCTCCAAAAGGTGAGAGAAGTATCTTGATACTGTACAATACATAATGCTCGGGATGTACACAGAAAAGCAGTGAGAATATACACTCTTGTCAACCAAGACAAATAACCAGAAAAATACAGGAACAGTTGTATAAAATGACAAGAATCTCTAAAACCCCAAGCACATCATGCTGTCTTGGCCTGTGATTTCTTTCTTCCCAGAAGCATCAACAGTCTTGGAAAGAAGGACCTCTTCTTTTTCTTTGGGATCTTCACTTCTGGAGATGTATCAGTTTCAGTATTACTTGCTTGCTCATATGCTCTTGGACTTGACCTATGATGTAGTGAAGCAGCCTCTGGTGCACGCTCATAGGTTTTCGATGCTTTACTCTCCTCATAGCTCGTTCTCGGGCTTCTGGTAGTGTTTATCAGTGGAAGGGATTCACCAGCTTTACGCCTTTGCCCATGCTCAGCCCTCCATTTCCTTAGCTCTTGCTCGACTGCCAATTTCCCTTCCATGGCTTTCTCTGCCACCTTCATTGCAATTTCCAGAGCTTCCTTTCTAGTACTCATATCACGATTAACCTCCTCCAGCTTACTTAGACTTCTCAGTTCTGATTCCTTGGCTACTTCAATTAGGGTGATAGAAGCAGCCACCCTCTTATTAGCTTGCTCCTCTGCCTCATGGGCTAGCTTGCTGAGATCATAATATTCTTCAAGAGAAAGTGTTACTCCAGATAAGGCATCTTCATCATTGGTTCTTCGAGCTAATTCACTCTCTTGCAGAGCATTGATGGCTTCTAATGCCAACTTCTCAGAAGCTTTTGCAGCTTCTATCTCTTTATTAGCAGCAAGTAGTCTACTTTCCATGGTACTTGCTCCTGCCTTTGCCTGTTCTGTTTCTTCCTTGGTCTTTCTCAACTCTTCACGAGCTGTTTGTGCAAGTGATTTTGCCCGATCAGCCTCTTGGGCAGCCTCTTGCAATTTCTTGGGAAGCTCCACCACCTTTTCTCTTGCTCCTTTCTCTTTCATCTGCACACGGGCAATCTCTGACTTGGTCCTGTTCAACTCAGCTTCAAGAGATGCTACAGCAATTGATGCCATGCCTTCTCTCTGCTGGATGGAAGCTAGTTCTGATTTTTCTTTATCTAATTCTGCCTTCAATGAATTTGCAGCAACCTTCAAGCGATTTACATCATCTGTTGCTTTCTCGATGTTGAGTTTCACTTCTTCAAGTTCCCGTATAACCAAGGAAACCGCTGCTTGTATCTTGGCATGAGTTCTTGTCTCGGGTTCTGACAGTTCACCGAAATTGCCTTCTTCAATTGTCTCTTGTTTCAACTTTGATTCCATGTAAGCAGCAAACTCAGCTTTGAGATCCAGCAACAACGCTGAAGCAGTGTCTAATTTTGCTTTGAGATCCTTCGCAGACAGTATTTGCTGGTTTAGCTTCTCAAGCTCCTCTTCTGCCTCCTTTAGTTCTTTCTCCCAATTTAGAGTATCTTGCTCTCTAGCCATTGCTGCTCCAATTCTGTGTTCCTCTGCCTCCAAATGTGCAGCTTGTGCAGCTTCTAAAGATTCCTTTGTAGTGATGAGCTCAATTGTCAAATCCTCCACTTCTTTCTCAACATTCTTTGAGGCAGAAACCGCTTCCTCTGCTTTTTGCACGGCATCAAACCTCTCTGACACCAATAAATCATACTCTTTATTAAGATCTTGTAACTCATAATCCATAGTTTTTAGCTCCGAAACTACTGATTCGTGCCTTGCTTTAGCAACTTCAAGCTGCGCCTTGGCTGCAATACTAGCATCATCAGCAATTCCCTGCCCCATCTCTTCTACCCTGAGCTTCGCAAGTTCTGAGTCCTGTTTTGCTTGTTGCTCTTCAGTTTGTGCTCTTTCCAGGTTCAGCTTCAACTCTTCTATCAATCTTTTAGTGCTATCTAGTTCCTTCAACACCATCATTTTTGCTTCTTCTGCAGCCTGAGACTGTTTCTTGTACAATGGGATCTCTTCCAGCACATTCGCTAGTTCTTGATCAACAACTTTCCTTCTCTGCATTATCCAGAAGTGGAAGACAGTTGATAAGTGGGACAGATGCCCAAAGATGAATGCACAGGTCAGCAAGATTTAAATATAAATAGTCACTGCTTATGGTGCAGTATCCTGGTGGACTTGCAGATGCAATGCTTCATTAGTCAGAATCATCTAAAGTGGCTTTCAAGACACTCATTTCACAAATGGCTTCCTGAGTTGAGATTCAAAGAGTATAATAAGGATTCATGAGCTTACCTCCACAGTCTGTACTCGATGAGCCTTCCAGTCAACAATGCCTCCAAATTTGGAAACAGCCTGCTTCACAGATTCAATTGGTGCTGCTGTGTCGATTTTAACTCTGTTAATTACAGAGTTATTAGGGTGCTTAGAATGGGCAGTGGATTCAGAAATCTTAACTGAGAGATAGGAAGCCTTGGCTGACTGACCAGTGTTGGGTACCTCTACTTGAATATTATTTTCAGGTTTTTGTTCTCGAGTGGATAAAGAAGTTGTATCAGCAGAAACATGAGTAATACTTGGAGAATTATCTTGCTGAAGTAGTGAGACATTATTTTTTTCCACTTCTAAAGGATCAGATTGTATGTGTTCAGAAGATTCTATTTGGTTTTTCTCTTTTAGGGTTGCTGGGTTTGAGTTTATGGTAAATAAAGGTGAAGCATCTTGCTCTTCCGTTGGTCCATCAGTAGTATTTTTCGGTTGATTCAAAAGACCACCATCGCAGCCACCATCAGATGATTGCTGCAATGAATCACTTGCTTTTGCATCCAATATAGATGATGAACTGGCTTCTGAGAGAGCTGTTGGAGACTCCAATGGTTTCAGATCCTCTACCAGTTTAGGTGAGGCTTCCTGCTGAACTGTTAGTAGAGCTGATTGAAGACTTCCTGTTTTAGAAATGTCATCTGCTCCATCAGATCTAATGGAAGATGTTGAAATTAAACTTCCCGTTGGATCAATATGATTATCATCCATCAGAAATCTGTCAGAAAATGCTTTTGAATGCTGAGAAGAATTGAAGGATGACTCCGGAATTTCATAGTTTGCTGTTTCATTCATATGTTGCCAAGTTGGAGTTGCACTATTTGATTGATTCTCCTTCAGAACAGAAACTTCAGGTTCAGGAGCACATTCTTGGGGAGAATTTCCCTTCACATATTTTCCATCTTCCATTTCCAATTAAGACCTGAGATGAACCTAAAAATAAAATTGGCAAAGAGAAGGGAATACATTACCTATGTCAAGAAATCAAACACCTCCCAACTTTTTACCGGGAAGTGAACTCCAGAATTGGAGATATAAAACGGTTGTTCTTGAAGACCCAACTTAAAACTTAAGCAACTGCAACCATTTTCTGTACAATAGTAAGATCATCTATCTTGAAATTACTACACTGTAGCCTCTACACAGTCATTCATTCATTTGAGGATTGTTAGTTGGATAAACAAAAACAAACTTGACTTTTGCGAGAAGGTTTAGGAAAACAAACCTTACTAAGAATATGAATGACTTCCTCCTATCCAAATAAGCTATAATCTTTTTCTGTGAATGGAATACTTATCCTATGTTCACTAGTTAATGCAATATGTTTAATACATTGCCAGAAAAATAGACAAAAAAATTCTTACTATCCAACGTGAGGACGCACTTCCCATCAAGTAATTTTATTTGAACTCCTACTCACTAAAGAATTATGAGACAGAGTTTTTACTTATAAAAGGAAGTAAAGCCAAGCAAGATATTCAATTTCAAAAAGAGTACTATGGATTTGATAATTAAATAACCAGTAGAGTCTTGTCGGCAAGTGCATTTAACACTTGAGTTTAAGTTATCTAATGGATATTTATATATAAGCTGATCATGAAATTTCCCGAACATTTTCATCAATGAATCGCAAAAGGGAGGACTAACAGATCACACTGGAGAGGTTCAGTCCCTACTTTTTACGCAGTTATTTTAGACCTAGTTGTGGTCTCGCTGCTTATGCATGCTACAGATTTAATTATAAAAATATCCAGCTGTTCTTCTGATGATCCATCCCACTTTCTCCTCAACAACATTGAATCCAGGGAAAAGAAGAAAAACAAAACCAAGGAAAATGAGAAATGCAAAAGTAGCCAGTCAACGTCACAAAATATACATCTGTGAAACTTATCATCATCTTTAACTTTTTTCCTCTTCTTCAGCAATCTCATTAAGGAATAAGAATACACCATTCTATGGGGAGATTAATCTTAGTTTAGGATTGTCCATGCAAAACTTAAACTTCTAAGGCTTATTCCATTTTTTCCATATAACCAAATCCTTGGATTTTGTACATGCTTTCTCCTAGACAGGGAACCTTTTAAAACAAAATGCTGCCTGAGCTCCTTTTCTTTTCCTAATGTGCTATCTCTAAGGTTTATCAGCTTTTCCATATAATTAAATGTTCCACTTGTGTTTACTCCAAGCAGGAACATAAGCAATCCTTCAAGAAACTTTCTGAACTGCACTTCCTGTACCAATATTGGTAGACATGTCTCACAAAACTACAAATACATTATATACGAAACATCCATCGCACATCAAACTCAATAGATTGAAACAATCGGATGAAATACCTGAAATGTCTACTCTATTATTTATTTGTACTAACGCACATGCTGGAGGAATGATTGCTGCACTTGGAAAAAAGAAGTTAGTTCCTAGTAGCTTTGCAATATTAATTTGTGCAGAAAAATGCTACACGAAAATCAGTTGAAAACAGAGAAGTAGACATGGAAAAATTATCCTTCAAGGTTTCCAAGTGATAAAACTAGAGTTTGTAGAATAAATTTAGGGTCCCAATATAGGAAAGGAATTACAAAAATCAACTTTTTCGGGAAAACGTTAGATAATTGAATCTTCCTTTTTCCATCACCAGAAAATTCTTCATTCAGTAATCTCCATAGAGATAATACCAAAATCATAAACTTCATCAGCAAATTAATGCATGACTAGCACAACAGCAGCTAAGCACATAAAGAGCAGGCATATAAGATGTGTATTTAAACCAATCAAAATATGAAAGTCGCTTGAATTTGGGTCCCACTTGTTTCAAACTGATAAGTTAAATATGCAAGAATCGTTAAACAGCATGCAGAAATCATGTGGAAGATTCATCCTCCAATTAGATTAACCATATGCATAAAGGATAGCAGATGGTGTTTCATTTGGCTTTGAAATCTAGAAAGGAGACATCTAATCATTAAACAGAAATTATGATTTGCTAAATACACAAACTTAAAATGTGTAGTTATTTAGTTTATTAGCTAGGGAATAATACTTAGAAAAGACTTTAGCTCTATCATTATGAAAAAAGACAACTAACTTTGTAAGTGAGGCTGATACCAGTTAAGCACAGGTAAGCAGGAACAAATATAGAAGTCCAGTTTAGGGATGTGCACTTTCATGGTGTTGTGATACTGAATCAAGCATTTAAAAAATTGGTAGACAAAATGCAACTCAATTAAATCGGCCCAATCATATCCACACCACATCCTATACTCTAAACAATTACCCAGTCCAGTGGGATTCCAGATTCATCAAGTTATATCTGTCCTGTGCTTGGTGAATGATTGAGTTGCATTAAATCTCCTAGACAGAAAAACGTTATATTAAGAGTAGATAAAAAAAGACATTAGGAATAGTTGACACTATCTTGAGCTCCTTACGACACATACATACATTACAAGCAAGTCAACGCGGGTATAACTGGACAAAACTCAAAATTAAAACCAGGAGCAACACCGTCTCTCTCATCAAACGGAGACCACAGATAGGCTACGTAATTAATAAAGATCAATTAAAGCAAAAACAAGGATCGAATTCGTGAGCTAAGCTTGGTTTTATTTACATACAATATAACCTTTCCAGTATCCAAAAGTATCTTTTCTGGCATGCAAGGAAAAACAATCATCAAACGCTAAATTTAACACTTATAAAAGAAACATGTTCATAATCCAATTATAGACAAGCATAATTGATCATTAGTTTATTAAATCAGAAGGATAAAAGAAAGATGGGGAACATAGCAACAATTACCAGAAATGGTTTTTTTTTTAAATTCTCCCAAAACAAGATGAGTAAAAGGATGTTGAGAAAAAATAGTGGTTTGGGAAAAGGAAGGTGGAGGAGGAGAAGTAGAGGACCTCAAAGATCCTCCTCGTCTACTTTCTTTTTTCTTTTTGTCTTTTTCCAATTATGTCTACTTTTCAAAATAAGCATTACAATATCTATAACTCACCGCCAATTAAGGAGAGTTGTTCTTTTTTTGCTGTGTTTCTTGCGCGTATTTGAAACAAACCGTCCGCACACAATCCTTAAAATTTTAATTGAAAAAAAAAACCTTAATATAAGCTAAGAGCCTGTTTAGACAGCTATGTATGACAAATCTGGTTGGCATATACTTACTTGACGACAAGATTACTAGGCAATTAGTCTCTTCTTCACATGATTATAAGTAATTAAATTAATATATATTAATATTAAAATTAATAAAATATTTTAGTATTATTAAGTTTCTTCTATACTGAAAATTTAGCATTATAAATTTATTTCAAGAATTTTTATTAATGTAATATTGTTAAAGTTCTAATTATCATCAATTATATTTTTTGATTATAACATTATTTCTTGATATAATTGGTTTTTCAATAATGCTTGAACTCCATAACTTGAATGTTAAATTAATGTAACACTCCACAACGTAAAATTAATTTGGTATATTTATATTGTATATTATATTTATTATATTAAAGATAGACAATTTTTCACATTGAAGGATTGTGACTTTTTAGAAAGGTTGTGAATTATTTAAAGGGTTGTGACTCTTAAAGATATTGCTATAATACTCCCAACTTAAAAATCAATTTGGTATATGTTTTATATTTTATATTTTATATAATATTTATTAAATTAAATTATATTATATTGACTTTTTTGAAGAGTTGTAACTTTTTCAAAAGGTTGTAACTTTTCTAAAGAGATTACTATAATACCCCAACTTAAAGATTAGCGTATTTTTAATGTTTTATATTATATTTATTTAAGTATATTATATTATATTATATTAAAAGTAGATAATTTTTCATATTTAAGAATTGTGACTTTTTCGAAAGGTTGTAACTTTTTCAAGGAGTTGTGACTTTTTTCTGAAAGGTTGTGTCTTTTTCAAGGAGTTATGGTTTTTTTCAAAGAGTTATGACTTTTTGAAATTCAAAGAGTTATCACTTTTTTCAAAGATTATGAATTTTTTTAAATAGTTGTGACTTTTTTGAATGATTTTAACAGGCTAAAGCATCGTTTAATCAGAAAGAAAGTCTTTTGAATTTTTTTAACTTATGTTAGACTATTTAATTGATTTTTGAAATATTGAATTATTTAGATCG
>JAABOM020000101.1:9631150-9642560 GCA_011800125.2 Solanum clarkiae
CAGACAGACAGACAGACAGACAGACAGACAGACAGACAGACAGACAGATAGATAGATAGATAGTCGATTAATAAAGGATGTCAACGGCATGGACCTTCCTGAGTATAATAAAACAGATTGTGTACCAAGTGTCACAGATTCATTACATATTTTTAGGCTTTAATGATAAATGACCTTGCTCATTGTGCATATCCGTACAGTGTTTCAAATGATCAAAATAATGTGTGGTTTGATCCGGCTTGATTGATTTTGTATATCTTCCTATTAATGTTATAGCTTTTGCATGCTTTGTTCTAAAGGTAGTCTATAAAGTGCTAATTAGAAGACTTGAAATTGTTACTTAAAAATAATAATAAGTAATTAATTCTCAAAAGAGTCAATACAATTGTAGTTTGGAATATGTATATATTTAAAAACAAATATGTGGTACAAATAATTACAATATAGCCATTAACTCTGAGTCTCGGCGTATGCCTATTTTAGTTCTTTGATTGTCTCCTAATACATAGTTTCTTTGTGTTCTCTGTAATATTATTCTATATACATATATAAGGTATTTCACAAAATATTATATCCTTTAATGATGAGCAACACCTACAAATAATTCCACATTGACCAATACTTCATATATGAAGGAGTAGTTGACATGGTTAGTATTGAAAATATAGTTTCTTTGTGTTGAATGTTTGTTTTCGATTTTACTGAGTGAGATTTCTGTATGTGTTTTCAGTTGAGACCTATGTTTTAATTGTGAAAGCACATGATAGTTCCACTTTAGATCAACACAACATTGAATGTTGCTATCTTTCCTATTCTATGGGGAGATTTTAGGGTTATTATACTAATGTATTCGAGCATACCTTGAAAGTGATATGGAATCATAAATGTTTGTTGGTGAAATTATACAAATTACAATTGACAATTGAAAAAGTAAAATGAAGAAAATAAAAGTTCTTCGGGCTGAGGTGTGGATAACTCGCTCTATTTGTAGATATTCAATCCAACTGCAGCAAATGTTTTCACCGCTCCAGCATTATTCTCGTTGACTTGTCCCCTCTTGGATACAATAACCTAAACACAAAAGTATAACTCAACAAACTGTAGACAAGAGTTGAGTCTCAAGCTCCACAAATTATCATGATCCAAGCCTAGAGCCTAGATGTGACATGACGAATGGGAAATCCTAGGGAACTCCAAATAAGTCTCTTAGCATATCACATACACATCCTTGCTTGCAGAAGCAATATGAGATAATAAACAAGTACAAATAGAACATAAGGGGGAATCTAAGGGAGTCTTCCATAATAGCATGATTAGAGTCAAGCTCATAATACATCCAATATAATATCTAACGACACCTCTACTAGTAGATGGGGTGGGGACGAAGACATTTCCCGAGCTCACCCTCATAGATAAGTATCCAAATATATAAATAAAGTATTAAGGTAGGTATGAAAGAAAATAGATATTGTCTCCGAATATGAGGACTCACCAACAACTATCTTCGACAATCCGGCTAGCCACGTGTAGATGGAGGATCAATAGGAGCTCTGGTCTCTACATGGTGATATCATGTAGGCACATAGTATATGGAATGTACTGAGTTTGGGGGGTGCAATGCAACAAGAATCATAAGCATAATAATTAAGATACATAATCATAATCGATAGACATGAGCTAAATATGACATGTCTAGTCCATGCATAGATGTAAACATGCTTGAGAATAATCATACTTGCATAACTTGTTCTATAAAATAACATATCATGAATAGCTCATCCAAATACTTTGTACTAGAGGGTAAGAGATATAGCATGGGTCATGACCCGTTCTAGTTGGTAGTGGATAGTACATGAGATTTAGTCATACATGAGGGGAAGACTTACAACATGGTTCATGGCCCCTTCATATAGACATTACGCAACGCACATTAATAGGTCGTACATGAGGGTGAGGTATACAATATGGTACTTGACCCTTTCATGTAGACATTTTCCTTATACTAGGGGTGAGACACATAACATGATTCATGACCCCTTCTAGTAGGCTTTACAATTCACATGAGAACAACATAGAATAACAGCTCAACAATTGACTTGTAGACCATGGAATCTCTTCATGACTTTAATACATGATTGGGAGCCCATAATTATCATGACAACACTTGACTTGCAAATCATGCAACGGTTGATCATCAACTTAAGAATCCTTTTCATGTAGTTTAGTAAAAAATGGTGGGTACATGAACACACGCTCAAGATCGTGCAATTAGATAGTATAGGACATTGAAGAGTGAACTTAAACCATTTTGAAGTCATACAATGCAACCCACCAATAGAGTAGTAAAACTCTTATTTTTGGGCTATCATGAAATACATCAAAGCACACAATGTGGCAAAGTTTTCATAGTTCATATCATGCTAGCCTCAATAGTTTCAAGCAACTCATAGAATAAGCTTTCAATAGCAACTCATGTATAATAACTCATATTTGATAAAATCAATCATAACTCACGTTCATAATGCACTATAGGAGATACCCATCAAGAATATAACTTAAAATCATAAAATCTTCATTAAAAGAGAGGATTGGGCTCTATGGGTGAAAGGACCCATGGATGAGGACCCACATACATAGCTCCACGATGCACGCACGATGCGATCTGGTCGTGGATCGTCATTGGAAATGCTTCCCTTTGCAAAAATTATTTTTCGCTACCGGTCTTCTAAAATTTAAGGGCTACCCTTTTTGCACACTATTTTGCCCCTTGAACAAGAATATGAAGTCAGATTTTCGAAATCATAAACGATTTTTTAGATATTTATAAAATACACTTATGGGGCATTCCGAAGCACATGAAGGGTATTTCAATATCTCCCCCTTGGGAATATTTGTCCTTGAATGTGAAAGAAATGTACATAAAAAGAGTAATTATGAGACTTCTATCCTAACAAGAATGCAACAATTGCGCTTAAACATCATTCTTAAAAAGTTTCAGACATATGCATCAACAATCATCAAAACTTGTCACCATGAACATGTATGCATGAAAATGACATGAGGGTTGAAAGTTAAGACTTGAAATCATAGATGGGACTTAAATTATTACATTCGGCTTGAGTAGACTGAAAAAGGTATGTGTATTGCTTTTCCATGTCCGCTTTGTCTTTCCAAGTGGCACTTTCAACTTGATGATTCCTCTAAAGGACTTTGACAGATGCCACACTATAGCACTTGGTTCACCCATACACTTCCTCAATATAGACACATGGAACACAGGATGAATCATATTTATATCCATAGGCAACCTTACCAATTCTCCTCAAAATTCTATAGGGTCCCACAAATCTTAGGCTCAATTTCCCTTTCTTGCCAAACCGGAGCACATCATTCATGGGTGAGACCTTCAAGTAAACCCAATCATCAACATTAAACTCAAGGTCTCTTCTCCTCACATCGGAATAAGATTTTTCCTTACTTTTGAGCCGTCTTCAATCTCTCCCATATCAACCTCGCCTTCTTCAAAGATTCTATAACCAAATCCATGCCTAAGAAAGCTATTTGTCCCACATCAAACCACCCAACTAGGGATCTACAATGTCTACCATATAAAGCTTCAAAAGGAGCCATGACAATTCTAGAGTAGTAGCTATTGTTATAAGCAAACTCGATGAGTAGGAGATGTTCATCCCAACTACCTTTAAACTCCAAAACACAAGCCCTAAGCATATTCTCAAGAGTTTGAATTATTCTTTTGGCTTGACCATCCGTTTGAGGATAAAAGGTCATGCTAAGCTCAACCTTGGTACCAAGATCCTTTTGGAAGGATCTCCAAAAATGAGAAGTGAATTGAGCATCACGATCCGAAATGATAGACAATGGAACCCCACACAACCTAACCAACTCATGAATTAGCCTGGTATAATCCTCGGCTTCATAAGTTGTTTTAACCGGTAGAAAGTGAGCCAACTTTGTCACCCTATCAATAACAACCCAAATAGAATCAAAGTGCATCCAAGTCTTTGGCAATCCAGCCACAAAATCCATGTTATTTTCTTCCCACATCCAAGTAGGAATTTCTATGCCTTGGGCTACGCCAACAGGCCTTTGATGTTAAACTTTCACTTGTTGGCAATTGTGACAACTGACTACAAACTTGGCAATTTCCCTCTTCATACCACGCCACCAATAAATCTCCCTCAGTTCTCTATACACTTTTGTGGAACCGGGGTGAATAAAATAGGATGCATTATGAGCCTCTTTCAATATCAACTCCCTTAAGTCATCAACATTAGGCACACATAGCCTACCTTGGTACCTAAGGACACCATCTCCTCCTTTAGGAGAAAACCTCCACTTTACCATCTTTTACCAAAGCTTTCAATTTTAGTAAGGCGGGGTCAAGGTCTTGTTTGGACTTGACCTCTTCAATCAAGGAAGATTTGGAACCATCAACAATCACCACACCTTCACTCTCAACTTCATTCAACCTAACCCCCAATCTAGCTAACCGGTGAACTTCTCTAGCTACCTACTTCTTTCCATCACCAATGCGAGTTACACTTCCCACGGACACTCTACTCAAAGCATTGGCCACAATATCAGCTTTGTCGGGGTGATAGTGCCTACTCATATCATAATTTTTAAGGAGCTCTAGCCACCTTCTTTGTCTCAAATTAATGACCGATTGTGTGAACACATATTGGAGTCTCTTACGGTTGGTAAATACATCTACATGAACCCCATACAAGTAATGACGCCACAATTTCAAAGAAAACACCATAGTCGCTAATTCAAGATCATAGGTAGAATAATTACCCTCATTTACTTTTAGTTGTCGGGAAGCATATGCTATAACCATACTATGTTGCATCAATACGCACCCCAAACCAATCCTTGAGGCATAACAATAAACCACCAACCCTTCTAACTCTTCTGATAAAGCCAAAATACGAGGGGAGATAAGCTTGTCTTTCAAAGTTTGAAAACTTTTCTCACATTCATCGGTCCAAATGAGTTTTGTCATCTTTTGTGACCATTTTTTCATAGGGGAAGCAATAGAAGAGAAACCATTCACAAATCTCCGGTAGTATCTCGCTAATCCCAAGAAACTCCTAATACCTATCAGAGTCAAGGATCTAGGCTAATTTTTTATCACTTTTGTCTTCCTAGGATCACTTTAATCCCATCATCCGACACCACATGCCCTAAGTATTTGCCTCTTTCAACCAAAATTCACATTTATCAAACTTAGCAAACAACTTCTCATTCCTCAAAATTTGCAACTCCACCCTCAAATGATGTACATGCTCTTCTTCACTCCGGGAATAAATCGATATGTCATCTATGAAGAATATCACAAACATATCAAGGTAGGATTTAAGGACCCTATTCATGATTCCATTAATACCACCAGTGCATTAGTTAAACCAAATGACATCACCACAAATTCAAAACGCCCATACCTAGTTTGAAAAATTGTCTTGGGAATATTATCCTCCTTCACCTTTACTTGATGGTATTCGGACTAAAGATCAATCATAGAAAAATGACTAGCCCCTTATAGTTGATAAAATAGGTCATCTATTCTTGGTAGAGGATACTTGTTCTTTATGGTGACCTTATTGAGTTGTTGGTAATCAATGCACATTCTGAGTGAACCATCTTTCTTTCTTATAAACAACACCAGTGCACCCCAAAGTGACTTGCTAGACCTTATGAAACCCTTCTCGTACAAATCTTTCAATTGGTCCTTCAACTTATTTAACTCTATCGGGGCCATACGGTAAGGAGGAATGAAGATGAGTTGCGTATCGAGGAGGAGGTCTATGCAAAAGTTTATTTCCCTCTTGGGAGGAACACCGAGAAGACTATCAGGAAAGACATCAAGAAATGTATTGACCACTAGAACTGAATCAATAGGAAAGACCTTAGACTCAACATACCTAACCCTCACAAGATGGTAAATGCAACCCTTAGAAATCAATTTCTGGGCTTTAATACTAGAGATGAATCTACCCTTAACTACTAAATCATGACCTTCCCAGTCAAGGATGGGCTCA
Organism: Solanum clarkiae; assembly: GCA_011800125.2. NCBI lineage: Eukaryota > Viridiplantae > Streptophyta > Magnoliopsida > Solanales > Solanaceae > Solanum > Solanum clarkiae. The sequence continues at coordinate 9,637,213 of JAABOM020000101.1, forward strand.
TTAGGAATTTAGAACCCAACTTTGCAGGTTCTACAATCAATGGAAGCATGATATGCATGTAATCAATCCATCCTAAGAATAATATCAAAATCCACCATGTCAAGTTCAACAAAATCACAAGGCAAGACTTTATGTCATATAGACAGGGGACAACTTTTATAGACCTTTCTACCTATAATGGACTCACCAACCGGGGTAGACACCTCATAAGGTTCACACAACAATTCGGAGCACATATGAAGCTTATTGGCAATAAAAGGAGTAATGAAAGAAAGAGTGGCACACTAATCTATCAATGTATACACATCATAATTAGAAATCTTTAACATACCCGTAATAACATCATGCATGTCATCCACTCCTTGCCTCCCTTGAAGAGAATAAAATCAGTTATGATATAGAGCACCTCTTTGTTGGCCACCCTGAGCCTTTTGATCAACATAATCACCTTATCCTTGAGGACGACCATCCTTTCCCTTGTTTTGAGCATAAAGGCGATCAACAAGCTTGTGGTCTACTCTCCCACACCCATAGCAAGCATTCGAATCCCTCAAGCATTTGCCACTATGATTTCCCCCACACTTTTGGCACCTGGGATTAGTCATCCCACTATTGCCACCTTGAAACCTTGGGTTAGGCACCCCATCGTTAGAAAACTCTTGTTTGGAGCACTAGAGAACCCTTGGCCTTGATATTGGTAACCTTGTTAGAAACAACCACCCTTGGCACCTTGGAAGCCACCATCAAACCGAGCCCTCTTGGATTCCCCACTTCTCCACTTTCTAATCTTTTCCCCCTCAAGTTGTTTAGTTTAGGTCATGAGTCGGGATAAGTCCATGTTACCCACAAGCATAGAGGTATGACAATTTTCATTCACCAAATCAGAAACCTCCCACACAAACTTGTTAATTCTTGCACTAGGATCGACAACCAAATAAGGAGCATACTTTGAGAGTTTGTTGAATTTGAGGGCCTACTCCCTCACACTCATGGATCCTTGCTTGAGCTTCATGAACTCCACCATTTTAGCCTCTCTCAACTCAATAGGGAAGAACTGGTTGAGGAAGGCGCCCTTGAAATCCTCCTAAGGAATGGCATTATTATTCCCTCTCTCCAATTTTCATTGAGAAAACCAAATTTGGGCAACACCTTTGAGCTGGTAACTCATAAGATCTGCTTTATCTTTCGAAGTCACTCCCATGATAGAAACCACCTTATACACCTCATCAATAAACTCTTGTGGATCCTCTTTCTGTTTGGAAACATGAAACTCCAGAGGGTTCATCCTTGCAAAGTCCCTCACACCTCAGGCTAGAGTAAGAGTATAAGGGGCTTGGACCCCTTGATTGAATTGATTGGTTATGGCATGTTCCAACAGAGTGATGGTATTCCGGAACTCAACTTGTGTAGTCCCTTCTCCTTGAGGAGCTTGATAAGTCGGACACTCCCGGGTGTGCAGGCCCTCCGTGGTCTCCCTCTTGGTAGTGCCATGATCTAAAAGAGCAAAAGAGCACTCCTTAGGGGAGGAATCCTTATCTTTACATCTAGAGCACGACGTAGATCTTGAAGAAGTAAAACTTTTCCTAAAACGCCTCATAGTCTCATATTCATAGTTGTGACATGCTTCACAACCATGAATAAGACTCTACTTGATGTAATGTGTTGGATTTTTCAGGACCATTAATAACCTAATGCTCTAATACTAATTTTCTCATGACCTAAGCCTAGGGCCTACATGTGACCCAACGAATGGGGAACCCGAGGGAACGCAAAACAAGCCTTTTAGCATATTACATACACATCCTTGGTTGCAGAAGCAAGATGAGATAACAAACAAGTACAAATAGAAAATAAGGGAAACAGGGCTAAGGGAGTCTTCCATAATAGCATAAGTATAATAAGAGTCAAGTTCATAATATATCCAATATAATATCCAACGACACCTCTACTAGTAGATGGGTGGGAGCCAAGATATCTCACGGGCTTACCTTCATAGATAAGTATCCAAAATATAGATAAAGTATTAAGGTAGGCATGAAAGAAAATAGATATTGTTCTCGGATATGAGGACTCACCAACAACTATCTTCAGCAATCCAGCTAGCCATGTATAGGAGGATGATCAATATGAGCTCCGATCCTTACATGATGATATCATGTAGGCATAGAGTATGCATTAGTACTTGGAATGTACTAAGCATGTGGGGTGCAATACAATAAGAATCATAAGTATAATTATCAAGAAGCATAATCATAATCAATAGACATGAGCGCAATACGACATGTATAGTCAATGCTTAGGTGTAAACATGTTTGAGAATAATCATACTTGCATAACTTGTTCCATACAATAACAAGTCATGAATAGCTCATACAAATACCTTGTACTAAAGGGTAACAGATATAGCATGGGTCATGACCCCTTCTAGTTGGTAGTGGATAAGTACATGAGATTTAGTCGTACATGAGAGTAAGGCTCACAACATGGTTCATGACCCCTTCATGTAGACATTAGGAAACACACATTAATAGGTCATACATGAGGGTAAGGTGTACAACATGGTTCATGACCCCTTCATATAGACATTTGCCTTATAATAGAGGGTGAGGCACACAACATGATTCATAACCCTTTCTAGTAGGCTTTACAATTCACATGGGAATCACATAGAATAAGAGCTCAACAATTGACCTGTAGACCATGAAATCTCTTCATAAGTTTAATACATGCTTGGGAGTCCATAATTATTATGATAACACTTGAATTGCAAATCATGCAATGGTTCATCATAAACTTAAGAATCCTTATCATGTAGTTTAGTCAAAAATGATGGGTACATGAACACATGCTTAAGATCGTGAAATTAGATAGTATAAGAGATGGAAGAGTGAACGTAAACCATTTTGAAGTCATACAGGTACCAACATAGTAGAAAAATCCTTAATTTTGGGTGTCATGAAATCCATTAGAAGAACACAATATGGCAAAGTTTTCATAGTTCATATCATGCTAGCCTCAATAGTTTCAAGCAACTCATAGAATAAGCTTTCATTAGCAACTCAAGCATAATAGCTCAATATTTGATAAAAATCAATCATAACTTATGTTCATAATGCATAATAGGAGATACCATGAAGAATATAACTTAAAATCTTGAAATTTTCATTATAAGAGAGGATTGGGCTCAATGTGTGAAAGGGCCCATGGATGAGGACCCACATACATCGCTCCGTGACCCAGCCGCAATACGGCCTGGTCGTGGATCGTCACTAGAAATGGTTCCTATTGTGAAAATTATTGTTTGCTACGGTCTTCTATAATTCAGGGGATACCTTTTTCCACACAATTTCGCCCACTGAACAAGAATATAAATTCAGATTTTTGAAATCCTGCATAGATTTTTAGATATTTGAAAAATATACTTATGGGGTATTTAAAAGTACATGAGGGGTGTTTCACAAAAGAACACCTCAGTTCAACTATAAGAACTCTCTTTTTGACAAATTTTATGCACTATATACTTTTCGTCTTATGTTGTATGCCCTAAAAAATGAAGATCACCACTATTTATAGTTGTATAAATCTTCCATGCAATGAATAGGTAGATAATGAGGTAGTTAATGGAGAAGATAAATGCCCTAGAAGTTACATATGTTACAATGTGTAATTGAGGAATAAAGAGTGAAATAATACATTTTGAGGTTATAGAAGTTTAATGTAAAGTGTAACCTCTTTTTGGCCAAGAGACCAAGAGTCATCCATTGAGCATCCATGAATTGTTGTAATGACAGTGCTCTACTGACTCATAATGAAAAGCAGTATTGTTCTCCAATGGACAAGCAAATGAAGTAAAGGAATTAGCAGCATTATATTTTTACCAACAGCTAGAGAAACAACAACTAAAAAGTTGTAAACTAATATTAAAATGTGCATAAAAGCTAACAATCCCACACTCATCTTAATATTATATATGAAACTCTATCAGCTGAAGGAAGACTACTATGCATAATGGTGGTGTCCTATGCATTGGACCTCTGCATAGTGAAATAGTAACTTTTAATCCAAAGCCGTAGTTGTCTCAGAATTGAAGTATGAGTGATTAAGAAAAATAAGATATTACTGCTCACACACATTAATCAAGGTTTTGATACGAGCTTTACTAGACAGCACATTACGTCTTTGTGCTATCCCGGTTTCATGAAAGCTTTTGAGAATGAGCTCAATTATCATATGAAGCAAACTACTTCCATACTCACATAGGTGAAATCCGTCGAGAGTGCCCCTGTAAAATTAACACTCTATCATGGATGCTTCGGGCAAAGAAAGGGGGCGAACTCTTATCGAGACTACTGAGGACTCCGCCGAAAGATCGACATGCTTCTATCTTTGCATCACTCCCAAGCTTTGCCATGCCTTATCTTCGTAATGGCCAAAGTACTCTCCTCCACTGAGAGATGGTCCTTACTTCGACAATCTGGAGCATGCCTCTATGAACAACACATCCTACTCTGGTACCACTCTATCACGGGCCTAGAGTCTTGGCGCGCAACATGCTCCCGTGCGACGTCTGGAGGCATCCGATACCGCCCAGAGCAGCCTGACCATATAATACACCGAGTGGTTTCGCCCTACCATAGGCTCATCAGGGAAGCAACAACAGCTCCCGACCAGTTGTGCCCCTAGTATGCTCCGGCTCCCTTCATAGTTATGTCCTCGACAAGCAACAGAATCCCCAAACTGAATCGGGTCGGCATGCCTAACTCGGCCAAGCCAATGCAACTAGAGCAGAATAATGCCTTATTGCTAATGTCGCCCCCACCCAGGTAGTTTGACGCAGACGGCACGTAAGCTTTGCATGGTCCTTAACAGTTACGGAAATCGGTCCGTAACATTCTCCCCCACCTTATGATGTGATGACCTCGGCACATTACTGACGATTGAAATCCACCATCTCTACCTTGGAACTGCCGCACATCACCTCGTGTCTGTCACGCTCCAAAGTCCCGTAGGGCGGACCGACACCCGTTGCCGATAAGGCCCGGGAGAACCAACCTATAACTATATGCTTACTATATGTATTATGAGGGGTTCTACCTTTAGCATGCCTTAAAGTAGATAAACAGTTATCATAAGCCAAAAGGAAATGCATATGACTAGGCCGTTGAGGCCACAGTGTCTAAAGTAAGAGACATGACTTCACTTTTACTTTACATAGTCTACAAAGCCTCTAAATAAATAAAAACATCTGAAAAGGGTCGGGAGAGGCCCCGACTCAACCAACTATACAATATAAACATAAGCTCTAGATATATACAAAGACCCGAAGCAACCTGGAGCTTGATGACAAC
>JAABOM020000101.1:9642660-9658398 GCA_011800125.2 Solanum clarkiae
CAAAAATATAATAAAAAGTAGAGAGAGTTTAGCCCGAGGACGTAGGCACCACTTGCCGAACCTCGTAAATCATTTGTTTTCTTTTTTCTTTATTTTTCTCTACACTAATGATAAAGTAATGGAGGAGATTGCTTTAACAGTCCCAGATCCAACACATTTGCAAGTTGAACCATCAACTATAGTAACTAGAGATGGTGCATTATGTGGTTGAAAGCTAGAAAAAATATTAGAGTTACCTGTCATATGGTTTGTGGCACTTGAATCAATCACCCATTTATTTGAAGAAGTAAGAAGACATATCTTATCTGACTCAAAAATTGCATTGACTGAAGTGGGTCCCATAAGTGATTTTTGATGTTGAGCAAATTTTTTCCTAGAAAAAAGCCATATTATCGTAAGACTGACTAGCAACAACATTAGTTGTTTGAGTTCTCTAATTGCTTCCTCTTTCACTTTCATCCATTTTTAATATCAACCAGTTAAATGGAGAAATGTTGAGGTAGTATCTAGGAGAAAAATCTGAAAGGCTAAAAGAGGTACCCACAGGCAGCCCAATCACAAAGAGGCCAAGTCGATGTTCAGCAAACTTTCAATGTCATAATTTTAAATAGAGTAAAATTGAAAATATTCCAGTAGAATGTGTAGCCTAGAGTCGCGGGTGTGAATCAATAACACTAATAAAGAACAAAGAAACTAGGGATGACCACCACAAGCAACCCACAGATCCAACAACAATAAGCAGTGACAGAAGCATAAAAGATGAATATCAAATTGAATTTGCAGAAGCTAGAGGGAAGAGAGTAATTTGGAAATTAGAACTCTCAAATTAGTATTTCAAACACTAGAGAAAACCTATAATGCATTGGAACTTATAAGGTGATGCCAAAGATGAAACACACGATTAGTCCTGTGGAGTCATGTGCTAGAGTGTGAGAGATGGACGAGAGATGGGGGTGGCACGATTAACACACTAGCTGCCCACCCAACAACCGGTGAAGGTTCTCTTGGATGAAAATACTCTTCTACCTCTTCCAACGGTGGTGGTGAGACAAACCAGTCACTCCGTAGACGTGACCCAAATGATGAGTTCACATGACGAGAGAAGAGTTCCCAGTTCCCAATTTCTGAATATGAATATGAGTTGAATTCAAAGAGATGAACCTTATAAGTGACAATCAGGCTACCCTCCATATTGCCTCAAATCCAATTTTCTTGAAAGGACGAAACATATACAGGTGGATTGTCATTTCATTAGGCAGAAGATTGAGTCCAGGTGCATTGGCATCAACTTTTGTCATTTCAAATGATCGATTGGCAGATATTCTTACTATGTCCCTTAGAGGAACTCAGTTTGAATGCATTTACGACAAACTTGGAGCATATGACATGTACGCTTCTGCTTCAGGGAGTGTTAAAGATATTGTTAGAGTATTTTAACTATTAGATCGTGTAACATAATAGTCAAGGTAAAAAGGGATGCTGTTTTAGGGATATGCTCTTAATCTTTTGTCTCTTAACTTTGTGTATATATTCTAGGTGTAATCTATCATTTTTTTCCAGAATTATGAAGTGAAACACACACATCATTCACAATATGAAAGTTTAAGGCATCCATCATAGATGCATATGTATAAGGGCTTGGTCTAATTGTAAATATTACAGGAGGAGATAGCCAGATGAATGAATTGATATGGTATAGCTGGCTTGGAGGAATTATTATTGGGACTATGATAGGATCCAATTTGGTTTTGGATGAAGTTGCTCGAGCTGGACCTCGTAATGTTGTTATAACGGGAAGGTATAACACTGTACCATTATTCAAAGTCATAGCTTCATTTTTGTACTAAAGACAACTTGATTGTATTGCACAGTTGCTAAAATTTTATGCATGGGTGATTAATCATCTGCATTTCATTTCAAAATTGTGTTGAATTACGAACGACACAGTTTAATCTTGCTACCCTGGATTGTAGAAAGTGCGACTCATCTCCCTCATCTTTTACAATTTGTATGTTGAAAATGCATTTTCATATTTGAAGATGATTGTGCTTAACTCTCAAAGTCGAGTCTCATTCAACTGATTCCCTTTTCACCAAGGGAATTCTCTCTTCCGGATTAGTGTTTTTCGTTTCTCCTCGTGAATTTTACTACGAAGAGAGAAATTCTAGGTTTTCAATTTGGACTGGAGATGGAGTTTTAATGTAATTATCTTTTAATTATTGTTTGGTGCAGTACAAGGGGACTAGGGAAAGCTCTTGCGCGTGAATTTTTACTTTCTGGAGACCGTGTCATTGTTACTTCTCGCAGGTAATTCCTTGGATTTCAATCTACTTATTCTGTCTGCTTGTAGTTTAGGATATCTTGTTAATGCATGGTTCCTGAAGACAGCCATGTATCTGTCCGTTTGACTATCGAGGAGCTTGAGGAAAATCTTAAGCAAGCTGTGAATGCTGCCACTGGGTCTGCTAGAAAAAGGTTGGCACATGCAAAAGTGGTTGGTATGGCTTGTAATGTCTCTGAACCTGTTGATGTTAGAAAGCTGGGTAAGTTTGCTGCAGATGAACTCGGTTATATTGACATTTGGGTGAGTAATTCTCTTTTGTTTACATTATTTTCCTTGATAGCAAAAGACAGTGAGTACAAAATATAGTCATCCACATCCAGAGGACTTGTGAAAAAAAAAAAGAAAGCTCTTTCCTGGTTTGTTGTTCAGTTTGCATGCTTCTTAAGATCGACTTTTATATAGATAAACAATGCTGGGACAAACAAAGGCTTTCGACCCTTGCTGCAGTTTACCGACAATGATATTCAAGAGGTATGCATGCTGTTGACAATCTTCATATATTTATCTTGATGGTTTACAACTTCTTCCATTTCTAAACTCTAGCAAAAAATTGTTTTCGAGGATGTATATATCATAGCAGATGGATCAAGGGTGGGGGTGGAGGGTTTGTCAATAGAGTGGGGTGTATTAAATTGACAGGTCAGAGCTGCTTTTGTTATTTACCCCCTTAACCCCCCCCCCCTCCTCTCGTGGAAGGGTGGGTGGTGTTTGCACTGTGAATTTTCTAACAATTCACTAGCAGAACTTTGATAACGAATTATTTTCCCCTTCCCCCGAACACATATATAGTTTGTATACTTTATATACAAGTCACTTGTTACAGACATAGGTTACTCTTTTTAACTATTCATTTCCCTGGAATTATCCATCCATATATCCCCCTATCTTTTTTTTCTTTCTGATTACTACTACTCAACAATTTGCCGCATCTCGTCATGCATAAAAAGAGTTCGTGCTTGTTGAATGATCATGTCAACACTTTATGTGTATGTAATCAAATCATCTGCTCTGTCCTTGCGTGGTGGTTCTAGTAAGTATATGTGGCCCATTGTTCACCAAAATCATTTTATACAGATTGTCTCCACAAATCTGATTGGTTCTATACTATGCACTAAAGAAGCCATTCAAATCATGAAAACCCAATGCAAAGGTGGACATGTCTTTAACATGGATGGTGCAGGTTCTGGAGGATCGAGCACCCCTCTAACAGCTGTGTAAGTTGATTGTTGTGGTTGGAATACTAGGTTATATATTGTGAATAGCAGATCTTTGCCATGTATTCATCTAATACTTTTTCTGATTGATATTAATATCAATGTTATCATCTTTACTGTTGTGCAGCTATGGGTCAACAAAATGTGGTCTCAGGCAGCTTCAATCATCCCTACTGAAGGAGTGCAAGCGGTCAAAAGTCGGAGTTCATACGGCCTCTCCGGGCATGGTCCTAACTGACCTACTGCTAAGGTATGTGAAGAGGAACATCAGATCTTTGCACTTAAATGTCTTTTGAATTGCTTTCGCGCACAATGTATTGCTGGAGAAGGATAACTCTGTCTGATTTGGTATTCTATTCTTTCTGGTAGTACCACCAAGGAGGACTAGTTATCCACCCAGAGACTCTTTCCTCTCAGATGATTCTCTTTTCTAGTGCGTAAGGATAGATAAAAAGTTTCAACTTCTTTTTGTCCTAGTAATCAATTGTGACCACCTTTTCCAATCCTTCCACCATGGTGAAACTGGAGGCTAATTTAGTGATCTCACTTTCGTACTCACCTCCAATGCCTACAAGTAGAGGTGACAAATGAGTGGTTGGTTTGACTTTGGGCGGGTCATAATAAGCTTGAGTTGATAAACGGGCGAGTTACTGACTCGCTCAAAAAGTTACTTGGAATGGATTGGACTGAAATGGATTAAAATCTGGTACCCAAGCAACCCAATTCTTACCAAGTTTTAATTGCTTTATTTGGTCTTCTATAATTTTTAGTACTTAATAAAACTATTTTTTCCTTTATTATGGCTATACATTACCTATCAAATTATAAAAAATGTCTTATGTTCAAATATTTTGATAAAATTTCGCATAAGTCAATTTGTTCTACATATCAGCCCAATCGAAATTGGGCTCAAGTGGGATGGGCTGAGCTAATAAATGGTCGGGTTAATAACCCATCCAAACTTGGAAAATTATGTTTTCTTGGGATAATTTTGCCACATGTACATACAGGAGATGGTTAATAATGATACTCATCCACATGATTAGGTTTTCTTTGTTTCAAAACATGAAGTGTTCGGCTTTTCTCACCTGCTTTTTCAGGCAACTATTTAAACTTTTTAGAAATTTAAGAGAGTATTCTTTTGGATTTTTAGTAACATGTCAAATTATTTTATAGTTCGGTTTTGCTAAGAATGAGACTCTCCTGCAGTGGGTCAAGTATTCAAAATAGGCAGATGTTCAACATCATTTGCGAACATCCAGAGACAGTTGCTAGAACACTAGTTCCACGGATGCGGGTTGTAAAAGGAAGTGGAAGAGCTATCAATTATTTGACTCCACCAAGGATCTTAATTGCCTTGGTAACCGCTTGGTTGAGACGGGGTCGATGGTTTGATGATCAGGTAGCCTACTACATGTAGCAGATGAATGTGGGGTTTTTTGTGATGCCACACTTTGATGCTTTATGATTTTGTCTGACAATATGGTATAGTTGAGCTTGTGTACTAATATCTCATGGAGTATGTCTGTTAATTATTTGTTTCTGTTTGTCAGTATTACGTGTTGATAAAAGTAAGTATTATCTTAGCAGGAAATAATTGGATAATATTTACTTTTTAACTCATTTCCAAATTTGTTCTAGTCTCAAGTGTTCATCCTTGCACAAGCATCAGTTTTCAAGTGGTGTTAGTTTTTTGATCTGTAAACTATTGTCATATACATGTTCAGGGAAGAGCACTGTATGCTGCAGAGGCAGATAGACTCCGTCACTGGGCTGAAAGCCGGACACGTTTTTCATTCACTGATGCCATGGAGATGTACACAGAGAATACTTGGATCTCCGTATTCTCACTCTCTGTAGTTTGTGCATTCATCATATTATCTAGCACAGGTAGCACATAGAGTGTACTTAGATGCCAACCTCAATTGTTTTGAAAGATAGGAAGCCCTCAATTATGACACAGCTAACTTATATCACTCTTCAAAATTGATCATCAAGAAAGCACATATCCAGTTGGGATTGGTGCATTGCTTTATCTATTTTATGCTTAACAAAAAGAAATCAGCTCCGCATTGGCATGATTGAATGATATTGGATGTACAGGAATTTGGCCTTTGTGAATTGTAAAAATGAAGTGCATCTGGTATTCGTTTTAGTGAAAATCACTGATGTTATTGCTATGTTCTGAACCCTGGATCTTTTCTTTCTTCAGCTTTCTTGCATTTTTCTTCTTCTTGTCTAAAATTGCTACTTCGTTTTTGTTAACAAAGAGCTTTCCTTGCCTGATCTCTTGGTCATCCACGTAACTCGTTAAAGAAATGGTACTTGCTTATTTTTCTCTCCTTACAAGTTTGCAAATCTTGGTATCAACAGTAGGTGTATTTGGCACGGAAGAACATCTTTTTTGAAAAATGTATTTTAATTTTTTCATATTTATTTGGTTCAAATATTTTCATAAGTATTTCTTAAATCATGTAGGAAAAAATAACGGAGCAAAAACAAAAGGTTCTGTACTACTTTTATTTGCACTAGCGTTGGTACAAGTTTGCAAATCTTGGCTCTCAAGTATCAACACTAAGTGTATTTGGTGCGGAAGAACATCTTTTTTGAAAAATGTATTTTAACTTTTTCATATTTATTTGGTTCAAATATTTTGAAGAGTATTTCTTAAATCATGTAGGAAAAAATGACGGAGCAAAAACAAAAGGTTCAGTACTTCTTTTATTTGCACTAGTGTTGGTTGTTGCTATCAAGTGATTCTGTAATAAATCTTCGTCCTTTTCATTAGAAAATTTGGATTAATATTTATAAATTAAATATTTTTTCTGTAGATTAATGAATCTAGAAAATTAGGATTAAAATTCTCTTTAGTTTTTTTTTTTCCAATTTTCCCCTCTTCTAATTTTTTTTTGGTTACATACTTTTTCTTTTCTCTTTTCACGTAACTTTCAAAGAAATTTCCCACATTTATAGAAGATTACATGTCTCCCTTAAAATAGTAGAGTGGTTGGACAGTTAGATAATTATTTTCTCTTCTGAAAATTAGTCTCGAATGCTTGAAAACTAGTCACTAGTCAGTGGAGGAGCATCTGTGCCAACATGGTTGGATCATGCAGGCAAAATATGTATTAGTACTTTTGGAATGTATTAAGTACATGAGATGCAATGCAAATATGAAATCGTAATGCCACCATTCATAAGTAAATCATGTATATATAAAACGGTAAAAGTACATAACCATGAGCTTAAGCATGCACAAGGAAGAACACTCAATATGAACAAGAACAATGCAACAAGAGAAAACATGTGATGAAACCATATCATAGAGTCATTAACTTGTGGGAGTGGACTTTAACCAACATATAAGACCATGTGAGCTACTACATCGAATCCAACATAGCCCCCTACATTGGCATGGAGAGACCACTTGCCGGATGGAACTCCGTCACTTCGCATTCATCTTTATATAACATAAATGACCTACGTGGATCCACTAGCCTAGCTTATAAGGGCTCCTATTGGGGCACATAGTTAATAGGGAGAAGCGTTACTTCTAGGGTTCCCTTACCGAACCCCAACACGGCGCCTCATTCGGTGCTAAGTCATCCCACAGAATCTTTTAAAACATGTACTTCGTCAATTTATGACAATTAGAATCATAAATAGAAAATCTTAAGAATAGCTCAAACTTAAGGAACCACCAAGGGAGTATTGTCCTTTCATCTTAAGGAATTTTTAAACATCGTTTAAGACAATAGTCAACATACTTATATCTTTGACATATCATAACTTTAAAATCTTTCTTTAATGCCCTATCTTTATCATATATCATGCAAAACTTAATTTGAAACTTAGTGGGCTTATTCATAAGTTAAAACATTCATGAATGATAAAATCATCATAGAAAATATGTTTACTCAAAACAACACAAAACAACCCACACCTCATTACTTAAACCCACATTATTGGGGTCATCATCATTAACTTATAACACATGAAAATACTTAATACAACATCATATGATAACATTAGAAACATGTAGTGTCATAAAATATCATGAAATCATCATTTGCATGCAATATAGTATCATGTAACTTAAAGAAAAAGTAAAAAGACATTATGTAGATCATTGTGGGTGAAAGGAGGTCGACAAATCACACTCACATACCTTTGGTAAGTTTAGGAAGAAGAAATTTGTTGTGATGGAAAAGCCTCCTGGAAACCTTAGCCTCCTTGCCTTCTTAAAAAGAGTATTTCTTTGCCTTGAGAATTTTTAGAATGGAAGAATGAAAGAAGTAAAGGAATCCTTAGGGTTAAAGGTCTAATTTAGGGCATTTGAAATCCCAAAAATGATATGGTTTAGGATTAGATAGTAGAAAGGAAAAAATTATCCCTTAATAAAAACTGCCAGAAAGGATCTATGAAATTCTGATGCGGGCCATGGTTTGAACCATGGACCATACTCCTAGTCGTCTTGTTTTACATTTCCAATTTTTAGAAAATGTTTTGTCGACCCAAACCATGAGACCCTTTTCTACGGGCCGTCATTTGACTTACGACTCGTGGTTGGACTCGTAGATCCTTCCACACTTAGCTACTTTTCTCACTTTCCTGGACCTCATCTACAAAAGGTTTCTATAGGTCGTGCAATGGTGTGCAGATGGTGTTTTTAATCGTATGTCACCTTCTAAAAGCTCTAAATTTCCTTCGTGTCTGGTACTCTCATCTACGACCCTTCCCACGGGCCGTACATTGACCCACGAGCCGTCAATGACTTCGTGGGTTACCCCTCACTTAGAAACTATTTTCCTTTCCTGAATTTCATATTAATGGGCCGGACCTACGGATACTGGTTCCATCTATGGGCAATGGACTCGACCTCATAAATTGACGTTGGTCATTTTCAGCTCAACTTTTATGCACTTCTAGGCTTCTAAACTAAGGGTTATTACAATTTCTCCCCTTGGTAACATTCATCCCCGAATGTATTTAAAAGAAGGCTCTAAAGAATTAATAATCAGCTACAACCTAGTATACGTGCAAAAATGCAAGTTAAACATCATTTCATGAAAAATTCAAAATCCACATTTAAACATGTCTCATAATAGTTCATAAATATAAAAATGAGCATATGCATTATGTAAAACTAAAATACAAGGAATTTGAGGTTTTAGGGAAGAATATCTTAATACCTTAGGCTTGAGTAGAGTGGAATAGATATGGGTAATGCTTCATCATATCCGCTTTTGCTTCCCATGTGGCACCCTCACCTTGATGATTCCTCCAAAGCACTTTAATGGATGCAACTTCCTTGTTCCTTAGCATTTTCACTTGCTGATCTACAATCTCGACTGGTACTTCCTCATAACTCAAGTTCTCTTCAATATTCACATATTATAAAGGGAATATGGAGCTTGGATCACCTATAATTTTCTCAATATTAACACATGAAAAATCGAACGGATTAAATGCATTTCATTCAGTAGGTTTAACTCATATGCCACTTTTCCCACTCTTCTCACCAGTTTGTAAGGCCTTACATACCTACGACGTAATTTTCCCTTTTTACCAAATCGGATCACGCCCTTCATAGCAGATACTTTCAAATGGATCCAATCACCAATTTGGAATTCAATATCCCTACTCCTAACATCGGAGTAGGACTTTTGCTAGCTTTGGGCCATTTTATATGACTAAGTCCGGTCCTAGCAATGCATCTCACTAACTTCGAACCACCCAATAGGGGATGTATACCGCCTACCATACAATGCCTCAAATGGTGCCATCCCAATACTTGCGTGGAAGATATTATTGTAGGAAACTCAATAAGAGGCAAATGCTCATCCCGACTTCCCTTAAACTCCAACACACAAGCTCTCCACATGTCTTCAATGTTTGAATAGTCCTCTCGGCTTGCCCATTGGTTTGGGAGTGAAAGGCAGTACTCCACTTTACCATAGTACCAAGTCCTTTTTGGAAAGACTTCCAAAAGTGAAAGGTGAATTGGACACGATGATTCGATATGATAGACAATGGAACCCCATGAAATCTCACCAACTCTCGGATATACAAGTGAGCATAATCTTCGACATTGAATGTCGTTTTGACAGGTAAGAAGTGAGTCGACTTTGTCATGCAATCTACTACCACCCATATGGAATCAAAGTGCTTCTTGGTCTTTATAAATCCCATTATAAAGTCCATTTTGACTTCTTCCCACTTCCACGTGGGAATGTCAATGTCTTGTACTAGGTTACCCGACCTTTGATGTTCAACCTTGACTTGTTAGCAATTGGCACACTTGGATACAAATTGGGCAATGTTCCTATTCATTAAATTCCACCTATAGATCTCTTTCAAGTCTCTGTACATCTTTGTAGTATCAAGGTGAATAGAATAGGAGAAGTTGTGAACTTCTTGCATTATCAACTTCTTCAACTCGCTATCATTTGGTACACACAACCTCTTTTGATATCGGAGTACACCATCTCCCACTTGTAAGAAAACTTCTATCTTTCCTTCTTTCACTAAGGCTTTAAACTTAGCTAAGGCGGGATCAAGATCTTGCTAGACTTAACCTCCTCAATCAAGGAAGAGTCAGACCTTTGATGTACCATCGCTCCACCACTTCTGGATTCATTCAACTTTACTCCCAATCTAGCAAACCTATGGACCTATTTTGCCATCTCCCTTTTCCATCATTTTTGATATGAGACACACTACCAATGGAAACTCTACTAAGGGCATCGGCTACCATATTGACTTTTTCTGGGTAATACTTTACACTCATGTCATAGCCTTTGAGAAACTCTGGCCCCCTCCGTTGCCTTAAATTGAGATCCTTTTGGGCGAACACACGTTGGAGGCTCTTGTAATCAGTAAAGACATCCACATGAACCCCATATAAGTAATGTTGCCAAATATTCAAGGCAAACACTACCGTCGCAAGCTTAAGATCATGTGTCTGGTAGTTATTCTTTTGTACCTTCAATTGCCTTGAGGCATAGGCAATTACCTTACCATGTTGCATTAGCATACATCCCAACCCAATCCTTGACACATCACAATAAACAATGAACCCATCATTCCCTTCTGGCAATATCAAAATTGGAGCCGAAGTTAGTCAATCCTTTAAAGTTTGGAAGCTTTTCTCACACTTATCCATCCACACAAACTTTGCCTTCTTTTGAGTCAATTCGGTGAGTGGGGACTAAATGGAGGAGAAATATTGCATAAAACTTCTATAATATCCAGCTAGGCCCAAGAAACTCCTTATGTCTGTAGGAGTCAATGGCCTTGGCTAATTTCTCACTATTGCAGTCTTCTTAGGATCAACCTTAAAACCATCACTTGATACCTCATGCCCAAGGAAGGCAACCTCACTTAGCCAAAACTCAGGCTTATCAAATTTTGCATAAACCCTTTGTCATGAAGTTAGACTTTCACTAAGATTTCCATGCAGCACTTGACAACTTACTCACGACCCTTTCATGATTTTGTAAGCTCAAGTAACCCTTTTCAACTATGATTGCTAAGGGAATGCTAGTTTGAAGAAGACAAGAGAGCTTTTATAAAGAAGTCTCTTTATAACTCTTAGAAGATTGCTTACAATTTTGTGGTTGTTTCCTTACAAATGAATGACCCTCCTATTTATACTACTCCCTAAGGGCCAAAGTGTAAATGATATTTACTCTACAAATTCCTCAATAATTACACAGAAGTCCCTAATTCTAGAATACTCTTATATATTACTCTTTACATCTGTGTCCACCATAGCATGAATGGGTCATCCATTGATCATGATATCCACGTACTGCGCCCTTTATTCTTTTGGATTCTCCAATTGCTTTGTGATGGCTCAGGATAGTCCAATCACGCCTAACTATATTGTGCCCGATCTTCCCCTAGTTTTTGTGCATCTTTCTCCTTCCATTCCCACAGTATGGCACTAAGGTTCTTTAGTTCAGGGCATCTTTTATAGCTATGCGGCTGATGAGTCCATATCTTAGATCATTTTGGGCTTAAAATGTGAAGAAATTTTGTCCTTAATGTGCTATTATGTTCTAATTACTAACTAATATGCATGTGTTATGTCAGGAATAGATTAAAAAGTGGAAAAGTGGAAAATACTCAAAAAATCATGGAAAAGGAGCAAAAGAGTCAAAAAGATGTACAAAAGCGGCTTCCTCAACATATTCGGCGAACCACCGAAGACTTAGTGAGATCGCCTAATATTTCAGAAACCAAGTCCCAAGTCCATTCTATAAAGGAAGTCAGAATCAAATTTGCCAAACATACTCGGTATATCACCAGATGGCTAAAGAGACCACCTAATGTTGTAGTACTTAGGACCCCAAGTTCGTGACAGAAGGGCTACATAGAAGGAACTTCGGCAAATTACTGAGCATGATCGACGGAGTAAAGAGCCATCACCCAATCTTGTAGAGATCCAAGACTTTAAAGGGATGCAAAGGAAAGAGGTTAAGTGTATATTCGACATATCACATAGTACTCGGCGATGACCGATCTTGACTGTCGAATGGCTAATTGGTGCACAAACTCCCATTTATTTTGCGTGAACTATTTACACCTTTTGGAAAGGACATTGCATATATAGTTCATATCAGGTTTTACAGATAGAGTGATAAAGTACATAGAATATTCTTGCTTAATAGTACAAATGTTAGAGGGTCTCAAGCTTGTGTAGGCACAAACTGTGGAGATTTGCTGGTTTAAATCAACTTTTCTCTTACTATCCTTGTTACTCATGTACTCATCTACTGAATTTGGTATTGAATCTTTAATTTCGAGAATGAGTGGCTAAATCCCCATGTTGGGGTGTGTAAATAATATGGGTCTTTGATTTCTATGTTAGGTCTATGATACTTTGGCTTTATTATTGTTGATCTGAGTAAATGTACATCCATTACTATGTTTCATCTATAATCCTAAGGTTGCAAACTTAAAGTTTACTTCAGATCTCTAACTATTTCTTTAATTTCAGTAGTTAGAGTGTTGAATGGATGCACTAGCTGGAAACCTTTAGGGGTTTCAGTTGAATGCCACAACCATGTTTTCAATGGCTAAGATAGCAGGTGGTTTGTTGTAGTTTCTCAGGCCAAGCGTGTCCTTGAGTGATTCACACATAAGGTCATAATAGATTCATGTGAAACACCTTCCCTGTCGTAATTGAAGTATGTGTTACCAACATCCAAGCCTATTCACTCATCTTTAACTCAATTAGCTAAATATTTAGACCTGACTTAGTAGATCTACTCTCACATTTGCACATCCCCAACACTTCTCTTAATCTGTTGTTAGATTGCTAATTTAGAAGTTTTCCTTAGTTGAATCTTCATTTTGTCTATTGTAATACCCCCAATTTGAACCTACACTTACCTAATTCAATGAAGTACTTCGCCTCTTGAACCACTATTCTCTGTGTAATTCGGCCCTTGATCTTTTGTTGGGTTAATATGCTATAATGATCGTCCCTGCTTCCATTTGAGTAGTAGGCTTGAACATCATTGAAAATGGTGCCGTTTCCAGGGAGTGAAGCTAGTCCTTGATCAAAGTTTTAGTTGAATTAGTTTTTGTTGTTAGAATTGTTTATTACTTTTTATGTTGTTTTTGTTGTTGTGAAAATAGGTGTTAATATGGAGGATGAAGGAAGTGTTCATGGTGATAACGAAGAAGAGGTGAATGACTTTCAATATGTCAACGACAATCAAGTAGGGAGTACGGGAACAATCTGATTGCCCGCATTGGCCGGAGGTGCTGTATTTCATGTTACAAGCACCACGTTACAACTCCTTCAACAAAAGGGGCTATTCAGAGGGCAAGCCCACGAGGATCCCCATGAGTACCTTCAGAATTTCGTTGATGTCTGTTTGTCTTTCAATTTCTGGGGAGTCACCCAATAAGCTATTAGGTTAAGGCTCTTCCTATTCTCTATCATTGGAGAAGCTGTGAAGTGACTAGCTAAGCTTCCTCGAGATTCAATCACTTCATAAGAGGAACTTCAAGATGTGTCCTCGAAAGATTTTTCCCTCCGTCAAAGATAGTTAACATGAAAAGAAGTATTGAGAACTTCAAAAGAATTGATGGTGAACCATTGTATGAGACATAGCTGTGGTTCAAGAAACTTTTTCTTCAATGTACAAACCATGGAGTTTTGGACCACCTATTGTTGAAATACTTCTATGTGAGTCTCAATACAGTCAACAAAGGTATGACTGACCAGTTGGTACGAGTTGGAACCATGAAGAAACTTTTGTAGCTGCTTGTGAACTATCGATGACATGACCAAGATTAATCGATCTTGGTATATAAGGAATGACCTTGTATCTTCTGTTCATAGGGGTCCATCCAAAGAACAACTTGCTAAACATCAAGAGAGGGATGAAAACATAGCTAAAATGTTGACTCAGCTGGATCTCTTGACTAAGCACGTAATGGGAAGAAGCCAGAAAGGTGTTATGATGTAGCTGTTGTTGGTGATGTAGTTTATGATAAAGTACTGTATGAAAGAGGATATAGTGAAGAGATATATTACATGGGTAATCAAGTGATGGGTTCTCAGCCAGCTTTTCCAAGGCCAACCTGGAAACAAGGTTGGAACAATGTAGCTGGATGGCGAGATAGAGCTTGGCCAAAGTAACCTCAACTAAGAGCTTGGAGAGATCGCGATGGAGCTAGAGATAGGTTCATTCCACCTCCTGATAGGGTGAAAGCTACTGATCCTATGGTGAATCTGGAGAATTTTCGGACTGAAGACATGGTAAATCAAATTTTGAACAAAGTTGAGGCATCTAACAAAGTTTTGAAGGAGATGAAATCTAATTTCTCATAGCTGCGTCAAATTGTGACTTCACACAACTTCCATTAAGCACTTGGAGACTCAGTTTGGTAATATCTCAGCCCATCTTAACTAAAGGCCAAAGGGCGGATTGCCCAGTGTCATAGTTGCTAACCCAAAGAGTGCGGACCAGCAATGTTTAGTTATCATGACCCGCAAAAACAAAGTTGTAGAAAGTGTAAAACCTACACTTATGGTTAAAGAAGGTGAGAAAGAAGTGAAAGAAGATTAAGGCTCAGCGAGTGCCAATAATGATGATGATTTTAGCTGTAAATTAAGATGATGAGACTCTTGGCAGTCTCGAGAGTTTTCACGACCCAAGCCTAGGGCCTAGACGTGACACGGTGAATGGGAACTCGAAAGGACCCAAAGAAGCCTCTTAGCATATCAATCACACATCCTTGGTCGTACAAGTAAAGCAAACAACAACAAGAGATAATAAAAAGGGAAGCATTAAGGGGAGTCTTTGATAATCATTAAAGCATTAAAGAGTCAAACTCAAGCAATAGTACATCATAATATCCAACAACACCTCTAACATGGAATGGAGTAGGGGCCAAGACACTTTCGGGGCTCACCCTCATAGTAACAAATGTTTGATATAAAGAAGTCTCAAAATAACAAGAGTAATAAAGATAGTCTCCTTAGACTTGAGGACTCACCAAAGCTTTCTTCAAAGGATCATACTAGCCACGTGGGGGATGATCAAATGGTGCTCTGGTCCCTATATGGTAATATCATGTAGCTAGAGTGTCACAACCCAAGCCTAGAGCCTAGTCTGGGGAACTCGAAGAAACCCCAAACAAGCCTCTTAATTTATCATTACATATTATTGGTCGCGGAAGCATATAAAAATATTAAAGAGCAAGAATAGGGGCAAAAGGGCTAAGGAAAAATCTTGCACAGTATCATAGTCAAGATACAAGAGTCAAACTCATAACATAGATACATAACATGTCCAACAACCACCTCTACTACATAGATAAGAGCGGGGACCAAGACAAAGCAATCAGAGTCACCTTCATAGTCAAAATAGACAATAAAGAAGAATGTCTCAATGCATAATAGGAGAAACATAGACTAAGGTCCCCAAAGTGGAGGACTCACCAACTAGCTTAGTACCGAACTAGCCACGTGGAGGATGATGATGATCAACTTGGGCATCGGTTCCTACATGGTGACATCATGTAGGCATAGAGTATGCATTAGTACATTTGAATGTACTAAGTATGTAGGATGAAATGTAACAATAGATAGACATCATAATCAAAATGCATAATATTAAGCAATAGGCATAATATACAATATGACATGTATGATCA
>JAABOM020000101.1:9660703-9724080 GCA_011800125.2 Solanum clarkiae
TACTTGCTTCCTAAGTCCTACAAGCACCTCAATTATTTTACTTCATTTAAGGCCATAATTTCCTTAATTCACCACAATACATGTATACTCTCGATCCCCTTAAGTGTTAGACGGACATACAACCCATTAACACGAGATTCAAGCACTTTTAAAAATTAGCGCAAGTTGCCCAAACCATATCATATTTCGTTTGCATTGTGCCAATATTATAACGTGTGGGGTGTTACACTTGTGCAGCCTGATTTAGTGCCACAAAAGCTTCAAAATAGCCGACGAAGCACAGGACATGACAATTGTATGCAACATATAAATAGGCGGCATAACGTTACATCCATTCGCTACATTACGACATTGACGACTCCAAAACTTTACCAACTTCAACGAAACTATTCCCACAACATGTATACATACAAGTAGCATTAAGACAAACTTATGTTAGTATGAAATCAGTCATGAAGGACATGATGAAATAACTTGGTTATATAAGAACTAAGAACTCACTAAGAACATAATTGCGATATCCTATAAGAACTCACTTTTGCGGATTGTCCAAGTAGTGCAGCATCTTGGTTATATTACTAAAAAGCTATACCTTGTTAAAAACATAAGTCAGAATTCATAATTCAGCCAACCAAGAAGAGAAAATCCTCCTAAATAACAAGAAAAGTTCACAACAATCCTTAGGACACATGCTGTCCAAATTTCCAGCACAAACATACTAGCATATACTTCTTGTTTTTCATGGGATAAGTATAACAAATACATGGATATTTCCACTTACTTAGCCTTGAAGGTTCAGGTTTCATTCAATAACCCTAAAATATTGTGTAGGTTTCCTTGTGAAGTGAAATAAAAAGAGAGAAAGAGGCTTTACGAAAGCTTAAAATTGCTCCAAAGTAAAATGATTAAAGGTGTTGTTTTTGAGCCCTTATAAAGGCTCGCTTTGGCCAAATTTATTTATAACTTTTTACCATATATTAACACTTATTAATAGCCTTGTGATTCAGCATCTTTGCCCTTACACTTGGGCCTAAATAGTCTAAAAGTTGATGGGCTTTGGCTGCCCATTTTTCAAATTTCTCTTCACTTTGTTTGGGCCCAAATTGTTAAGTGGGTTGTGATGTACTTTGGCCCTTCATATATTCTTATTGGCCTAAAAATAAAGTCCATTTATGATGATAAAACATGGGATAAAGTTACACCCTTAACACGGACTTTATTCATAATTGGACTTGGAAAATTCCGACGTCGGGCCTCGTCTCCATTTAGCTAGCAATTTAAGCTAAGAAAGTAGGTGACTCACCTGCTAGCTTACTAAGTCCTACAACAACCTCAATTCTGTCACTTTGTTTAAGGCTTTGATCTCCTCAATTCGACTTAAAACTTATCTACACTCAACCCTCTTTAGCGTTTGACATACATATCGCCCTTTAATTGGAGATTCAAGCACTTCTAAAAATGGGCGCCAATTTGACCAAACCATATCATGTTTCATTTGCATAGTACTAGTATTGTAAGATGTAGGGTGTTACATCCTGCCCCCCTTAAGAACATTCATCCTCGAATGATAGTACAATTAGATAGCTTAACCAGTTTAAACCTTTACTTACACAAACTTTTGACAACACATTAGGTATTCAATCACACGTACCTATTAGTGTCCCAATTTTGCATTTTGGACTTCCTCTTTAGCTTCAAATAAGTAAGGGTATTTTGATTTCATCACGTCCTCGGCCTCCCATGTAATTTCTTCTGCTTGCTGGTTTCTCCAAAGTACTTTCACTGGAGCTATTTCTTTATTCCTTAGCTTCTTAATTTGACGATCTAGAATAGCAATAGGTACCTCTTCATATGTGAGATCTCCTGTAACCTGCACATCCTCAATAGGAGTGATACGAGATGGGTCACCTATGCATTTTTGAAGCATTGAGATACGAAAAACTGGATGAACCATTGAATGCTCTTGGGGTAGCTCTAGTTCATATGCAATCTTCCTGAACCTCTTATAACCTGATATGGCTCTATATAACGTGGGCTCAATTTTCCTTTCTTACAAAATCTCACAACCCCTTTCATTGGAGATACCTTTAAAAATATCCAATCCCCTTTTGAGAATTCCAGTCTTATCCTCCTAGCATCCGCATACGATTCGTGATGACTTTGGGCTGTTTCTAGCTACTATTGTATTACCTTAACTTTTTCCATGGCTTGTTGTACTAGATCTGGCCCAATCAAAGTGGTTTCACCCACTTCTAATCATCCAATTGGCGATCTACATTTCCTTCCATACAAAGCTTCATAAGGTGCCATCTTGATACTCACATAATAGCTATTATTATAGGCAAATTCAATAAGTGGCAAATGGTCCACCCAACTACCTTTAAAGTCTATTGCACAAGCTCGCAACATATCTTCAAGTGTCTGAATGGTGTGTTCTGCTTGACCATCTGTTTGAGGGTTGAATGTTGTACTCAAATGCACTTGTGTCCCTAAATTCCTTTAGAAGGACTTCCAAAACTTTGCAGTGAATTGAGCTCCTCGGTGAGATATAATGGAGATTAGGACTCCATGTATCCTGACTATCTCTTTATGGTATAACTTGGCATACTCTTCAGCTATATAATCACTCCTGACTGGCAAGAAGTGTGCTGACTTTGTAAGTTTGTCAACTATTACCCATATGGAGTCAAACTTCTTAAAAGAGTGAGACAACCCGGTAACAAAATCCATATTGATCATATCCTACTTCCATGTTGGAAGTTCTATACACTGCATATAAACTCCAAGCTTTTGGTGTTCTACTTTCACTTGTTGGCAAGTTGGGCATTGAGCCACAAATTTTGCAAGGTCCTTTTTCATGCCTCCCTACAAACATATTCCCCTTAGGTCATGGTACATCTTAGTTGATCCTGGATAGATGCAATATCAGGAATGATGGGCTTCTTCCATTATCCTCCTTCTTAATCCATTAATATTAGGCACACATAATCCACTTTGGCAGTAAAGTACTCTATTTTGTGTAAGGTCAAAGACTTTTATCGTACCCTGACTGACCTTTTCCTTAAGCTGTTGGAGAATGGGATCCTCGAACTGTTTTTTCTTTCACCTCCATTACTAATGAAGACCTTCCTGCATTATGTACAATAACCCCTTCCTTTGGAGTCTTGAGAAGGCAAACTCCCAATTTGGCTAGTTGACGTAGATCCTTAGCCATTCCTTGACTTACCACGGGTTGATCACCAATATCCACGATTGCCTTATGACTCAGAGCATCAGCTACCACATTTGCCTTCCCCGGGTTGTAAAGTGTATCAACGTCATAATCCTTTATTAGCTTTACCCATCTCCGTTGTCTTAAATTTAGGTATTTCTGTTTAAAGATGTATTGCAGGCTCTTATGATCAGTACATATATCAACGTGAACCCCATACAAATAGTGGTTCCATATATTCAAAGCAAACACAACCGCTGCTAGCTCAAGATCATGTGTTGGGTAGTTTTAATCATGTGGTTGTAACTGTCTAGATGCATAAGCAATTACCTTACGATGTTGTGTCAATACACACCCTAAGCCAACTCCTAAAGCATCGCAATACACTGCATACCCCTCAGTGTCTTCTGTAAGTACTAGCACAGGTGCAGAAGTTATCTTATTTTTCAGCTCCTGGAAGTTCCTTTCACACGCATCATTCCATTGGAACTTGGTCGCCTTATGTGTCAACCTTGTTAGAGGTGCAGAAGTAGAAGAAAAACCTTCAACAAACCTCCTGTAGTAACCTGCAAAACCTAGGAAGCTCTGAACTTCCGTGTGTGTTGTTGGTCTTGGCCAATATTTTATAGCCTCTCTCTTTAGTGAATCAACCCTTATTCCCTCATCGGATACAATATGACCTAGGAATGCCACTGATTTTAGCCAAAATTCACATTTAGAAAACTTGGCATACAACTGTTGATCATGAAGAACTTGTAGCGCCTGTCGTAAGTGATTCGCGTGTTCCTCCTCTTATATTGAATATAACAAAATGTCATCTATCCATACTATAACAAACACATCCAGGAATGGCTTAAATACTCTGTTCATCAGATCCATAAACACTACTAGTGCATGCGTTATCCCAAATGACATAACAAGAAATTCAAAGTGACCATAGCGTGTTCTGAAAGCTGTCTTGGGTATATCATTCTCCTTTACTCTCACTAGGTGATAACCTGACCTCAAATCAATTTTTGAAAAGCATTTGGTACCCTATAACTGATCAAATGAATCATCAATCCTGGGGACGGGGTATTTATTCTTAATTGTCAACCTATTCAATTGTCGATAGTCGATACACTTTCTTAAGGTGCCATCCTTTTGCATATAAATAACACTAGTGCACCCCAAGGGGACACACTAGGTCTTATAAAACCCTTCTCCAATAAGTCTTTTAACTACTCTTTTAATTCACGCAATTCTGCCAAAGCCATTCTATATAGAGTGATGGTAATGGGTTGAGTGCCTGGAAGTGAGTCAATAATAAAATCTCTTGGTTATAAGGTTTTCTAGGAGTCATTTTTTGTCATGCTGAATATCCCATTGTCCAGGAACCTTGCCCTTCACTTCTTGGACTAAACTGATTTCTCCTAGAGCCTTGACGTTTTAGTGGAACACTGGCTGCAAAGTAGGAGGATGATGGCCTAGGCGGTCTATTAGAAAAATGAGGCCTAAGATAACCTTAGGATGGTGTAAACTTCCCTATAGACCTGGCCCTCTTAGACTACCCCCTTTCTAACTCTTGTGTCCTTTTTTGCCTCTGATCCTCCAATTTCTGTGCAAAAGCCTGCATTCTTGCTATATCCATGTCTTTGTTCATGGAAGCAATGGTACAATCTCTAACAAAATATGTATCAAACCTACATATCGATGAACTCTATCTACCATAGTGGCAACTACATTAAGAGCATACCTTATCAGGGAATTAAATTAAAGTCTATACTCCCTCACGCTCATATTCTCTTGGTGGAAATTCAAGAACTGATCTGCACGGTCCTCTCGAATCTATAATGGAAAATATTGGTCAAGAAATGCCTCTTTGAATTCTTTCCAGGTACTTGGGGGTGCATCTACACCCTTAGATTTCTTCCAAGTTTCATACCACAATATAGCCACACCTTTCAACCTATATATTGCTAAATCGACAACTTTTGTACCACCCACATGCATAACATCTAAAGTGCGCTAAATCTGATAAATAAAGTCTTGGGTGTCTTCATTAGAATTTGACCCAATAAAGGATAGAGGGAAAAAATTAAGAAAATCATGTATCCTCGTACCATCTGCCCTATTCACACCACCTGCACCTATAATTGGACCTTCCTATCTTTGACCTTGGCCAGCAACTATACGGGACAATAGTTGCACTACTTTTCTCAGATCCTGCACGGTAGCATCAACAGGTGGGTCTGGGGAATTTCACTACTTCTGGGTTAATCAAGAGCTGGAGGAGTTAGAGATGTCTGTGACAGAGGCTCCTCTTGAACCTCATTTCATTGTCTCGCCTAACGGGGTATACAAACCACCACTTCTACTCCCTTCCCTTCACCTTTGTTTTGCCTGGTTTCTGGCATACTTACTCTACAAAATAATTTAGAATTAGACATAATGCACCTATTACACTTAGCTTTATGGCACGATCTAAAGAATGAAAAGAAAGTAACAAATCCTAGATGTCACGTAGTCCATAGCTTATAAATGTGGTGCACAACACATTGATAAACAAGATTCTACGTAGATATGGCTTTGTAGACTCCCTAGGACGACCCACTCTGATACCACTTCTGTCATGCCCGATGTTCCGTTAGTGGTGTTATTTCTGCACTGGTTTTTCCTAGTTCGCCCAGAATTTTCTACGTGTTTGACCTAAGTTTTCCCAAATGTATTTTAACCTATACTTAAGTCTTATTTCACCTTTATATCACCCAAAAACATTCCCCAATATTTCCCTAAACACTTAGACTCATTTCTAACCCTAAATTGAAGTAAAAAAATCAAGGCCAATCTCAAGGATTTCTTCAAGGATCTCATCCAAGCTTCTAATCTCCATGAAAGTCTGCTTCAACAACTTCACAAAAGCTAAGGTCTGTGGTGTTAAACCATTGGGTCCTTTAATCCATGGTGCCTAAAAACTCTTTTAATTAATACTGCATGATTTAAAGTTGATTTTACATGTGTATCTTGTATATTGAGAAATTTACGGCACAGTGATTTTAATTCATGAAAGTATGGTTGTTTTAGCATGTTTTGAGCTTCAAATCTTAGATATAATGTTTGATTTGATGAGGGATTTTGATATGAATGTCTTGGTCGTGTTGCAAGGTATTGATTAAAAGTTTTACCACTAATTTTCCTACATGATTTCATCTCCAAATTGCATGCTCTTTTACCCCCATTACACACCCCTAAGGTGTTTGACAAAATGTCCGGTTATGATTTCTTGAGGAAATAAAGGTCTAAAGCATGAGATAAGATATGATTGACTATATAATGATGAAATGAGCTTACGTACACGATGGAATACTATCTAAAGTATTGTGGTAGACCATGCCCAATTTGGGGATCCAATTGAGGGGTTGGATGATCAGCCACTTGGGTGATAGGTTCGATTATTACTAACCCAGTTGACAGGCCACTAGGGTAATGGGTGCGATAATCACTAACCCAGTTGAGGGGTTGAATGCTGAACCACTAGTGTGATAGGTGCGATCATCACTAACCCAGTTGAGGGGTTGAATGCTCAACCACTTGGGTGATGGGTGCGATCATCACTAACCTTGATGAGGGGTTTGTACCTCACATACTAGGGTGATGGGTGTTATCATCACCAACTCCAAGGGGTTCATACCTTGCCAATCTAGCTTGGTCTCCTCCTCACATATGATATTCTATATAAGCATGACTTACTTAAGCATGTTTTACTTATGCATTGATCAAATATGTCATATTGTTATATTATGCCTCTTGCTTATTCTTATGCATTTTGGATTATGATGCTTATCTCTTGTTGTATTGCATCCCATATACTTAGTAAATTCAAACGTACTAACACATACTCTTGCCTACATGATATCATCATGTGGGGACCAGTGCCTAAGTTGATCATCTTCTTCCTCCATGTGGCTAGATGGTTCTATTCCAAGCGTGTTGGTGAGTACTCCATTGCGGGACCTCGGTTTATGTTGATATTATCTTTGTAATGAGACATCTTTCTTATGCTCTATGTTAACTATGAGGGTGAGCCCGGTAGCTTGTCTTGGCACCCGGTATATCTATTTATTAGAAGTGTTTGTTGGATATATTGTATACTTATGATGACCTTGACTCTTATCTCTGGTTTATGATGTTTATATGAGTTCCATTTAGTCCCATTGCCTTATTATTCCTCATTACGTCTTTTTATGCTTCCGCGACCAATGATGTGTAATGGCAAGTTAAGAGGCTTATTTGGGGTTACTTCGGGTTCCCCGTTTGCCGTCTCACATCTAAGCCCTAGGCTTGGGTTGTGACAAACTTGGTATCAGAGCACAAGGTTGGTAGACCCTCTGAGTCCAACACACCACACCGATTAGAGTCATATTCATGGTTGTGAAGCGCGCCATGACTATTAATAGGAGGCTATGAGGTGTTTTAGGAAATGTTTCCCTTCTTTATGTGCTAAGTTGTGCTAAAGAGTTGTGATAAGTATTCCCTCCCCTAACGGTTGTTCTTTGCTATGCTAGATCATGCCAAATACTAGAAGAAGACTAGCCCAAACTCCCAAGAAGCAACCTACCAATGGTGAGCTTCGGGATGCCCTTACTATGCTTTCCCAAGTGGTGGCGAACCAAGTCCAAGAAGGGGCCCAAGAACCTCATGATACTACCCCAAGAGCTAGATTACAGGACTTCATGAGGATGAATCCTGCGATTTTTCATAGGTCAAAGGTGGATGAGGATCCATAAGAGTGTACTGATGAAATCTACAAAATTTTGTCGATCATGGGTGTTGGTCAAAATGAGAAGGCAGAGCTGGCGGCATAACAACTCAAAGGAGTGTCCCAAATTTAGTTTGATCAATGGAAAGGTGAGAAGGGTAATGGCTATGTGGTGCTTTCAGAAGAATTCAAATTGGTCTTCCTTAATCAGTTCTTCCCTCTTGAGCTTAGGGAAGCAAAGTTGGTTGAGTTTATGAACATCAAATAAGGTGGTATGAATGTGAGGGAATATACCCTCAAATTTGATCAACTTCCAAAGTATGCTCCTCACTTGGTAGTCGACTTTAGGTCAAATATGAATAAGTTCATTATGGATGTCTCCAATTTTGTAAGTGAGGAGTGTTGGTCCACCTTGCTTATTGATGACATGGGCTTATCTCAGTTGATGACATATGCCTAGCAAATGGAGGATGAGAAGTTGAGAAAGAAGAGGCGTCATGAGGCCAAGAGTGCTCAGTTTGAGGGTAGATTCCATAAGGGTGCTAGATTTAAAGGCCAAAGGCCTCCTAATAATACTAATAGGGGGTTTGCCAATGACTTCCCTAGGCCTCAAGATGTGGTCTTTGTAGCTCCTAATGACGCATGCCCGAGATGTGGAGGGGATCATAAGGGCCCATGTTTGAAGGGTTCCAATGCATGTTTTGAATATGGAGAGCTTGGTCATAAAGCAGTAGATTGTCCTAGAAACCGTGGCAAGGTTCAGGGTGCAAATGATGTTCCATTGGGTAGAGGTTCCCTCAAGGTTGTGCCCCTAGACACAATTGATTCTATGCTCTACATGGGTGGAAAGGGGTTGGTGAAGTCTCCGATATTGTTACCAGTACGTTGAAAATCTTTGATCTTGATGTATATACTTTGATTAATTTCAGGTGCCACCCTGTCCTTTGTTACCCCCTTTGTTGCTAAAAAGTTCCATGTTGAATCGGAGTTATTGCATGAGTTATATGAGATCTCTACCCCTATTGGTGCCTCTATTGTTTCTAGGAGGGTGTATAGAAATTATCTGGTTTGTGTCTTGCATAAAATCTTACCTTGTGATCTTGTTGAATCAGATATGGTTGATTTTGATGTTATCCTTAGGATGGATTGGTTCCATGCATTGTTTGTTCATATCGATTGTAGAAATCGTAGGGTCATGTTTTAATTTCCAAACGAACCCGTCTTTGAGTGGGAATGTCATGATGTAGTTGTAAAGGGTAGGTTTCATCTCATGCATTAAAGCCCATAGGTTGATTTCCAAGGGGTGTTTGTATCATCTTGTGAGATAAAGATGTGGAGTCCAAATTCCCATCCATTAAGTCAGTTCCAGTTGTAAATGAATGTCTTGATGTCTTCCCAAATGACCTTCCCAGTGTCCCTCCCAAAATGGAGATAGATTTTGGCATAGATCTCCTTCCCAACACCCAACCTATCTCCATTCCCCCTTACAGTATGGCCCCGACAGAGTTGAAGGAGCTAAAGGAGCAATTGAATGATTTGTTGGAGAAGGGATTTATTAGACATAGCTAATCATATTGGGTGCACCATTATTGTTTGCAAAGAAGAAAGATGGGTCACTTAGAATGTGCATTGACTACCGACAACTCAATAGGGTCACTATAAAGAATAGATATCCTCTTCCAAGGATTGATCACTTATTTGACCAATTGCAAGGGGTTATCTTTTTCTCTAAGATTGGTCTTCGGTCCGTGTACCATCAACTAAGGGTGGGGGAGTGTGATATTCAAAAGATGGACTTTCGGACTAGGTATGAGCATTATGAATTTGTGGTGATATCCTTTGGATTGACTAATGCGCCGTCCATCTTTATGGACCTAATGAATATGGTCTTTAGGCTCTACCTTGATTCCTTTGTTATGGTATTCATTGATGATATTTTGATCTACTCACATAGTAGGGAGGAGCATATGGATCATTTGAGGGTTTTGTTGCAAAGAATGAGGAAGGAGAGATTGTATGCTAAGTATGACAAGTGTGAATTTTGGTTGAAGGAGGTTGCATTCTTGGGTCGTGTAGTGTCGGGGGATGGTATAAAAGTGGATCCTAAGAAAATCGATGTGATTAGGAATTGGCTTAGACCATTGACCCAATTGGACATTAGGAGTTTCGTGGGCCTTGCGGGGTGCTATAGAAGGTTTGTGAATGGGTTCTCCTCTATTGCTTCTCCTATGAAAAGATTGACTCAAAAGAAGATGAAGTTTGTGTGGACCGATGAATGTGAGAAAAGCTTCCAAACATTGAAAGGTAAACTTGTGTCCACTCCAATATTGTCACTACTGGATAGGTTTGAGGGATTTGTTGTGTGTTGTAATGCATCTAGAGTTTGTTTGGGTTGTATACTAATGCAAAATGGTAAAGTCATAGCCTATGCTTCTAGGAAACTCAAAGTGCATGAAAAGAACTACCTTACTCATGATCTTGAATCGGCTGCCATGGTACTTGCATTAAAGATTTAGCGTCATTATTTGTATGGGGTGCATGGTGATATCTTGATTGATCGTGATAGCCTTCAATATGTCTTCACTCAAAAATATCTTAACTTGAGACATAGAAGGTGGCTAGAACTTCTTAAGTACTATAACATGAGTGTGCATTACCATCTAGGTAAGGAAAATGTTGTGGCGGATGCTTTGAGTTGGGTGTCCATATGTATCGTAGTTCATGTGGATGGTGGTTAAAGGGAGATGGCTAGGGAGGTGCATAGGTTGGCTAGATTTGGGGTGAGGTTGGAAGACATGGGTGATGGTGTTGTTGTGGTTGATGGTTCTAAATCTTCTTTGGTTGATGAGGTGACAGCAAAACAAGATCTACACTCCTCCTTGCTTGAATTGAAGACCTTGGTGAAAGAGGGAAAAATAGAGGTTTTCTCCTAATGGGGAGATGGGGCCCTTTGATACCAAGGTAGGTTGTGTGTTCCATGTGTTGATGGTTTGAGGGAGAAAATTCATGATGAAGCCCATAATTCCTCTTATTCTATCCACCCCGGTTCCACCAAAATGTATAGAGACTTGAGGGATGTGTATTGATTGGTAGGTATGAAGAGGGACGTTACCAAATTTGCTTCCGGTTGCCATAGTTGCCAACAAGCCAAAGCCAAACATCAAAGGCCGGGAGGCCTAACCCAAGACATAGAGATTCCTACTTGGTAGTGGGAGGTAGTTAATATGGATTTCGTGGTTGGGTTGCCCAAGACTAGAAAATGTTTTGATTCCATATGGGTGGTGGTTGATAGGGTGAGCAAATCAACTCGCTTTCTACAGGTCAAGACTATATATGGGGATAAAGAGTACGCAAGGTTGTACATCCATGTGTTGGTGAGGTTGCATGGGGTTCCCTTATCCATTATATCGGATCGTGGTGCACAATTTACTTCCCACTTTTGGAAGTCTTTTCAAAGGGGTCATGGTACAAAAGTTCACCTTAGTACGGCCTTCCACTCTCAAATGTATAGCCAAGCCGATAGGATAATTGAAACAGTTGGAGCTTAAAGGTAGTTGGGATGACCATCTTCCATTGATTGAGTTTAACTACAACAGTAGCTATCACTCTCGAATCAGTATGGCTCCATTTGAGGCTCTTTGTAGGAGACGTTGTAGATCATCGATAGGATGGTTTGAGGTTAGAGAGGTGGCTTTATTGGGGAGGATTTGGTTTTTGATTCTCTTGAGAAGGTATAAATGATTAGTGAAAGGTTGAGGATAGCCCAAAGTCGTCAAAAATCCTATGCCGATGTAAGAAAAAGAGACCTAGAATTCCAAATTGGTGATTGGGTTTATTTGAAGGTTTCTCCAATGAAAGGTGTGGTTCGTTTTGGTAAGAAAGGGAAATTGGGTCCTAGGTTTGTTGGTCCTTGTAAGGTGATAAAGAGAGTTGGAAAGGTGGCTTATGAGTTACGGATTCCTAGTGAGATGAATTTGGTCCATCTGATGTTTCATGTCCCTATGTTGAGAAAATGTGTTGGTGATCCTAATACTATTATACCTCTTGATGTTATGGGTATTGTTGAAGATAACTTGACTTATAAAGATGTTCCTGTTCAGATTCTAGATAGACAAGGAGGTTGAGGAACAAAGAAGTTGCATCCGTTAAGGTCCTTTGGAGGAACCAACAAGTTAAAGGTGTTACTTGGGAGGCTGAAGCAGACATTCAAAAGCGGTACCCTTATCTCTTCCACTCCTCTGAAGCCTAAGGTACTAATTCTAAGTCCTCTATGTGAATCAAGTCTTACATTTCATCCCCTATGTCATTCATGTGCATTCATGTTTAATTTAGCAATTTATGATGATTTTACACTTATGATGGGATTTTGAAAGTGATGTTTAAAATGTAATATTGCATTCATGTTGGGGCTAATTTGTTCATGATTTTTCTTGTCTTTTATGTCTCTTCTATATTCGAGGATGAATGTTCCCAAGAGGGAGATATTGAAACGACCCCAAAAAGTGCCCAAAAATGTGTCTTGGAAGTTCCCGGAATTTTGTTTTCCGTATATCTAAAAACCTATTTGGAATTTTGAAAATCGAACTTCATATTCTTGTTCAGCAGGTCAAAATTAGAGTGACAAGGGTCTAACCTCAATTTTAAAGCAAACGAATCGAATTATGAAATTTCACTTGGTGCGACTTCCAGAGAGCATCCGCGACCTCTCCACGACGCGGAGAGTTGTTATTTCTACACTATCTTTTCCTATTTCGCCTAGATTTTTCTAAGTATTGGACCTAAGTTTTTCCAAATGTATTTTCACCTATACTTAGGTCTTATTTCACCCTCATATCACCCAAAAACATTCCCCAATATTTCCCCTAACACTTAGACTCATTTCTAACCTTAAATTTAAGTCCCAAACTCAAGGTCAATCTCAAACATTTCTTCAAGGATCTCACCCAAGCTTCAAATCAACATTAAAGTCTTATTCAAGAACTTCACAAAAGCTAAGGTATGTGGTGTTGAACTATTTGTTCCTTTCACCCATGGTGCCTAAACACTCGTTTACTTAATATTGCATGATTTAAAATTAATTTTACATGTAGGTCTTGTATATTGAGAAATTTACTGCATAGTGATTTTTGTTCATGAATGTATTGTTGTTTTAGCATGTTTTGAGCTTAAATCTCGGATCTAATGTTGGAATTGATAAGGGATTTTGATATGAATGTCTTGAGGGTGTTGCAAGGTGTTGATTAAAGGTTTTGCCACTGATTTTCCTATATGATTTCATCTCTAAATTGCATGCTCTTTTACCCCCATTACATACCCCAAGGTGTTTGACAAAATTTCTGGTTATGATTTCTTGATGAAAAGAAGGTTTAAAGCATAAGATAAGATATGATTGATTATATGATGATGAAATGAGCTTATGTACGTGATGAATACTATCTAAAATGTTGTGGTAGACCATACCAAATTTGGGGAACCTGTTGAGGGGTTGGATGCTCAACCACTAGGGTGATTGGTGCGATCATCACTAACCTTGATGAGGGGTTTGAATGCTCAACCACTATGGTGATGGATGTGATCATCACTAACCCAATTGAGGGGTTGAATGCTCAACCACTAGGGTGATGGGTGCGATCATCACTAACCTTGATGAGGGGTTTGCACCTCACATACTAGGGTGATGGCTTCTATCATCACTAACCCCAAGGGGTTTATACCTTGGCAATCTAGCTTGGTCTCCTCCTCACATATGATACTTTATATGAGCATGATTCACTTAAGCATGTTTTACATATGCATTGATCTTACACGTCATACTGTTATATTATGCCTATTTCCTGTTGTTATGCATTTTGGATTATGATGCTTATCTCTTGTTGCACTGCATCCCACATACAAAGTACATTTAAGCGTACTAACACATACTCTTGCATACATGATATTACCATGTAGGGAATGGTGCCCAAGTTGATCATTGTCCTCCTCCACGTGGCTAGATGGTGCTATCCTAAGTGTGTTTGTGAGTCCTCCATTCCGGTGATCTCGGTTTATATTGATCTTATTTTTGTAATGAGACATCTTTCTTATGCTCTATGTTGACTATGAGGGAGAGCCCGATAGCTTGTCTTGGCCCTCGCTATATCTATGTATTAGTGGTTTTGTTGGACATACTATGTACTTACTATGAGCTTGACACTTATCTCCTGTTTATGATATTTATATGAGTTCCCTTAGTCCCATTGCCCTATTATTAATCTTTACGTCTTTGTATGCTTCCACAAACAGTGATGTGTAATCGCAAGTTAAGAGGCTTGTTTAGGGTTCCTTTGGGTTCCCCATTCGCCATGTCACGTCTAGGCCCTAGGCTTAGGTCGTGACACTCCACCTCTCCTTGGAGCTTTCACAGGATGCTTATTTTTATTGTATGATTTAGTATAGTAGGGCCCTGTACCGATAGTGTTAGTATTCTCTTAGAGGCTACTGTGGACAAGTTATTTTGGGTTGGTTCATTTACGCCTTTCAGTCTTCAGTCATAGGATTGTCATGTATATGTAGTCTGTGCCTGTACGACTTTGTTGTAGCCTTGTTGCCTAGCTAGTACTTTGTCGTTTTGGTTCACCTATCTTGATATATATGATGTATGGATGACCAGGTCATGACCCAAATGGTGCAGGTTTAGTTTTTCAAACATTATGCTGCCCAATTTCTTTTAACCCTACTCTAGTTAACCAGCATCTTCAGCGGCTTACTCGGTCAATAACAATATCGAGTGCCAGTCACGTCTCCCCTCTCTTTGGGGCATGACACTAGTCCTTTACTTAAATAGCCCAAGACTCTCCCTCGCTTTTTTGATGCGGGATTTTCCTAAGTGAGTCACGCATTGCATATTGTCGTCCCTGCACTCAACACCCATAGGGACTCAACGTCCTTGCTGAGGTTTACTCCACCATCGTACTATCTGGAAGTAAGTTCTAATACCACTTGTAATGACCTGGACCAACACTATGAAGTATTGTCTACTCTTGCGCCTAGCCTATCATGGATTTTTCCCTTTGAGATTACCACAAAGGTGACTCACAATATATAGGTTTTTCATTTACATAGATAGCCTAGGACTCTCCCTCTCTTTTCTGACATGAGATTTTCCTAAGTGAGCTAAGCATTAAGTATCGCCCTCCCTGCACTAGCTTGTCATGAGTTGTGCTTATTGCCTAGGACTGACATGGCGAATGAGAATTCGGGAGTCCCAAAACAAGTCTCGTAGCATTCATATACATGTCATTGATTTGGAAGCACATAATTAAAAAACAAACACATAGTTCTAAGGGAAACATGGCTTTCGACTAGAGCTATGGGGATGTCATGGGGATAGGGATTTGCACAGATTCTCATAGCACACAACACATAAGAACTAAGGGGCGGGTAAGTATGACTCACGCTATGGGAAAAGAAGGGACTTAGGACTTTCCACATTTCCACATCTCATCATGAAGATATCATCATAACACCAACAACATGAGATATACATAATCATATTCTCCATAAGCAATAAGCATAATAGATAAGAAGCCCATACATAGACTTTACAGGATGTCCAACAATGCCTCTAGTTCATAGAATATGATGTGGTCCAAGGCATGTCCTAGCTCACCCTCAAAGCAAAGACATAAGTCAAAATAGCATAATAGGTAGATACTAGTTGAGTCTTGTCCTTAGGGTGAACGATTCACCACTAGCAAGCTCAAAATCCAATCTAACCATCAAGAAGGAGGGCGTTAAGATAATCTCCAGTTACTACACGGTTAGATCATATAGGCAAAAGTATGTGTTAATATATTAAAACATATTAAATATTCGGGCATGCAAATGCTTATGAACATATTAACTTGCAATAATGTTAGATGACTAGGGCACGTGTATAGAAAGCGGTACATAGGAAAGAATACAATATCAATACGCCATGAAATCTATGATGCATGAATGCCATAACATTTAAACATATGGGGATGTGACCTCAACTTACATAGGACCAAGTGCGCTACGATTTGGAACTACATTGTCTTCCCCACAATGGATAAAGGGGTCATCCACTTGCCAAAGGTAGATCCATGACATAATCATCCCTTAAAAGGGGAATAAATATGAACCTATATTTGGCACATCACTATGGGACTTGAGGATTTATATAAGGACCCTTGGGGATAGTCCCCCTCACACAAGCCCACTTGGTGCTAAGTCATCATCGCACTAGAATACATATATGTATACGTGCTTCAAAAAGGAACACAAGCCTTTTCGATTCATCATCATGCATACTTGAACTTAAAAGCCATATCATACTTCAATTCATGAATACATGCATAGGAGCAGTTCATTCATACTTGTACATGTTGATGTGAACACCCATAATGCCTTAAAAGCCATATCACAGACATTATATGATCACATGTCATGTCTTCATCATACTTTCTTGAAATGATAGTCATAGTAATAATTGGGTCTTCACCCACATCATAAATCTCATGAAAATCAATGTTCATTCAATCATGTGACCAAAATAATGAGAGAAAACATAAGTATTAGGAATTCATAGTTAAATCATCGTAATATAATAAAATCATAGTAAATCCATGAAGAAATCAACAATTAAAGCATACTTGAAATTACCCATACATAGATTCATAATTTAAAGGGACATGCATATTCAAATCTTAATAAAATCAATGTAATCCAACATAATAGGGGTTGAATCATATTTTAAACATAAATTAATACAACCCATAACTCGATTTAATCAAATCAACGATGTTCAAGCTCGAACAGTAAAGCGGTAACCATCAAGTATAAACCTAGCCAGAGGCTAGGGTCGAACCCACAGGGAATACAACGTTTGACCAAATTGTTTCACCAATAATCATTTCAAGTACCAATCAACTATATTCTCTAGAATGGAGGGGGTTTTTGCAAATTGAAATGAAATAGGTTTTGCAAATTGAAATGAAATAAATACAAAAGCTATACTAATTATCACGAAGATACAATCAATTTGAGGAGCTACTTGGAAATTGTGTTCCCCATGATTCACTAAATATAATACCCCAAATAACATACCCCTAATTAAGACATTGCATGCAAGATGGTAACTTAGGTTCTTCCATCCCTCTTGTAATGGTGAAGATCAAATTTCACCATGGCGCTTGGTCAGCAACCATGGTGTTCCAACTAATCGTTACCCATAGCCCTAGTCAACCTCTCCTTGGTCAGATTTGGTTGATTAGATGAGAACACATCAGTCGAATCCTATTACCCATTTCCTTTCCTATTCATTATGGCCTTTGTTGGGATCATGATACTAGGTGGAGTTTGGTGTTCGCCACCATAAAATAAAAAGAATTCCGAAGGAAACTGTACAATACGTGAAAATACCCATTCAAAGAAATGCAAATAATCTAGGTTAATAGAAGCTAGTTACTCATGGTTCCCACAACCCCAAGTTGTTGGGGTTTAGCAACTCATAACTAGGACAAAATCACAAACAATGAATATATTAAACATGGTTAAGAAATTGTCCAAAGAAAATGAATAAGAAAAGCCACCTTGATATTGAAATCATAAGCTTAAATAATAGAGTTTGAATACAAGTGATTTCAAATACCCAATTGGCTCCTCAAAGTAAAAGTATCTACACTAACCATAGAAAAAGCTCTAAATATATTCTCTAGAATATCTACAATCTGATCTGAATAATAGTCCACTCTTAATGAAACCCTAACTTAAACTATTTATACTATTTACAAAAAGGACCTAAAAATATATAAGAAAAATTGGTCGACAGTAGTTGCGGTTTGTAGGCATGACTCGTAATGTGACCTACGAGATGTAAATGGGTTTTCATAGTAAGCACTTGGCATTTTGGATTTGACAGCTACGATCTATACTACGAGTCATGGTCTAGTCTATGACTCGTATCCTGGACTCGTATGGCTGATTTTAATTTCTGAGATTTTGATATTTGGAAGCTTTTAATCACTACAACTACCTCCTATGACTCGTAGCTTGGCCTACAACTCGTAATGTGGCTCGTAGGTCTTGAAATTAAATAAAATCTACTACTTTTCCTTAAAATTAGGCCAATCTATATTTTCTGCAAAAATAAACACAAAACACAAAAACACCATAAAAAGTCACTTTAAGAACTTGCAAAAACCCTTGTTTTTTTACATCAAATGTGTTGTATTTTGACAACACATAAACAACATAAATTTAGAACTGCTTCTTGTCCTCAAGTGACGATGCGATCTACATAGACAATAAGTAATACATGGTTATCATTCTAATGGCATGTACTTCTCTCAATATTAGTTCAGGCACCCAAACGAACATTTTCAAAGCTTATTTGGATTGTTGACAAGCAAACCAAAGCACACTGATGCATTTGAGAATCCAACTATGACAAGCTGAGTTTCAACAATTCACAATCACTGTACAAGTCATATGCTAACCATGCAGTGCAAATGCCCTTACAAAAAAGAATTCCCTCTATTTCACTCAATAAGCAATCACAAAGGGTAGAGGGACTATGCAAGCATACTCACTCTCTGAGAATCATACATGATAACCAATACTATAGGCTTGCACGTGTACTCATATTTCAAACTATTGACTAGTTGGATCAAGAACACTTTCAGACTTCATAGGCTTGTAACATAGGCTTATGGGGCTCTGGTAAGGTACTTTTTGGGAAATTAGTGACTAAAAGGCATCCTTAAACCATGTTTTTCAACACTATCACCTTAATAACTCAATCATTTTCACTTTCCCCTCCCTTATACTTCATTTTCAAGCTTATCCGGGTACTTTCTTTTCATCTTTTAGCTTGTGCCATATTTTTGAACTCATTTTGCTATTCTTCTCATTCTAAGGAAATTTTTTTTCTTTTTTCTCTCACCCGGTACACAATTTCCCATTCTTTCTTTCGTTTCCAGCCAATCACCTCATTTTTGCTACTATACCACAACACTAGCCACCCTCAACTTAGGCTTTTAGCCTGAGGTGAAGTACCTAATATTCATTCCCTAAACCAGGGCCACCTTTAGTAGCTACCCTCAACTTAGGATTTTTTCCTCAATCAAGGTTCACATGTTCAAGGATAGATCAGGACCAATATCAAAGTATTTCACTAGACAATGTTAGGATAGCTAGGTATCAAGAAAGAAATGGTACATACAAGGCTCAAACATTTGGAACAAGGGGTAAACTCTTTAATTTGGTGAGTCATTTAGGCAAAAGTGGACTAATTTAATGAACAATGGCCTAAGATCCCTTTCCAATTAGCAAAATCTTCAGTCCAACTCAGAGTAACAAGACAAGTTCTGAATCAGTATACAATGCATGAATATGACAAAATTAGCTCTCACACACAAGGCATTGCATACATACTCATAGACTCATATGTCATGCTTCAAGCATCAACTTGCCTTTTCTTTATCAGAGCAAACATTGTCAAACCAATCACACGCAAGATTGCAATAGTAACCAATAATCGCAAAAATTTTGTGGCTACCCATTTTTCAACACATTCAATAAAATCCTTAAAAAATATATACATTCCAAAAGTATTAGTTACCATATATCCACAAAAAATCTACAACACCTAAAACATGCCGGTTCTACATAAAATAAAATTGTCTACAAGGAAAAAGAAATACAGCAAGAAAACCCTGAGATATCAAAAATAGGAAAGTTATGGACCAAAAGCTACTCAAACTTCACTCAAGTCCATAACTTCCCCACACCCCACCAAAAATGATACTTTGTCCTCAAAGTAGATATATATAATAAAACTAAGTAAAACCATATCATCCAAACAGTTATATAAACCAAATTATCCAAAAACAACAATAAACACAAAGTATACAGAAATAGTATCAAGAACAAAGTATCCAAAAGTAAGCATGGCGGTCAAAAGTAGAAAACACATAGTGCTCAGGCACCGACATCAATCTTTTCCTGGAGCTCTCTCTCCTCTTAGGTGGTCTGGGCTGCAGCTGAACTCAAAGTACGAGCTCTATGTAATTTCTGCTGCTCCTGAGCCTGCCCATACTGCTTCGTCTGTATAGAACCTCGCATCACCGGATTAATAATCTTCTCTTCTAGATCTACCTCCTCCTCAGAAGTCCTCTATATATTCTAGGTCACATCTGCATCATCACCCTCTAGAGGTCTCTTCCTCGGAGTATGTAGGTAATATACAAATAGATCAAACAAGTCCTTACCCACAGGTGCCTCCTCCAAGGCTGCTATTGGGGCAGGTAATGATAACATCAAGTTGACCTTGACCAACCCCTTTTGCACGACAACCACATCTTCAGGACGAGCTCCCACAAGCCTTGAAAGCATCGACACTGGCATCCACTACATTAACTTTCAGATCTAACTCAACTATGGTGAATGCCTTGGACAGCTCCTTTGAGTCCTGTAGTGTCTGATGAACCCATGGCTTGATATGCTTCATCAACTTGCTCAGTTTGGCCTCTGTCCTAGTCAACCTATATACCAAAGCCTAAAATATAAACGAAGTCATAATAGGAAAGCTTACAAAAGTAACCTATGAAGCAGAAGGCTCTAGTGCAAGTGTAGCTGTGGAGGGCATCGCCTCAGTATCCACTGCTAGAGGATTCTCTGGTACAACTGGAGTGGAGGTGGTAGGAACTAGAGGCGACTCCTCAATAGCTTGCTCAAGAGGAAATTTCTCAGGCATAGGAGGAGGAACTGCACTCTGAAGGGCTACCAGATTCTCATCAGCCTTGATAAGGCTTGATCCGTAGTGTAGAGGGCCTCAACGGGTGGGTCTATGTGAAAAGAAACTCGCACTCCAGCGTCAATGCATAGTCTATGTATTAAAATAGGGAATGACAATGAGGTATTGATCCAAAGAATGAACTCATGAATCTGCATAGCCATGACACAAACCTAGTTGATCTCTCTCATAACCAGCTAATATGCTGTCTAATAACTCGGCCCTCTCAAAGGTGATGACATTACCAGTGAATGTAGGCCTAATGCATCACCAGATAATGGCCCACCAGAATTTGGCTGAAATGTCATGCTCAGAGTCTTATTAAGACGGACTGCCACCCGTTGCCGATAAGGCTCGAGGGAACCAATCTATATCTATGCGCTTTCTATACATATTATAAGGGATTTTTTTACATTTAACATGTCTTTAAGAAAGTAAACACTAACAACAAGCCAAAAGGAAATACATATGGCTAGGCCATTGGGGCCACATTATTTGAGGTACGAGACATGACCACACTTTAATTTACATAGTCTACAAAGCCTCTAAATAAGG
The DNA here is from genome assembly GCA_011800125.2 of Solanum clarkiae. Classification (NCBI taxonomy): domain Eukaryota; kingdom Viridiplantae; phylum Streptophyta; class Magnoliopsida; order Solanales; family Solanaceae; genus Solanum; species Solanum clarkiae. The sequence goes on from JAABOM020000101.1 coordinate 9,682,004, forward strand.
GAGAGTATCTAATAAGGGTCAGGACAGGCCACGCCTCGACTAACTATACAGTACAAAAATATAAGCTCTAGATACACAAATCTCCAAGAAACCTGGAGCTTTGTAACAACAACTGGATATCCTGTACTCCTACTGGGGAGAGCTACTAGCACCTGTACCCGTAGCATAAAATGCAAGTCCCCCGTAAGGGACGTCAGTACGAGATAATATACTAAATATATAAGGTAGGAAATACTATATAGAGTAACAACTAAAAAGAAACTATGCACTAGTGTAGGATAACAGATAACCTTTAGTTATACTGTGGGATCATGTTCTTTATGTTTTTTTTATTACTTTACCTTTACTGTATAATCTATGCACAACAAGTAATACAAATGACCAGCTGATCAGATCGGTCCTGGATAGTCTTTTTCTTTAACCCCTCGGGCTACCCCCTATAATGGATCGACCCTGATTAGGTGATTCTTCCACCCCATGGGTTACCACCCATCAATAAGAAATATACTTTTTCTTCAATTACCTTTGAGATGATTCTTTTGGTGGTCATAATATTGGAGTTGTAGGACTGTAGATACAACATATGACATGTAAACAATCACAAAAGACAATACCATAACAAAAGGAGTGGATTACAAAAATAATGAAATGCATAGGAGGTAGAACAACACATTGAACTTTATTTTATAGAACGAACTCGTGTATCTTGGTATTCAAGTATGTATGAAGGTTTGCAAGTGACTATGTATGAGAGCATATGAACATGTGAAAGAGTGGAGACATGGATGTTTGTTATGTTGGAGTAGATAAGAGACTCTATGTACCAAGGAAGAACCTAGGTTTCATGCCAAGTAATACAAAATCGAGTAGCCTTACATACCTCGTTGTACGACCTTGCTATTACCTTGAGATAACCTTCCCTTCCTCCAAATATTTATCTACAACATAGTAGGTGATAAAACTAGAATTAGCATCCAATAGATACATCTTGATAGTCCACTCCCATAAAAACAACATAAGGGTAGCAAGCGGATAGTTTTAAACCCGAGCCTATTCTTTCAACCTTTCCGCCCCTAATCATATTGTCTAATACATATTATCATATACATATCATGCGAAGCCTATTTTACTGCCTTAACAGCCTTACAATAGTCTACACAGCACAAGACATAACAATTCTATGCAATATACAAGTAGGTGGCACAATGATACATCCTTCGCTGCATTACGACGTTGACGATTCCAAACCTTTATCAACTTCAACCAAACTGTTCCCACAACATTTATATGTACAAAGAGTCATAAAATCATTCAAAGACAATCCTCAAAATAGGTGGAGGACATGAGTCCACAACCCCCAATCAATCATCCCACAAGTTCCTATTACAAGCATAATTACGATATCACACAAGAACTTACTTTCGCGAACTACAAAAATGGTAAAGCAGCATTTATACATCATTATAGAACCAATACTCATTAAGAAAAGTAGCCTCCCTTAATAATCAATCAAACCAAAAAGAGAAAAGCTTCCAAATGAAGAAGAAAAATGTACAACCACTTTTAGAACACATGTTGTCCAGCAATTTCAGCATAGACATAACCAACATAGTCTCTTGTTTTTCATAAGAAAACCATACTAAACACAACTATAATCACTTAACTTTACCTTCAAGGTTGAGGGCCTCCTGAAGAACTCTAAAAGCTGCTTTTGGCTACATTACAAAGTTAAAAAGTGGAAAGCCTTAAGAAAATATGATTGTTTTTCAAGTTAAATGACTTGAGTGAGTTGATTTTAAGGCCCTTTTAAAGGAGCACTTGGCCGAATTATCTTTCTCATTTTAAGCCTTATTTTATCAAGAAATCAAAGTACCATTTTCCCCTTTCACTTGGGACTTATTGGGTTTCAAATTGGTTGGGCCTTTGCTCCTATTTTGTTTCCTTTCTCTTAGTTAGTTTTGGCCCAACTCACCAAGTGAGTTTTGTTGTACTTGGACCCTTTCTCTATTATTATTAGGATGGAAATATAGTGCATTTGTGATGCTAAAATATGGGCTAAAGTTACACCCTTAACATGGACTTTATTCATAATTGGACTTGGATATCGACGTCGGGCCTCGTCTCCTTTTAGCTAGCAAATTTAAGCTAAGCAGGTAGATCACTCACCTGTTAGCTTCCTGAGTCCTAAAAGAACCTCACTTCATTTAAGGTTGTGATCTCCTCAATTCGACTTAAAACTTATTTACACTCGACCCTCTTCAATGTTAGACATACATATCGCTCTTTAATTGGAGATTCAAGCACTTTTAGATATTGGCACTAACTTGACCAAACCATATCATGTTTCATTTGCATAGTACTAGTATTGTAAGATGTGGGGTGTTACATACTCCCTCACTTAGGAACATTTGTCCTCGAATGTTAGCATAATTGAATAGCTTAACCAAGTTTAAACCTTTACTTACACAAACTTTCTCTTTAGCTTCAAATAAGTAAAGGGTATTTTTATTTTATTGCATCCTTTGCCTCCCATGTTATTTCTTCTGCTTGCTGGTTTCTTCAAAGTACTTTTACTGAAGCTATTCTTTTATTCCTTAGCTTCTTAACTTGACGATCTAGAATAGCAACAGATACCTCTTCATAGGTGAGATCTTCTTTAACCTACACCTCCTCAATTGATGTGATAAGGGATAGGTCACCTATCCATTTTCGAAGCATTGAGACATGAAAAACTGGATGAACCATTGAAAGCTCTTGGGGTAGCTCCAGTTCATATGCAACCTACCCAAACTTTTTAATAATTTTATATGGCCTATGTAGCGTGGTCTTAGTTTTCCTTTCTTACCAAATCTCATAACTCCTTTCATTGGAGACACCTATAAAAATACCCAATCCCCTATTGAGAATTCCAGTCCTCTCCATCTAGCATCCGCATATGATTTTTGATGACTTTGGGCTGTTTCTTGCCATTGTTGTATTATCTTAACTTTTTCCATGGCTTGTTGTACTAGATATGGCCCACGTAAGGTGGTTTTACCCACTTTAAACTGTCCAATTGGCGATCAATATTTCCTTCCATACAAAGCTTTATAAGGTACCACCATGATACGCGCGTGGTAGCTATTATTATAGACAAACTCAATAAGTGGCAAATGGTTCACCCAACTACCTTTAAAGTCTAATGCACAATCTCGCAGCATATCTTCAAGTGTCTGAATGGTGCATTCTGCTTAACCATTTGTTCTAGGGTGGAATGATATATTCAAATTCACTTGTGTCCCTAAACCCCTTTGGAAGGACTTCCAAAACTTTGTAGTGAATTGAGCTCCTCGGTAAGACATATGGAGACTGAAACTCCATGTAGCCTGACTATCTCTTCAAGATATTGCATGGCATACTCTTCAGCTATATAAAAACTCCTAACTGGTAAGAAGTGTGCTGACTTTGTGAGCCTGTCAACTATTACCCATACGGAGTCAAACTTCTGAAATGAGCGAGGCAACCAGGTAACAAAATCCATGTCGATCATATCCCACATCCATGTTGGAAGCTCTATACATTGCATATAACCTCCTGGCTTTTGATGTTCTACTTTCACTTGTTGGTAATTTGTATATTGAGCTGCAAATTCTGCAAGGTCCTTTTTCATGCCTCCCCACCAAAACATTTCCTTCAAGTCATGGTACATCTTAGTTGATCCTGGATGGATGGAATATCGAGAATTATGGGATTCTTCCATTATCCTCTTTCTTCATCCATTAATATCAGGCATACATAATCTATTTTAGCAGTGAAGTACTCCATTTTGTGTAAGGTCAAAGCCCTTTATCATACCCTGACTTAGCTTTTCCTTAAGCAGTCGTAGCACAGGATCCTCGAACTGTGTTCTTTCACCTCTATTACTAATGAAGACTATGCTGCATTATGTATAATAACCCCTTCCTTTTGGAGTTTCAAGAAGATGAACTCCCAAACTGGCTAGCTGACATAGATCCATGGCCACTCCTTGGCTTACCATAGCTTGATCACCAGTATTTATGATTGCCTTATGACTCAGAGCATCGGCTACCACATTTGCTTTCCCCGGGTGGTAAAGTATATCAATGTCATAATCCTTTATTAGTTCTAGCCATCTCCGCTGTCTTAAGGTTAGGTCTTTCTGCTTAAAGATGTATTGCAGGCTCTTATGATCAGTATATATGTCAATGTGAACCCCATACAAATAGTGGCACCATATTTTCAGAGCAAATACAATATTGTTAGCTCAAGATCATGAGTTGGGTAGCTTTTCTCATGTGGTCATAGTTGTCTAGATGCATAAGCAATTACACAACCATTAAGTGTCAGTACACACCCTAAGCCAACTCCTAAAGCATCGCAATACACTGGATACCCCTCGCTACCTTCTGGAAGTACTAGCACAGGTGCAAAAGGTAGCTTATTTTTCAGCTCCTAAAGCTCCTTTCACATGCATCATTCCATCGGAACTTGGTTGCCTTATGTGTCAAGTTTGTTAAAGATGCAGAAATAGAAGAAAAACCTTCGACAAACCTCCTATAATAACTAACCTAACCTAGGAAGATCTGAACTTCCATGGATATTGTTGGTCCAGGCCAATATTTCACAGTCTCTATCTTATGTGAATCAACACTTATTCGCTCATCAGACATAATATAACTCAAGAACGCCACCGAGTTTGGCCAAAATTCACATTTAGAAAACTTGGCATACAACTGTCGATCACGAAGAACTTGTAAACAGCTATCGTAAGTAATTTGCATAGTCCTCTTCTAATCTTGAATATACAAAAATATCATCTATAAACACTATCACAAAAACACCCAAGAATGGCTTGAATACCCTATTCATCAGATCCATAAAAATTGTTAGTGCATTCGTTATCCCAAATGACATAACAAGAAATTCAAAGTGGCCATAGCATCTTCTGAAAGCAGTCTTAGGTATATCTTCCTTCTTCACCCTCACTTGGTGATAACCTGACCTCAAATCAATTTTTGAAAAGCATTTGGCTCCCTGTAACTGATCAAATGAATCATCAATCCTGGGGAGGGGGTATTTATTCTTAATTGTTAACCTATTCAATTGTTGATAGTCGATACACATTCTTGAGGTGCCATCCTTTTGTGTACAAATAGCACTGGTGCACCCCAAGGGAACATACTAGGTCTTATAAAACCTTTCCCAAATAGTCTTTTAACTACTTTTTTAATTCACGCAATTCTGCCGGGGCCATTCTATATGGAGGGATGGAAATAGGTTGAGTGCCTGGAAGTAAGTCAATACCAAAATCTACCTCTCGTTCTGCAGGTAAGCCTAGAAGTTCTTCAGGAAACACATCAACGAATTCATTCACTACTGGAACTGATTGAAGAGTTTGTGATTCTGCCTCCATATCCCTCACTCTAACTAAATGACATATATACCCCTTCGATATCATCTTTCTGGCCTTAAAATAATAGATAAACTTACCCTTTGGCGCCCCAACATTGCCTTCTCATTCAAGAATAGCCTCATTTGAAAAGTGGAAGTACACTTTTAGTTCGGCGATCCACTGTGGCATAGCAAGAAACTACCCAATCCATATCCATTATAACATCAAATCCCACCAATCCTAGCTCAATAAGGTCAGCCAATGTGTTACGGTCACAAACAGTTACTAGACAGTCATAGTAAATCCTTCTAGCTCTAATAGATTCACCAGCTGGGATAGATTCTTCAAATGGTTTGTTCAATACTTTGGGTGTCCTCTTAAGCTTCCCAGCAACTAGTGTAGTAATGTATGATAGTGTAGAACTAGGGTTAACTAATGCATATATATTATGTGAAAAGATGGACAATGTACCTGTGACCACATCAGGTGAAGCTTCTAAATTTTGCCGACTCCCCGAGCATAAGTGCGATTCTAGACTCCACTAGAGCAAGCTGCCACTCTAAAACCTCTACCATGACCTATAGGTGCTTGTTGATCCCTACCTATTGGATGAACTGACGATGCTAATGCAACAACTGATCTAGTAGGTTGCGCTATATCACCCATATATCTCCTCGGGCAATCTCTTATCGTGTGCCCTGGCGCACCACACCAATAACAAGTGTCTGTCCCAATATGACACATACTTGAATGATTTCTTCCACACTGTTTACAAGGCTGCATAGGGGTCATTTGCTGGCCTACTGAATATCCCGCTATCCGGGAACCTTGCCCTTCACTTCTTGGACCAAACTGATTTCTCCTAGACCCCTGAAGTTATGGTGGAGCACTGGTTGCACAGTAGGAGAATAATAGCCTAGGCGGTCTATTAGAAAATCGAGACCTAAGTTCACCTTGGGATGGTGTAAACTGTCCTGTAGACCTAGCCCTCTTGGATTGCGCCATTTCTAACTGTTGTATCCTTTTCCTTTGCCTCTGATCCTCTAATTTCTGCAAAAGCTTGTATTCTCGCTATATCTATGTCTTTGTTCAAGGAAGCAATGGTACAGTGTATGACTAGATACCTATACAAACTATCCACACATCGATGAACTCTATCTGCCATAGTAGAAACTACATTAGGAGCATACCTGGCCAGGGAATTAAATTGAAGGCTATACTCCCTCATGCTCATATTCCCTCGGTGGAGGTTCAAGAAATGATTTGCACGGGGCTCTCGGATCTCTAATGGCAAGTAATGGTCAAGAAATGCCTCTTTGAAATCTTTCCAGATAGTTGGAGGTGCATCTATACTCGTAGATTGCTTCCGAGCTTCATACCACAATATAGCCACACCTTTCAACCTATATGTCGTTAACTCGACAGCTTCTGTAGCACTTACATGCATAATACCTAAAGTGCATTGAATCTAATCAATAAAGTCTTGGGATCTTCATTAGGATCTGACCCAATGAAGGATGGAGGGTCCAAACTAAGGAAATGACATATCCTCGTGTCAGCTACCCTATTCGCACCACCTGCACCTATAATTGGAACTTCCTATCTTTGACCTTGGCCAGCAACTATATGAGTCAATAGTTGGACTGCATTTCTCAGATCCTACACGGTAGCATCGATAGGTCGTTCTGGGGGAATTTCACTACTTACGGGTTCATCCGGAGCTGGAGTTGGAGATGTCTGTGATAGAGACTTCTCTTTAACTTCATTTTGTGGTCTCATCTGACTGGATAGACCAACCACCGCTTCTACTTCCTTTCCTTTACCTTTCTTTTTCCTGGTTTCTGACATACTTGATGTACAAAACAATTTAGGGGTTAGACACAATCCACTTATTATACTTAGCTCTATGGTACGATTTAAAGAATGAAAGGAAAGTAACAACTCCTAAATTCCACGTAGCCTCTTGCTTATAAATGTTGTGCACAATATATCGATAAACAGGACTCTACATAGAAACGGCTTTGTAGACTCCCTAGGATTACCTCCTCTGATACTACTTCTGTCACGCCCAAAGTCCTATTAAGGTGGACTAGCACCCATTGCCGATAAGGCTTGGAAGAACCAACCTATATCTATGCGCTTTCTATACATATTATAAGGGATTTTTTTACATTCAACATGCCTTTAAGAAAGTAAACACTAATAACAAGCCAAAAGGAAATGCATATGGCTAGGCCGTTGAGGCCACATTGTCTGAGGTATGAGACATGACCACACTTTAATTTACATAGTCTACAAAGCCTCTAAATAAGGGAGAGTATCTGATAAGGGTCGGGAAAGACCCTGCCTCGACTAACTATACAGTACAAAAATATAAGCTCTAGATACAAAGCTCCAAAGCAACCTGGATCTTGGTAACAACAGCTGGATATCCTATACTCCTACTGGCGAGAGTTACTAGCACCTGTACCTGCAGCATGAAATGTCGGTCCCCCGTAAGGGACGTCAGTACGAGATAGTGTACTAAATATGTAAGGCAGGAAATATTGTATATGAAGTAACAACTCAAATGAAAGTATGCACTGGTGTAGGATAACAGACCACCTTTAGTTATACTTTGGGTTCATGTTCTTCGTGTTCATTTTATTACTTTACCTTTACTGTATAATCTGTGCATAGCAAGTAGTAAAAATGACCAGTTGATCAGTGGTAAATCTATATCGGGATCGTCCCTGGCTAGGCTTTTCCTTTAATACTCAGTCTACTCCCCGTGATAGGATTGACCTTGGCTAGGTGATTCTTCCACCCCTCGGGTTACCACTCATCAATAAGCAATATAATTTATCTTAAATTACCTTTGAGATGATTCTTTTGGTGGTCATAATAATGGAGCTGTAGGATTGTAGATACAACATATGACATGTAAATAATCACAAAATACAACACCATAACGAAAGGAGTGGGTTACACAAATAATGAAATGCATAGGAGGTAGAACAACACATGAACTTTATTTAGTAGAACGAACTAGTGTATCTTGGTATCGAAGTATGTATGCAGGTTTGCAAGTGACTATGTATGGGATCATATGAACATGTGAAAGAGTGAACACATGGTTGTTTTTTATGTTGGAGTAGATAAAATACTCTATGTACCAAGGAAGAACCTAAGTTTCATGCCAAGTAATACGAAATAAAGTAGCCTTACATACATCGCTATACTACCTCGCTATTACCTCGAGATAACTTTTACTTCCTCAAAAAATTTATATACAACATAGTAGGTGACAAAAATAGAATTAGAAGCCAATAGACACGTATTGGCAGCCCACTCTCATAAAAACAACATACGGGCAGCAAGCGGATAATTATAAACCCGAGCGTATTCTTTCAACCTTTCCGCCCCTAATCGTATTTTCTAATACCCATTATCATATACATATCATGTGAAGCCTGTTTTAGTGCCATAGACATAATTATTCTATGCAACATATAAATAGGCGGCATATCGTTACATCCCTTTGCTACATTACGACGTTGACGATTCCAAACCTTTACCAACATCAACCAAATTGTTCCCAAAATATTCATACATATAAAAAGTCCTAAAAAAGTTAAAAATAGTCCTCAAAATAGGTGGAAGACGTCAGACAATAGCCCCCAATCAATCAGCCCACAATCACCTATTACGAGCACAATTATGATATTACACAAGAACTTACTTTCATGGACTATCAGAATGGTGCAGCAACCTTTATACATCATTGTAGAACCCATAATCATTAAGAAAAGTAGCCTCCCTTCATAATAAATCCAACCAAAAAGAGAAAAGCTTCCAAACAAACAAGAAAAATGTACAACAACTTTTGGAACACATGTTGTCCAACAATTTCAACGTAGACATAACCAACATAGTCTCTTCTTTTGCATAAGAAAACCATACTAAACAAACAACCATAACTTAAAACCACACGCTTTTAGAAGTCTAGAAGGCGGCGCCTAAACTAGTCGGACTTGCTTGAATCGATAGGCTTACCGGACTTCTCTGTCTATTCATTTACCTTTACCTTTAAGGTTGAGGTCCTCCTTAAGAACCCTAAAAGCGCCTTTTGGATACTTTACAAAGTTAAAAAGTGTAGAGAGAAAGCCTTAAGAAAATCTGATTTTTTGTTCAAGTTGAATGACTTGAGTGTGATGATTTTAAGCCCATATTAAAGGAGCGCTTGGCTGACTTAACTTTATCATTTTAAGCCTTATTTTATCAGGAAATCGAAGTAGCATTTTTCCCTTTCAGTTGGGCCTTATTAGGCTCAAATTGGTTGGGCCTTTCCGCCTATTTTGTTTCGTTTCTCTTAGTTAGTTTTGGCCCAACTCACCAAGTGATTTTTTTTGTATTTGGGACGTTTCTCTATTATTCTTGGGATAAAATATAGTACATTTGTGATGCTAAAACATGGGCTAAAGTTAAACCCTTAACACGAACATTATTCATAATCGAACTTCGACAAATTCGACGTTGGACCTCGTCTCTGTTTAGCTACAAAATTTAAGCTAAGCAAGTAGTGACTCACCTTCTAGCTTCCTAAGTCCTACAAGCAACTCACTTCTCTCGCTTCATTTAACATCATGATCTCGTCAATTTGACTTAAAACATATTTACACTTGACCCTCTTCAGTGTTAGACATACATATTGCCCTTTAATTGGAGATTCAAGTACTTTTAAAAATTGGCACTAATTCGACCAAACCATATCATGTTTCATTTGCATAGTACTAGTATTGTAAGATGTGGGGTGTTATATGAAAAGGAGAGGTGGGACTTCACTATAGGGTCGGCATAATTGGTGATTTATGTAGGCTCAGCATCACCCTCAACTATCTGGCTCGCTACCTATCTGCGGAGCTCAGTCCTTACATTAATATTCTTCCTGATCATAGAACGCCGCATCTTATCTATCTTGTTGTCATACTCGGCTTTGTGTTGAGGCACCCTGCAGTTAGGACCATATTGAACCCGTCGGATGGTTTTCTCCCAAATATCTACCCTATGACCTCGAACCAAGATCCAATGCAACTTAGGATGATCCATCGCCTTGTTCCCCTTGGGAAGATCTCGAAGGATTATAGCAGCGTAGGCAGAGTAGAACTCTCTAGCCACAAGTGGGGCATACTTGCCCAGCCACTCTAATAACCACTAGAGCCCATGTCGATCAATCGCCACCACTAAAGCAGGAACTCGACTCAAACCTGAGTCATTTAGCCAGGACTTCTCGTGAAACTGTCTGACAGGTTTTCCATGTCCCTTTGGCTCTAGACCCTTCTCATATATCTCCTGCATACCCTCAATTCCCCATCGTGATGATGATGATCAGCAGCAGAGATAGATGGGTCGACGGATTCAGTCCAGTCTATATTAACACCTGCATTGGACTGCGAGGCACACTCACTTGACCTCTTAGACTGGTCATCACCCTCATTTTCATCCCTCAATCGTTTGTTAAATTCTCTTGTAGGATAACCTCTAGTTTTGGGGAGCATTATTCCTAAAAAATTGTACCATAGATTCACAATTATCCCCAAAACAATCATCAAAAACAAAGAGAGAAGCAAAGAAAAACAACACGAAAAAGGAAACACAAAAAAATCAACACTACACCAGTTGCAGGTTGTAGGTATGAGGCATAGGTACGACTCGTAGGGTGACCTACAAGTCATACTTTGGCGTCATAGTACAGAGGTGCATTAGAAAAAATCAAACTCAAAACAGGAACGAGGCACAAGTACGACTCGTAGTGGAGACTACGAGTCGTAGGCTGGCTCCTACCAACTTCTAGCAACATTTTTAAGCAAATGCTATGCTTATGAGATTCCCACTACGGTTCATAGTGAACACTACGACTTGTAGGTGGGTATCGTATGGAAAGTGTTAAGGGACCACTGGTAATTTTTATTCCCTATGAGGAGGCCACTACGACTCGTAGGTCCTTCTATGAGTCATAGGTGACACTCGTAGCAGGAAATATCAGACAACTATGGTGTCAAACAATATTCGGAGCAATTTTCAAACTACATAACAGGCACAACAATATCCCATGACCCCTAATCATGATAATTCAACCTATGCCCAATCAAATAACCATTAGTCTCCCAACACATTCGACAATTTCCCAAAAATCATCAATCCAGAACTCATAACAACAGCACTAACAAGTAAACTTGGAAGTTCAAGGGGATTAGATGCGCAAACAGACAAAGAATTTCTTAAATGACAATTTTCAATCAAAGCCATACTCACACCAAAATTTCAATCCCACCATGAATTTACCAGTAAATCAACTATCACATAATAAATTTATGTATGTTATCATCACTAAACATGGCAACATATCATCATCATAACCAACCAACAAGAATGATTTCAAAATTGAACTCTACATTAGGGAATTTTAAGTAGCACAACCCTAATTCTCATTTGCATGCATCAATTTTCTCATGGGTATTTTCAATACCAATTCCAAACACTCAATCATCAAAGAAATTCAAGAGACACAAAAGTATGAGTGCGAAATTTAAGTAAGAAGCAAACCTTTTGATAAGATGATTAGCAATTAATCAAAAAGAGAAAAAATAGGTTGAAATCCTAAGTATTGGATGCTTTTCCAGAAAGTTCACCCAAAAATGTCGTGGGTACGCTTAAAAGGGGGTTGGAACAGTGGTCGGACACGTGAGGGAACATATTGGGAACTAATTTTAGGGATTAGGTTTGTATTTCGGGGGATAAAATGAATTTTTACCCCTTTATTAACAAAATTGATCCGACTTTTAAAATAATTGGGTCTCTGAGACCCCGACTATGAGTCACTGGGCTCCCTGCGACTCGTAGGAAATGGTTTTGTAGCAGATCCTAACACTTAGAAAAATCAATAATCATACCTTGGCACTACGAACCCCACATACGACTCGCACCATTGGCTACAAATCGTAATATTGGCCAATAGTGTATGTGTCAATTTTAATCAAACACTATTAGTCTCTATGAGGCATGACTACGAGTCGTAGTGTAAGCTACAACTCGTAGGCCTAGTCATAGAGGTTACTTCTAATGCCATTTTCTTTCAACTTTTAACACTTATTTTACACCTGCAATCCTTCATCTCACAATATACAATTATCCGAAAAATGCAACTAATTCAATATCTTCAAAATCAAAATAAGATTCAATCCACTACCTAGCAATTCAGACAACCAAAATAAACTTATAACACTCCAAAAATATGAAAAGTACTTGGGCTACATCTCTAGAAGTGCCTTGTTTAATGTCATGGCTCAACTTAGTAATCATCAAGTATCAAAAACCCTCAATGGCCAACACCTCGATCTTCAGCTCATCCGGGTTGTTCATTGACTGGTGGATGTCAAAAATAACCTCTGCATCATTGACTCTGAACCTGACTTGACCAGAATCCATGTCCATAAATTCTCTCCCAGTGGCCAAGAATTGCCTCCCCAAAATAATAGGTACCTCAAAGTCAACCTCATAGTCAAGAATCACGAAATCTGTCGGAAAGATAAACTTATCAACTTTCACCAAGACATCAAAAATAATTCCCTCTGGCTCTTGTTTGTTCTATTCTCCATGAGTAACTACATTCTTGTGGGAGTAGGGGAACCAAGACCAAGCATTTTGAAAATAGAAAGAGGCATCAAATTTATGCTTGCTCCTAAATCACATAATGCCCTTGTGAACTTTACATCACCAATGGTACATGGATTGGTGAATGCACTGGGATCTTTCTCTTTTAGACTAGGCATTTGTTCATAATGGCACTACATTATTGGAGCTCTTGCAAAAGCTCTTGGCTTATTGTGCGATTTTTCGTCAGCAAATCCTTCATGTACGTTGCATACTAGAGCATCTTCCCCAATGCTTCTAGAAAGGGGATGTTAATGGAAAATTGCTTCAATGTGAAAGGAAATATTTGAATTTACCATCCTTCTACTTATTCTTGAGTCTGTGAGGAAAAGGTGGAGGTTTTTGTGATCAACCTTGCCTTTTCTTGCTCTTTCACTTTTTCACTTTGCATCCCATTGCTTTCCAAACCTTCTTTCTCACAAGCTTCATCATCAACCACCAACATTGGAGGGTCTATAGTGCTTTCCCCACTTCTCGTCATGATCGCCACACAATATCTATCATTCTTTGGATTTTGAACCAAATTACTTAGAAAAGTACCCTTTTGTCGTTGGTTTAAACGAGAAGATACTTTCCCAAATGGTTCCTCCAATTGTTTGATAGATATCGAATGAGAGTCTATCTTTTGATCGATACTTGAAATATCCGATTTCATCACTTTTAAATTCTCATCTTGATGGTCGGCCCTCTTCAACAACTTGTCAAACATTTTCTCAATCCTAGAATTGCTAGACCCAGCATCATGATTATAGGGAGGCACATAGGGACCAATCCTATATACATATCTTCGCCCTCACTCGGCCTCAAGTACTCTCTCTCTTTCATAATAACCATCATGATTATCTCTATATGAACCTTCTCAATTATAGTTTCGACCTTGATTTCTAGAACCTTGCCTCCAATAGTCCGAGATGGACCCTTGGGCATTGTTTCAAAAACCCATCGCTTAGTTACTCATCAAACAAGAATCTTCATCAAAGAAGGATTCTTCATACATGGGAGCCTTTGGAGGTTGGTGAGTCACCGCAAGGACACTTGCTTGGTTTTGTTTCAATACCAAGTCCATACTTGTGCGAAGTTGAGTGAGTTGTTCCATTATATCCTCATTTACCTTGGCTTTATCATTGTTAGTATTCACCACATAGGATCTTTTAGTTGCACCTTTCTCTCTTTGACCCCATGCTCTATTTTGGCTACCACTTACTCTATTCTTTCAGCGATCCATGCAAATGATTGATGAAGAAACATGCATTTCATAATGGTATTGGCACAAGCTTGACTATTCTTATCAAGAGCCCGATAAAAGATCTCTACTAAGGCATCGTCAAAAATTTCATGCTCCGAAACTATCCTCAAGCAATTGGTGAACTATTTCGGTGTTGTACTAATTGAATCACCCTGGTAATTGCTCGAAATTATTGATTTGATCTTTAAGTTTAAGCTTTTTGGACCTCAAAATATACCTCTCTAAAAAGGCTTCTTATAGATCGGCCCAACTTATGATCAAACTTTGTGAAAGTTCTGACAGCCATATTGCCGCATTTCTAGTTAAAGATAGTGGGAACACTCTTAAACCAACCATATCTATTGAAACATTTTTTGTACCCATCATACTCTTGCAAACAAATGCAACTTTATGGAGATGACTTTTTGGATCCTCCGAAGGTATCCCAGTAAACAAACCATGACTTTGAAGCATTTGTAAGAGATAACTAGACACGGTAAACTTAGTGTCAGCAGGTAAGGCTGGTAGCACTATCGCTCTTGTGAACTCCATGGCCATTGGGTTCAACCTATATTGATTCTAACCATATGCATTTTCCTTGAAGTCCCTAAGGTGCGTCCTATTCTCCCTTTGTGGTGGGTTTTCCTCTCTACCCACATCTTTATCATGTTGACCAATAGCTTCATCAATCGCAATGTCCTCATTTTCTTGAGCTATTCTTCTTGCAATTCGGTGGATTTCTATGTCGATTGGAACTAACGGATTGCCTTGGCTCCTTGTGTTGGGCATATAAACCTAATAGTCCCTGCAATACAAACTGAACAACAAAAATAAAAAATAAAAGTAAAATACAAGAGAATCTAAAAATTAACACTTGAATTAACCACTAGTGAAATAAAGTCACAAACCTAGCCACATTCCTCGGCAACGACGCCATAAATTTTGATGTTCATGCTCCAATAGTCAAGTGGTCGCTATCAAGTATAAACCTAACCGGAGGCTAGATTCGAATCCATAGGGAATATGGGGTTTGACCAAATCGTTTAACCAATAATAATTTCAAGTACCAATCAACTATATTCTCAAGAATGGAGGGGAGTTTTTCAAATTGAAATGAAATATATACAAAAACTGTACTAGTAATCATGAAAAAACAATCAATTGGAGGAGCAACTTGGGAATTGTGTTCCCCATGATTCAGTAACTCAAATACCTCGGATAATATGCCCCTAATTAAGACATTGCATGCAGGATGGTAACTTAGTTTCTTTCAGCCCTCTAGTATAGGTGAAGGTCGAATTTCACCATGGACCTTGGTTGGCAACCATGGTGTACCAACTAACCGTTACCCATTGTCCTAGTCAACCGCTCCTTAGTTGGGTTTGGTTGATTAGATGAGAACACATCAATCAAATCCTATTACCCTTTTTCTTTTCCTATTAATCACTACCTTGGTCAGGATTATGACACTAGGTGAGGTTTGGTGTTGGCCACCACCAAACAACAAGCATTCCGAAGGAAAATGGACATTACATCCAAATACCCAATCAAAGATATGCAAATAATCCGATTTATTAGAAGCTAGCCACTCATGGTTCCCACAACTCAAGTTGTGGTGGTTTAGCTACTCATCATTAAGTCAACATTACACAAAATGAATATATTAAACATGGTTGAGAAATTACCCAAAGAAAATGAAGAACAAAAACCACCTTGATGATGAAATCACAAGCTTGAAGAATGGAGTTTGATTACAAGTGATTTCAAATCCTCAAATTGGGTCTTCAAGGTAAAACTCTAAGTATCTACACTAAACCCTAGAAAAAGATCTAAAAATATTCTCTAGAATCTCTACAAATCTAATTTGAATAATAGTCCTCTCTTAATGAAACCCTAAACTAAACTATTTATACTATTTACATAAAAGACCTAAAAATAAATAAGAAAAATTGGTCGACAGCAGTTACGATTTGTAGGTACGACTTGTGAGGTGACCTAAGAGTCGTAATCGAGTTTTCATAGTCAGTACTTGGCATTTTAAATTTGACTACTATTATCCATATCAAGAGTCATTGTCTAGTGTATGACTCGTATCCTAGGCTCATATGGCTGACTTTAATTTCTCAGATTTCGATATTTGGAAGGTATTAATCGCTACGACTACCTTTTACGATTGATAGCTTGGGCTATGACTCGTAATGTGGCTCATAGGTCTTCAAATTCAACAATATCTTGTACTTTTCCTTAAAATTAGTCCAACCTGCATTTTCTACAAAAATAAACATATTACACATAAAAACCATAAAAATTCACATTAAAAACTTCCAAAATCCCTTGTTTTAGGCATCAAATGTACTATGTTTTGACAGCACATCAATCAACACCAACTTAAATGACCCATATTCAATGTAAGCTTGAAATTAATGAATAAGTAAAAAGTCTTTGAGGTTTTTATGATTGAAAGGGATCATCAATCAATCTCACATACCTTCAATAACTAGAAGAATTAGGATGGAATTGACTTGAATTGACAGCCACTTGAAATACTATCTTGAATACCTACAATAGACTTTGAAGTGAGAACTTAAGAGCTGAATTCTAGAGCATGAACATAATGAGAGTGAATGAGTGTAAAAAGTGAGTATAATCAGATTTAGGGGTTTAGGATAGGTACTAAGGTTCTAAAAGACCTTTAGAATACAACCAAAATTATGAAAAGACCATTAATGAAACAGACTTTAAAAAGTGTCCTAGGGTCCCCTACAAATACACAACAATCCATACAAATGTTCACTTGCCATACAATGGTCCATGAAATTATCTCCTCTCACACTTAGAAAAAAAGCAGGCCAAGTGCATTTTCATTGAAGGCTTCACGATCTATACAGAGGTTCAATAATAGTACAATGGTCCGTGAAAAAGCACCCAAATTCCAAGATGGTAATTTGAGACATAGAAGAATATTATGGGGGAGAGGGCTTAATGAGACCACCACCACGGCTCATGGTAGGTTGCATGAGACCCCACCGTGGCTCGTTGTGGGTTGCACGACCCGTACAAGGGTCTCCTAATGACTGCCTTAGCCAAATTCTTTTCTTGAAGGTTGGGGCACCTATCACGAGCCCCCTCCACGGCCAGTGGTATGGACCAAGAGCCATAGAAGGTTCCATGGAAGACCACCAAGCCTAAAACCCCTTTTTAACCATATAAAGCCACAAACAAAGCCAAGAATCACCCCATGGCTTCCCCTACGACTCTTGGATCTCTACACGACTCATGGGAGTGTCCCTGGAAGGGAACCTAGGTTAACAACCTCTAGAAACTTGATTTTAACCATCGTTAAAGCCTCCTAAGATTTGTGTCCTTACATGACATCATAGATATGCTCAACGTATTACCTTGGGCTTGAGTAGAGTGGAAGTGGTAGGGGAATAACCCTGAACCCTGAACCCTGAACCCTGAACCACTTCTTTATGTCCTCTTTAGCTTCCCAAATGGCACTTTCAACTTGTTGATTCCTCCAAAGAACTTTGACAGATGCCATATCTTTGTTTCTCAACCTCTTCACTTGTCTATCTAATATCTCCATCGAGACTTCCTCATAAGTCAAGTTATCTTCCACAACTCCGACAACCTCCAAAGGCACTATAGAACATGGGTCACCTATATACTTCCTTAGCATAGATACATGAAAAATCGGATGAACCATACTCATCTCCATAGGCAACTCCAATTCATAGGCAACCTTACCAATTTTCCTCAAGACTCTATAAGGCCCTATATAGCTTGGGATCAATTTTTCTTTCTTGCCAAACCAAACAACACCCTTCATGGGTGAGACTTCAAATACACCCAATCATCTATACCAAACTCAAGATCTCTTCTCCTTTTACCTACTTTGAGTCATCTTCAGTCTCTTCCTAATCAACATCACCTTCTTCAAAGTCTTTATACCAAAATCCAGATGTAAAAAGTCATTTTCCCACATCAAACCACCCAATTAGGGACCTATAACATCTACCATATAAAGCTTCAAAGGGATTGCAGATGCTAGAGTGATAACAATTGTTGTAAGAAAAGTCAATAAGTTGAAGATGCTCATTCCAACTATCGTTAAATTCTAAAGAACAAGCCCTAAGCATTTACTCAAGAGCTTAAATGGTCCTTTCATATTGACTTTTTATTTTTGGGGGGAAGGCTATGCTAAGCATAACTTTAGTACCAAGTCCCTTTTGGAAGGACCTCCAAAAGTATTGTAATGACCTTATTTATCATTTTTGCCTTTATCTATGGAAATTACCATTTTAATCTTTTGTATGTTTCTTTGGGTCTATTTTGAACTATTTGAATGGTTAGAATTGAAAACATGAGTTTTGAAAGTTAAAAAATATGAATTTTTGCATTTTTGGATGCTTAAGTTGTTAAGAAAGTGAGTTTTTGTATTTTCTGAGTTTTGGAGATCTATCAAGAATCCATCAATTCCATTAGCTCTAGAATGTTTAAACGAGACTACAAGAAGTTGCAGAAGTAAATTTGAAGTTAAAATGAGGTTTTTAGGCCCAAAGTTGTGATTTTAGTTGTTTTCGAAATCAAAGTTTGACTTTGGTCAACATTCGTGGTTCAGAAGCTCACATCAAAATTCTGAAAATTACAACAGTTTTGAATGGTGAAACGCTAAAGTGGTGCCATCATAATTATTGGAGTTGCCAAGGGTGATTTTGGTATTTTGATTTTAAACTAGTTTATTGGACTTGCATTGGTAAATGCATTGTGGAGACCTCGGAATTAGATTCTGATTATTTCATTGGGTCCGGATCGCTGTTTATGGTATGGATACATATTGATGCTCCTATTAGGAGGTGCGAGAGGTTGATTATGGGAGCTACTCGGAGGGGTAGAGGTAGGCCAAAGAAGTACTAGGGGAGGTGATCAGACAGGACATGGCAGAACTCAACCTCACTGAGAACATGACCTTAGATAGAAAGGAGTAGATGTCGCGAATTAGAGTAGCAGGGTAAGTTCTTCTTCTTCTTCTCCTTCGTCTTCTTCTTAGTATTAGTAGTATTTGTATTATTTTTACTATTATTACTCCTTTTTCTTTTCATCACCTGGTGTATATGTGTTAGTTTTATCATATTTACATATTGTCATATGCTTTCACTCACATTTCTTTTTGTCATCTCTAGTTATTTCTGCTTATGGATTTTGAGCTGAGGGTTTTAGGAAATAGCCTCTCTACTTCTATGAGGTAGCGGTAAGGTATACATACAATCTACCCTCCCCAGACCCCACTTGTGGGATTTCATTGGGTATGTTATTGTTGTTGTTGTATCTAGTGCTACTTTCGAGTTTTTTATGTTGGCTGATTTTGCTAGTGCATAGTTGCTGGTGCAGGTACTATGCTCCACTTTCGTGATCCTTGTCATCGCAATCTGGAGATTTGGGCTTGGTTAGGCTACACGTTCGGGAACCTATACCCACGTTCACAGAGGGTATTTCACTGGTCAGCTATAAAAACCTAAGAGACACCATGTTTAACCCATTTTTGAACTTTTAATCTTTTTGGGGCGATTTTGAAGAAAGGTTTTCGAAGATTTGTGTTGGGTAAATATTTCTAACACTAAACTAATCATTTGTCATGAGTTTTATCTTGATTCTATCCTTGATTTCATGAAATTAATCACCCAAATTTGGGGGGTTTTGTACTACATTTTCTACACTTTAACCATTGATTTATCTTTCAATTTGTGCTCGATTTTAGTGAAATTTTCACCTACGAACTCTTATTTTCCTGTATAATCTGGTTTTTAAGTTAATTCTCAGATTTGAGACTTTTGAATTTTAGCCATAATTTTGACCATTTTGCCTCTAAGCCTAAACTATGTCAATATGGGTAACAAAATACACATCTTGATTAGTAGTAACTATTACTGATAGTCGTTGATCCAATTGGAGGCGTGATTTGAGGATTAGAGTTGATTGAAAGCTTGCCGAAGTGTGGTTTCAACATCGAGGTGGGTTCAGGTAACGTATTTTGGATTAGATTTGAGTTGTTGTGCATATTTATGTGATAATTGTAAGAAGTGGAGTGATTCTCAAGTAGCTGAGATGATGTGATGAATTATTGATGGAATTGTTATTCTGATTGAGTAAAATTTGGGTTAGTTGCTATTCTACGGAGGATTTGAAATAAAATCTTGTGAATTGAGATAAAAGCTATCAGTAACTTATTATGGGACTTGTGATATTATTCGGGTGCTCATGATGGAATTACTAGTTTGTGTTAGACCCTTTGGGGGATCATGAGTACTTTTGAAGGTATATTTTGTTGGTTTACTATGAAACCTTAGATCTTGTTTAGCATATGTTCATACTTCTGGGGATCGGATTCTTTGTAATAGCTTTTGATGAGGAAGTGGTAAATAATGTAATACATATTGCGGGTATTGTTATTTTAACATGTTGCCTTTAGCTTAATATGCCTGAGATTAAGGCCAATGCATACATCCTCTACCCTCTACATTGATACTATATGTGTATACACCGGTATTATAATTTGGGCATGCACACAATTTGTAACTGCATATATTCATTTGAGCCATCATGATACTTGAGATATCCATGTGTGAGGCCAACGATGCCTTGAGTACTTTTGAGGATTCATATGCATATATGGGGATGAGAGAGGTCTGGTTTAGGTTGGTATAACTGATTCATCAACATGAATGTGGTGATCTGAGACTTGGTAGATGAGGTATTTTGTTACCTTTTAATATATGACCCCTTGCCTA
Source organism: Solanum clarkiae (assembly GCA_011800125.2). Lineage (NCBI taxonomy): Eukaryota > Viridiplantae > Streptophyta > Magnoliopsida > Solanales > Solanaceae > Solanum > Solanum clarkiae. Next base: position 9,703,104 of record JAABOM020000101.1, read on the forward strand.
TGATGAGGTAGGAAGTGTGTGAGGTACCACTTTCTAGGATATTGTACTACCCTATTCTAATACCTTTTACCTACACTGAGGTAGTAAGGGAAGGATTGTACTACTTTCTATACCCTTGACCACACTGAGGTGGCAAGGCTGAGATTGTGAGACATAGATAACCTTCAGCACGTGTTGAGATTTGAGAATCCGGTGTGATTGGGATTTTCGGTAATTGGGAGGACCATTGAAATTGAGACCTATTAGGTACTTGTGGTGCTAGTGTTGGCACTTGGCGTGTTCTTCCTTTTTTTTTCTGATTCTATGAGATTGATTCCTGGATTATCATTTTATACCATTGACATATCTATTGACTTGTGGTATTGGCATGCATTTATATCTGGTATATTTGTATATTCTCCTTGACCATGCTGAGGTGGAAAGGCTGAGGCTTTGCGAGACACTTGACCACATTGAGGTGGCAAGACTTCTTACTTGACCATGCTGAGGTGACAGGACTACATCTTTGACCATGCTGAGGTGGAAGGACTACATCTTTGATCACGCTGAGGTGGCAGGACTACATCTTTGACTACATTGAGGTGGAAGCACTATATCCATGACCATGCTAAGGTGGCAAGGCTAAGGTATTGTAACACCCTTGATCACATTGAGGTAACAAGGCTAAGAGATTCCAGCATGTAGTAACTGGTGGCAAATGAGTTGATTAGATTTGATTTGGATAGATTGAATATGGATTGAGCCAAAATGGATTGGATCACAATCCATCCATATAAAATATGGGTAAATATGGCTTTGGTCAAATATGATTTGGATAAGAATGGTTCCAACCCACTTTATTCTCTTGAAGCCAAAAAAAATTAAATCTAAGCTATATTGATAATGTTCAATCCTAATCACCCCAACCCCACTGCCAAATATTTTTTTTTAAAAGTAATTGTTTTTTTAATTTTTTAATAAAAGTTCAGTTCTTCATTGTACCGAAGCTTTGAGACCCCTACATCAAATCGAATAATTGAACTTTTGAAAAAAGAACACCTATACCGAACCAAAACATCGAATTAGTTTGGTTTGGTTCATTTTTTAAAATATTTCGGGATTTATACCCACCCCAATAGAAGATAAAAAAGTTAAATTTTGTTGTCCCCTCCCCTGCTCCCCCTGCCTACATCAAATCGAAAAACCGAATTGATTTGGTTTGGTTCTATTTTTTGATTTTTTGGTATTTATGTCTGCCCCAATAAAAAATTTATAAAAAATTTTGCCCCTCCCCCAACCCGACACTGGACTAAAAGATGAATTAGTTTGGTTTTGTTTGATTTTCAATTTTTTGGTATTTACGCCCGCCCCAACAAAATATTAAAAAAATTCCCCTCCCCAACCCGACAACGAACTAAAAATCAAATTAGTTTGGTTTGGTTCGATTTTTTTATTTTTTGGTATTTATGCCCACCCCAATAAAAAATTTAAAAAAGGTCAATTCACCCCCACCACCCCGACACCGAACAAAAAAATTGAATTAGTTTGGTTTGGTTCGATTCTTCCATCTTTTGGTATTTATGCTCGCCCAAAAATTTGTAAAAAAGTTCTTCCCCCCCCCCCCAACCTCACACCAAACTGAAAACCGAATTAGTTTGGTTTGGTTCAATTTTTTAATTTTTTCGCGCTATGTTTTCAAACATAGGGGTCAGGCTGCGTACATCCGACCCCCCTTACCCCGCAAAGGGTGGGAGCCTTTGAGGCATTGGAGTAATGTTGTTGTTGGTATTTATACCCAACCCAATAAAAAATAAGAAAAGTTAATTTCCCCCCCCACCCCACCCCGACACCGAATCAAAGAACTGAATTAATTTGATTTGGTTCGATTTTTTAATTTTTTGGTATTTATGCCCGCCCCAATAAAAAAACTTTTGCCCCCTAACCCGACACTGAACTGAAAATTGAATTAGTTTGGTTTGGTTCGATTTTTGATTTTTCAGTATTTATGCTCGTCCCAATAAAAAATTTAAAAAGTTAATCACCCACCCCGACACTGAATCAAAAAACTGAATTAGTTTGATTTGATTCAATTTTTCAATTTTTTGGTATTTATGCCTGCCTCAATAAAAATAAAAAAACTGTTAATTCCCCCTACCCAGACATCGAACCAAAAAATCGAATTAATTTGGTTTGGTTCGATTTTCTAAGTTTTTGGTATTTATGCTGCCTAATAAAAATTAAAAAAACAGTTACTTTTTATTGCCCCCACCTCACCCCAACACCGAAAAAATTAATTTGGTTTGGTTTGATTTTTTGATTTTTTGGTATAAATGCCCGCCACAATAAAAAAACACATTCTCCCCCCCCCCTCTCCCGACACTAAACTGAAAAATCAAATTAGTTTGATTTGGTTTGGATTTTTGATTTTTTGATATTTATGTCCGCTCCAATAAAAAATTAAAAAAAAAACTTATTTTGCCCCCACCGTGACACCGAGCTGAAATACCTAATTAGTTTATTTTTATCGATTTTTCAATTTTCCGATACTTATGCCCACTCAATAAAAAATTAAAAAAATCATTAATTCCCACCGCCACCACCCTCCTGCCCCACCATCACCCTTCCAAATTTTTTAAAGAAACATAAAAATCTCATGCACACAAAAATTTTTCTAGAGCAGTTAAGAAATTTTTTATTATGATTTGGGAGATTTATGAGTCTATATGGGTGCCCATATTTTATTCATTTTGATCATATTTATATGAACTATTAAAATAGATCTACTCATATTTACCCATTTAGAAAATATGAGTGATCCATTAAAATAAATATGGGTAAAATGGATTCTTTTTACCTTATATGGATTGAAATTGCCACCCCTACATGCAGTTGATGAGAATCCATGGCCACTTTTATGACTATTTGTGTGATGATCTATTTATTTTTCTTGCCTCTTGTAATGTTATCTTATATGTATATGTTTTATCGGGCACTAACCTCTTTCGATGCAGATGTTAGGATTCTTCACTATTACATACTTGTTTGATCTCTCTTACCCATTTGGTTGAACGTACTAGGTACATTTCGTTTACTCACCCCTACTTTATTTCCTCCCTGAAGATCGAGTATAGGAACCCCACCAGGGTAGTTGATATCATTCCACCGGAGTTCACTCCTATCTACCTCAGATCCTAGCGGTGAGGCTCTGACTTCAAGTCGTCGTGGAACCTTGAGATTTTTCTGTTATTGCTTATATCTCAGACTTTGTACCAGACATTATGGGATAATTATGTATTTCCTTTAAGACAGTTGTACTACTCCTTTGTACTACTGTAGATGTTCTTGTATTCATGACTTCAGGTTTTGGGAGATTTCTTTTGTTACATGATATTATTTCTGCATTACTTCATCTTCCATTAAGTGTGAGGGAAATTAATCACCGCGATCTGAAATAATAGCCAATAAAACCACATGCAGTCTCACCAATCCATGAATGTATGACTTAGCATAATTTTTGGCACCATAAGTCATCTTAACTGGCAGGAAGTGAGCCGACTTTATCATTCTATCAACAATGAGCCATATGGAATCAAAATGCCTCTTGGTCTTAGGCAAGCCAATTAAAAAGTCAATGTTGATTTCTTCTCATCCCCAAGTATGAATCTCAATGTCTTGTGCTACGCCACCCGACCTTTGATGATCGGCTTTGACTTGTTGGCAATTATGAAAATCGGCTATGAACTAAGCAATATCCCACTTCATACCACCCCACCACTACACTTCCCTCAAATACCTATATATCTTTATAGAACAGGGGTGAATGGAATAAGATGAATTATAAGCCTCTTTCAAAATCAAGTCTCTCAACCCATCAACATCGGGCACACATAACCTACCTTGGTACCAAAGGAAACCATCCCCCTCTTGGGAGATGTCACGATCCAAATTCGAATCGCAACTCAAGAAAGATAAAATAAGCAGAAACAACTCATATAACACAAGAAGTCTCTCAAAACCTAGAGTCATGAGTACAAGAGCATCTGAGCAGTACGATGGAATAGATGCAATTGTCTCAAATAGAATATAAAGTTGTCTTGTAATTTCTTATACAAGTCTGAGATAGAAAAAAATAAAGAACATCTCAAGGACCCGCAGTTACTCAAAGTCTGAGCCTCACCACTAAGATCTGAGATAGATAGAGTAGATATCTGGTAGGATGATATCAATAACCCTGGTGGAGTCCTTGTGCTTGATACGAGGAAGCAAAAAAAGTAGTGGTGAGTACATCAAAATATACCCAGTAGGTTGAACCGACTATGTAAGAGAAATCGACAAAATATGCAATAACGAAGATTACTAACACCTGCATCCAAAATGGTTAGGGCATAATAACTATACATAATTAGAAGATATGATCTCCATGATCATCAATGACAAATTATAATAAGAGACAAGATTACATTGCATAAAACTCATCAATCCACAAACTAAAGGTCTCACGACCTCGCCACTTCCCGTGGTCAAGAAATATCATGACTTTTCAATCTTTTCACCTGCTTGTGATTAAGGAATATCATAAGGTGTCACTTTTTCCACTTTCTCGTGGTCAAGAGACTATGAAGTATAGATCTCACCCTCGCCTCCTGCCCGGGTCAAGGGGTTGTACAAATGTGGAGCATATTCCCTTGCCTCCTACTCGGGTCAAGGGATAGCGCAAAGCAATGATGCAAATCAATAATACAACCTAGATATGCATATAGACACGTAAAATTGCTTCTTAACAAGAATAGTGATACATACATCTCATATGGTCACATAATCATAAAGAATTATATCGCGTGTTACAACTAGTGCTCAAACTATCATTATGTCTCATAGCATCATAATTATAACAATAGTCTAGAGTATCTACAATACTGGACCTCACTCGTCCCAGAAATACAAGTGTAATACTATAACGGACCTCATTCGTCCCAAATATACAAGAAAAAAGAAATACCAGACCTTACACATCCTGAATTATACACAATTCCTCAAAAGTTTCTCTTTAGTACTCAATTATCACCCTAATTACCCATATGGTATCACCATGTCCCGTATGATCATATCAATATCCGAACTTGTCTCAAATCATTATAGTTTATTTTATTTTATCAATAGGAGCACAATAAACACATATTTGGCTCACCAGGAATCCAAATACCATCAATATCCAATTATATCAACACAATTTCTCATGAATTAGTATAGATCTTGCAATTATCACATAAACATGATCAATAACTCAAATCTAGTCCCAAAAGGTTAGTCGAACCTACTTCGATGCCGAAATCGCACTCGATCAAGATTCTACAAAATGATCCCCAAATTGATCAACCACTATCAACAATAGATACTACACATAAAGAGGAGCATTACGATATCAATATTGGGATAATTTAAGCTTATGGGCAAAATGGTCAAATTTAGGGCTAAACTCTGAAGTTTTCAAATTTGAAAATTAACTTTATAATCAAGTTCTACATAAAAAAATGGAGTCCATAGGCGAAAATCCCACTAAAATCGAGCTTGGATTTTGAATGGGAAATTAACATTTAAAGTTTGGAAATCATAATCTGAAAATTCTCAATTTTAGACATTCAAAATCATAAAATTAAGGTCAAAATCATGATATAATTTACGGAAATTGGTTAATATAATTTTAAAAACACTTACCCAACAAAATATTTTGAAAATCTTCTTTCAAAATTGCTCCAAAATCATGAAAAGTTTTAAAATGGAGTAAAAAAAAGTAAAAGCTTATCGGTGAAATTACTCTCCGTTAATGTGGAGCCCATCCCACGAACACGGAGCCTAGCCAAGCACGACTTTGCGAATGAGGGCTCCATCCATGAACATGAAGCAGGCATCACCGAGACCTCCGCGAACATGGAGGCTTCTCTGTGAACGCGAAGAAGAGAAGCACATGCACTAGATATCAGATAAACCAGTAATACCCAAGTCTAATTCCCTACTCAAAATGGACCCTCAAAGCTCATTCAGACTCAAAATCAGAAAGCAAATATGTATCCATACCAGAAAAAGCAATCTGAACTCAATGAAATAATTAGAATTTGATTCTGTGGTCTCTCCAAGATATTTGCTAACGTAATTCGATAAAACTAATTTTAAACTCAAAATACCAAAACTACCCTTGCCAACTCCAAAAATTATGATGAGACCATTTCTTGCATTAGTTTCATCTTCCGGAACTACTGTGACTGTTAGAATTTTGATCCAAGCTTCCGAATTCCAAACGTGGACTAAAGTTAAACTTTGGGTCTGAAAAACAACTAAAATTACAACTTTAGGCCTGAAAACCTCATTTTAACTTTGAATTTAGTTTTGCACTTCTGATAGACCAATTTCAATGTTTCAGAGCTGATGGAATCAATGGATCCCTGATGCGATATCTAAAACTCAAAATGGTATAAGAACTCACTTTTTCAACAACCTAAGCTTTAAATAATACCAAAAATAATATTTTCAACTTTTAAAACTTGGGATTTCAGTTCCAACAATACAGATAATTTAAATTAGGCCCAAATTAACTTACAAAAGTATAAAATAGTAATTTTCATGCATAAGGCCAAAAAAGACCAACCAAGTCATTACATCATTCACCACTAAAAGTAATGTTCATCTTCACACATAAGAGAAGGAAGAATACCTAAAACGTCAAAAAGGCTTGGATATCTGTCCCACATGTCATATTCCAACTCCCAAGTTGCCTCATCAACAGAACGGTGCCATCACTAAACATTCATAGAAGGTATATCTTTGGATCTCAACCTCCACACCTGCCTGCCCAATATAGCTATAGGCTATTCCTCGAAGGATATGTTTGGACCCAAATCAAAGGTACCATAATAGATCACATAGGATTCATCAAGAATGTAATGATGGAGCATAGGAACATGGAAAATAGGATGAAAAAGCCATAATCTAGGTGGCAAGGCAAACCCATAAGCTACCTCACCAATTCTCCTCAAAATATCAAAGGGGCCAATGAATCTATGACTGATCTTGCCTCTCTTCCCCAATCATCTCACACCCTTCATGGGTGAAATTTTCAACCATACACTTTCACTAGCAGAGAACTCAACAGGCCTAACCTTCCTATCAGCAGAACTCTCCTAGCGACTCTGAGCTTTCAAAATTCTACTCGAAATTAGTCAAACCCAATCCATGACATCCTAAAGCAAATCCAAACCCAACACGTTGACTGAACTTGAATTGAAATGACCCACAAAAGTGCCCAAAAAGGTGGTTCGGAAATACCTGGAATTATATTTCCATATATCTTACAATCTATGTGTGATATCAAAAATCCAACTTCATATTCTTGTTCTGAAGGTCAAAATTAGGGGGAAAATAGTCTAACCCTAATTTTAGAACAACCGTATCAAAATTTGAAATTCCCAAAATGCAAATTCCAAAGAGCTTTTCACGAAAATTTTTGGCCAGTTTTGATTTCAATCTAGGACACTTAAGTTTTGGGCCTAAGTGTTCCCAAACATGAAAATGCATATACTTAATTATTTTTTCACCATCATATCTTTCTAAACATTCCCAATACCCATTCAAACACTTAGCCAAATATTTTACTCCTAAACTCAAGTCTCAAAACCCTCTCTGATCTAAGAATTTCCTCTCAAGCTTCAAGTGTCCATCTCTTATCTTCATCATGTTAATCTCCAAAGCTAAGATGTGTGGGTTTCTTTCATTGTTTGCTTCCACCCATGATGCCCAAGCCTCCTTTTACCCTAATTTATATGATTTAAAGTTGATTTACTCATGGGCCTTATTTATTATGAAAATCACTGCCACAATATGCTGGATTTATGAAATTGTGACTGTTTTACTATGTTTGGAGCTATGAATCTAAGGTCTATGGTGAGAATTGATGAAGGGTTTTGTGTATATTATTTGATCGTGTTACCAAGTATATATTAATGGTTTTACATAGATATTTCTATCATAATTTCACTCTTGAATTGTATGATTTTACACTAGCATTAAACACCCTCTAAGTGTCAAATGTCTGGTTATGGATTCTTTAGGAATTTAAGGTCCAATGTATGTCTTATGAGTTGAACGACAATATGATGGTGAAATTATGATGAAATCATGATGGGATGATGATGAAAAAGAATGTATGTGTATGATGATGAAAGGAGAGTGTGTGTGTGTGTATATATATGATATTATCTCTATATAGTGTTGGGGATGACCAAGCCTAGCTCAGAGGTTGTAGGCTCGGGTAACCTTGTTGGGGGTTGGCACCCATTAACCTTGATGGGGGGTTTGTACTCTGTCAACCTTAATAGGATATTTGTACTCCGTCAACCTCGGTGGGGGGTTTGTACTTTATCTAGCTCATGATGGGGTTCGTACCTGATGCGCCTATACGAGGAGGTGGTAGGCCTTGACTTGCACAATAATGGTCACTCTTTACACTCGTATTATGATCTATATAAGCATTATTTTACTTCAATCATCATTCATACATGTCATATTGCAACATGCTAATCATTGCCTGTGTTTATGTATTTCGATTATGAACTTATCTCTTGTTGCATTGCATCCTACATGCTTAATTTATTCAAATGTACTAGCATATACTCTATACCTACATGATGTCACTATTGAGGAACAGGTGTACCAGTTGAACATCCTTCTCCGCATGGCTAGTACGACTTCTATCAAGCTTGTTAGTGAGTCCTCCATTTCGGGGATGTTACTTATGATATCTTGCTATGTACTAAGACTTTCTCTCTTTGACTTATGTATTGACTATAAGGGTGAGCCCGGTTGCTTGTCTTGACCCCTACTCTTATCTATATAGTAAAGGTATTATTGGACATGTTATGTATCTATGCTATGATCTTGACTCTATTGACTCTTGATGTTTTTGATATGGAAGTTTATCCTTAGTCCCAATTCGCCCTAGTTTACATTTGTCTCTTATTCTCATTCTAATTGCTTTCATAACCAAGGATGTGTAATGATATGCTATGTGGCTTACTTTGGGTTCCTTCGAGTTCTCCATTCGCCGATCACGTCTTGGCCCTAGGCATGGGTGATGACAAAGGTGGTATCAAAGCACTAGGTTGTTAGATCCTTGGAGTCCAACACACCGCGTTGATTAGAGTCTTATTCATGATTGTGTTGTGCACCACAACTATGAGCAGGAGGCTATGACAGATTTTAGGAAATATTTCCCTTCTTCATGTTCTAAGTGTTCTATAGAGTTAAAGTAAGCTTTCCCCCTAATGATTGTTCTTTCTTATGCTAGATCATACCTAATACGAGGGGAAGACGGTCCCGCACGCCCGAGGAGTAACAAGCCAATGGAGAGCTTAGGGATGCTCTCACCTTGCTTGAACAAGTGGTAGCTAATCAAGCCAACTAAGGGGCCCAAGCCTCTCATGCACTTACACCGACCTCTTGGGTAAGAGACTTCATGAGAATAAATCCCCTAGAATTCCATGGATGAAAGGTGAGTGAGGACCCCCAAGAGTTCATAGATAAGGTCTACAAAATTTTATCTATCATAGGTGTGAGGCCAGAGGATAAGGTGGAGTTAGAAGCCTACCAATTCAAAGGGATAGCACAAATGTGGTACAACCAATGGAAGCAGGAAAAAGGAGTTAACTATGTGGTGCTTTGGGTGGAGTTCAAGGTGGCCTTCCTTAATCGGTTCTTCCCCCTGAACTTAGGGAAGCTAAGTTAGTGGAATTTATGAATTTGAGACATGGTTCCATAAGTGTTAGGGAGTATGCCCTCAACCTTAAGTTCACCGAACTTTCAAAGTTTTCTCCTCACTTGATTGCCGACCCAAGGTCGAGAATGAAATAATTTGTTATAGGTGTCTCTGACTTGATTAGTGAAGAATGTTGGCTCACCATGTTGATTAGTGACATGGACTTGTCACGTTTGATGACCTATGCCAAACAAATGGAAGAGGAGAAATTGAGGAAGGGAAGGGGGATGAGTCCAAGAGGTCCCGTTTTGAGGGAAAGTTCCAAAGGAGTGGCCGGTTCCATCAAGGCCAAGGTCTACTCATGCATTTGATAAGAAGGTTGCAAATGATCTTCTGAGGGTTCATGGTGTAAGGGGTGTGGCTCCTATTGATGTGTGTCTGAAGTGTGGTAAGTGTCATGGTAGAAGATGTTTAAGGAATACCAGTGCTTGTTATGGTTGTGGGGAAATGGGGCATAAGGTAATAGATTGCCCTCAAAACCACAATAAGGGCGATCAAGTTCGTCCACAAGGTACCAATGTGGTCTCATTGGGAAGAGGTAACCAACAAAATGGTTGCCCGTTTTATACTTTGCATGGGAGGCAAGGGGTTGATGAAGTCCCCGATGATGTTACCGATATGTTGGAAATCTTTGACTTTGATATGTACGCATTGATTGATTCGGGTGCCACTCTTTCTTTTGTTACCCAAAAGTTCCATGTTAACCCCGAATAGTTCCATGAGTCATATGAGGTGTCTATCTTATTGGTGCATCTATTGTTTCTAGAAAAGTTTATAAAAGTTGTCCTATTTGCATCTTACATAAAATATTGCCTTGTGATTTTGTGGAGTTAGATATAGTTGATTTTGATATTATTTTTGGGATGGATTGGTTGCATGCATATTATGCTTCTATTGATTGTAGAACCCGTAGGATCAAATTCCAATTTCCAAATGAAGCCATCCTTGAGTGGGAAAGTCAAGATGTGGTGGTCAAGAGTAGATTTATCTCTTGCATTAAAGCCTGTAAGTTGATCAAAGGGTGTCTTTACCATCTTGTAAGGGTTAGGGATGTGGATTCTAAAGTCCTTCCTATAGAGTTGGTTCTAGTTGTAAATGAGTTTCTTGATGACAGTACAAATGACCTTCTTGATATTCTTCCCAAAAGGGAAATAGACTTTGGCATAGACCACCTCCCCGATACTCAATCCATTTCTATTTTCCCTTATCGTATGGCCCCGACGGAGGTGAAAGAATTGAAGGAACAAATGAGGGACTTGTTGGAGAAGGGATTTATTAGACCTAGCAAATTCCCATAGGGTGCTCCGGTGATATTTGTGAAAAAGAAGGATGGGTCCCTTAGGATGTGTATCGACTACTGGCAAATCAATAAGGTCACCATCAAGAATAGGTATCCTCTTCCAAGGATTGATGATTTGTTTGACCAATTGCAAGTAGCTAGCCATTTCTCTAAGATTGATCCGGTTATCATCAAGTGAAAGTGAGGGAGTGTGATATTTCCAAGACATCCTTCTGGACTAGGTATGGGCATTACGAATTTTTGGTGATATCTTTTAAGTTGACCAATGCACCAGCCATCTTCATGAACCTAATGAATAGGGTCTTTAAACCCTATATTGATTCCTTTGTTATGGTATTCATTCTTGACATTTCGATCTATTCTCATGGTGAGGAGGAGTATAGGGCTCATTTGAGGGTTGTGTTACGAAGACTGAGAGAGGAGAAATTGTATGCTAAATATGAAAATGTGAATTTTGGTTGAGGGAGATTTCTTTCCTAGGACATGTGGTGTCGGGGGAAAGTATTATGGTGGATCCAAATAAGATTGATGTGATTAGGAATTGACCTAGACCACTGACCCCGTCGGACATTAAGAGTTTCTTAGGCTTAGTGGGTTACTAGTACAGGTTTGTGAATGGGTTTTCTTTTATTGCTTCCCCTATGAATAAATTGACTAAAAAGAAGGCCAAGTTTGTATGGTTTGATGAATGTGACAGGAGTTTCCAAACATTAGAAGACAAGCTTGTATCCGCTCGCATATTGTTACTATTGGATGGGCTTGAGGGATTTATGGTGTATTATGATGCTTCCCGGGTTGGTTTGGGTTGTATGTTGATGCAAAATGGTAAGGTCATAGCTTATACTTCTAGAAAACTCTAAATATATGAGAGACACTACCCTATCCATGATCTAGAGTTAGCCGTCGTTGGGTTTGCATTAAAGATTTGGTGTCACTACTTGTATGGGGTGCATGTTGATGTGTTTACCGATCTTAAGAGCCTCCAATATGTCTTCACTCAAAATGATCCCAACTTGTGGCAAAGGAGATAGTTAGAACATCTTAAAGACTATGATATGAGTGTGCAAAATCATCATGGTAAGGCAAATATAGTAGTGGATGCTTTGAGTAGGGTGTCCATGGATAGGTTATGTGTACTGGGTGTTGATTGTTTGATAGAAATGATTCTTGATAAGTCCCATAACTCTTCTTATTCTATATACCCCAGTTCCACCAAAATACATAGAGACTTGAGGGATGTGTATTGGTGGGGAGGCATGAAGAGGGACATTGCCAAATTCATTTATGGTTGTCGTACTTGTCAATAAGTCAAAGATGAACATCAAAGGCTGGGTGGCCTTACCCAAGAGATTGAGGTTCCTACTTGGAAGTGAGAAGAGATAAATATGAATTTGGTGGTTGGGTTGCCCAAGACTAGAAAGGGTTTTTCTTCCATTTGGGTTGTGGTTGATAGGATGACAAAATCGGCTCACTTTCTACTAGTTAAGACCACACTTGGGGCTGAACATTATGCAAGGTTGTACATTCAAGACTTGGTAAGATGGCATGGGGTTCCTTTATCCATCATGTAGGATCATGGGGCTCAATTTACTTCACATTTTTGGAGATCTTTCCAAAGTGGTCTTGGTACTAGAGTTAAGCTTTCTACAGCCTTCCACCCTCAAACGGATGGACAAGCCAAGAAGACTATCCAAACCCTTGAGGATATGTTTAGAGCATATGTGTTGGATCTTAAAGGTAGTTAGGATGATCATCTCCCATTAATTGAGTTTGCCTACAACAATAGCTATCATTCTACCATTGTTATGGCTCCTTTTGAGGCTCTCTATGGGAGACATTGTAGATCACCGGCCGCATGGTTTGAAGTTGGTGAGAAAGCTTTGCTGGGACTAGATCTTTTTATGGAGCCTCTTGAGAAGATTAGGATAAATGGGGAAAGGTTGAAGGCAGTCCAAAGTCGTCAAAAATCTTATTCCAATGTGAGAAGAAGAGACCTTTAAATCAAATTTGGTGATTGGGTCTACCTAAAGGTCTCACTCATGAAGGGTGTAGTCCATTTTGGTGAAAAGGGCAAGTTGAGCCCAAGATATATTGGTTGTTATAAGGTCATAAGGAGTGTTTGCAAGGTATCTTATGAGTTGAGGTTGCCTAGTGAGATGGAATTGGTTCATTTGGTGTACCACGTGTCGACGTTGAGGAAATGTGTGGGTGATCCGAATGGCATTATTCCTCTTGATGTTGTGGGTGCTCTTGAATTACATGATTTTACACTAGCATTACACACTCTCTAAGTGTTTTGATAAAATGTTTGATTATGGATTCTTGAGGAATTGAAGGTCCAATGTATGTCTTATGAGTTGAATGACTATATGATGATGAAATGATGATGGGATGATGATAAAAAGGAATATATGTGTATGATGATGAAAGGAGTATGTGTGTGTGTGTATATATATATATATATGGAATTATCTCTATATGGTATTAGGGATGACCAAGCCTAACTCAGGGGGTTGTGGTCCCAGGTAACCTATCGAGGGGTTGGTACCTTGGTCGCCTAGCTCGGGGGTGGTAGTCCTGGGTAACCTTGTTGGGGGTTGGTACCTATCAACCTTGATGGGGGGTTTGTACTTTGTCAACCTTGATGGGGGGTTTGCACTCCGTCAACCTAGGTGGGGTGTTTATACTCCATCAACCTCATGAAGGGGTTAATACCTCATGCGCCTATCTAAAGAGGTGCTAGGTCCTAGCTTGAACTATAACGATCACTCTTTACATTGGTATTATGACCTACATAAGCATGATTTTACTTCAAGCATCATTCATACATGTCATATTGCTATATGTTAATCATTGCCTATGTTTATGTATTTGGATTATGAACTTATCTCTTGTCGCATTGCATCCTAAATACTTAGTACATTCAAACATACTAACGCATACTATATGCCTACATGATATCACCATGTAGCAACTGGTGTACCGCTTGCTCATCCTCCTACGCATGGTTATTACGACTTCTATCAAGTTTGTGGTGAGTCCTTCATTCCGGAGACGTTACTTATGATCTCTTGTTATGTACTAAGACTTTCTCTCTTTGACTTATGTATTGACTATAAGGGTGAGCCCGATTGCTTTTCTTGGCCGCCGCTCTTATATATGTAGTAGAGGTGTTGTTAGACATATTATGGATCTATGTTATGATCTTGACTCTATTGACTCTTGATGTTTATGATATGGAAGTTTATCCTTAGTCCCAATTCCCCCTTGTTTACATTTATCTCTTATTGTTATTCTAATTGCTTTTGCGACTAAGGATGAGTAATGATATGCTATGAGGCTTGTTTGGCATTCCTTCGGGTTCTCTATTCGTCGGTCATGTCTAGGAACTAGGCTTGGGTCGTGACACGAATCAAACCATCCAATTTGTGATCTACACCTCCAACTACACTAGGCCTCAAATGGTGCCATCAGGATACTGGAATAGTAACTGTTATTATATGCAAACTCTGCTAATGCTAAGTGCCAGTCCTACTGGGCCTTAAAATCAATAATGCATATGCTAATAAGCATGTACTCTAACACCTGAATAGTTCACTCGGACTGACCGTCAGTCTGAGGGTGAAAAGATGAACTCAAATCCACTCTAGTACCCAACCCACACTATAGAGCCCACCAAAAGTGGGAGGTAAACACAAACCCTCTGTCTGATTCTATAGATATTGGCACTCCATGCAAACTGACTATATCCCAGTTGTACAACCTAGCCAGTAGCTCCGTACTATAGCTAGTCCTCATCAGTAAGAAGTGAGCTTACTTGGACAACTGATCAACAACAACCCAAACTGAATCAAACTTGCCCAAAGCACATAGGCATACCTGTAATAAAATCCATAGTCACTCTCTACTGCTTCCACTCAGGAATAGACATCCTTTGCATCGATCCACCGGGTCTTTGGTTCTCATACTTGACTTTTTGGAAATTCAAACACTTGGCCACAAACGTAGATATGTTCTTTCTCATACTAAACCACCAATAATGTTGTTCTAAATCATGGTACATCTTTGTCGCACTGGGATGGATGATATATCTGGAGTAGTGGACCTCCTATAATATCAATCTCAATCAATCCCTAACTTTAGGCACACAAACTCTACCATTTATCCTCAAAACAATATCAGAGTCAATAAGAACTACCTTGGCTTCACCTCTCAAAATTTTGTCATGAATTATGCACAACCTCGGGTCCTAAACTGATGAGCACATATTTGATCAAGCAAAGAAAACCTAGCCTTAACAAATACCAAAATACTCTGAGAAGGAGAAATATACAAACGAACCATCTGTCTAGCAAGCTACTAAAGCTCCAAAGCTAAGAAGGGCCTTTCATACGTTCTCGAGAATATCAAACTCTAGTACTAGTATCATTCTATCTCAAGGAATCTTCCACCATATTGGCCTTCCCGAGGTGATACAGAATGGAGATGTCATAGTACTTAAGCAACTTCAGCAACCTACATTATCTCATGTTCATATTAGGATGAGAAAAGATGTATCTGAGACTCTGGTGATTGGTAAAGATCTCATAATGTACCCCCTAAAGATAATGTCGCCACAACTTTACCACGAACATAACCACAACCAACTCTAATTCATGGGTAGGGTAGTTTCTCTCATCCACCTTCAGCTACCTAGAAGCATAGGCTAACACCTTCCCCCTCTACATCATTATACCACCTAAACTCGCACTAGAAGTATCACTAATACACCACAAATGGAACTCCCTCCTTCGGTTATGCAAGAATAGGTGCTAAAGTCAACAAATCCTTGAGATTTTGGAAGTACGTCTCACAATCATCCGACCACTGAAATGCCACAACCTTCTATGTCAACCTACTCAATGGGGTTGCTATAGAGGAAACTACCTGAATAAAAACATCGATAATACCCCACCAAACCAAGGAAGCTCAAAATCTCAGTCATAGAAGTAGGCCCATCCCATTCACGAATGGCTTCCAATTTGGCTAGATCAACCATAATACCATCCTTTGTCACCTCATGCCCGAGGAATGCAACTGACTTAAGCCAAAACTCACAGTTTTGAGAACTACGCATACAACTTCTCCTCTCTCAATCTCTGATGTATGGTTTTCAAGTGCTGTACATGATCATCCTCGCTCTTAGAATAAAATAAGATATCATCTATGAATATAATCTCAAAGATGTCCAAATAGGGCTTGAACACTCCGTTGATCAACCCCATAAACACAGCTGTGGCATTAGTAGTTTTTTTGAACATGAAGAAATAAAGAAGCCATTGCAATTGCCGGAAAGACTAGGCCTACTAACGGCACAAAAATAGAACCCAAATGATATAACCAAAAACTCATAATGCCCAAAAACTCATAATGCCCAAAATGGGTCCTGAAAGTTATCTTCAGGATGTCAGACTCCCGAACTCTCAGCTGATATGTAACACCCCACATCTTACAATTCTAATAGAATGCAAATGAAACATGATATTGTTTGGTCAAATTAGCACCCATTTTTAAAAGTGCTCGAAACTCATGTTATAGAGGGATACGTGCATCTAATGCTTAAGAGGGTCGAGTGTATACATGTTTTGTGTCAAATTGAGGACATCACAACCTTAAATGAAGTAAGAGAATTGAGGTGCTTGTAGGACTTAAGAAGCTAGCAGGTGAGTCACCTACTTTCTTAGCTTAAATTGCTAGCTAAACGGAGACCAGGCCCGATGTCGAAGTTGTCCAAGTTTGATTATGAAGAAAGTCTGTGTTGAGGGTGTATCTTTGGCCCATGTTTAAACATTACACATGGACTATATTTTCAGCCCAAGAAGGATATTAAAAGAGCCCAAAGACATCACAATTTCATTGATAATTTGGGCCAAAACTAACTGAGAGAAAGAGGAAAAAATGGGCAGCCAAGGCCCAACCAATTTGAACTAAATTAGGCCCAAGTGAAAAGGCCAAGCTAATGCATCACCACCTTAATAATATAAGGCTTAAACCACACAAGAAAGTCGACCAAAATCTCATTTAAAAAGGCTTACATACAACACCTTTAAGTCATTCTTAGACTTGGAAAAATTTCAGCTTTCACAAACTTTCTCTCTACATTTTCTTGACCTAGCAAAGCAGCCACAAGTTAACTTCTAGGGTCCTTGGAGAATCCCTACATCTTGAAGGTAATGGTAAGTAAGTTCACATATGCGTTTAATATGGTTTTCTTATGAAAAACAAGAAGTATATGCTAGTACATTTGTGCTGAAAATTTGGATAGCATGTGTCTTACGGATTGTTGTGAATTTTTCTTGTTATTTAAGAGGATTTTCTCTTCTTGGTTGGCTGAATTATGAAGTAAGACTTACGTTATTAACAAAGTTTATATTTTTAGTGATGTAACTTAGCTGCTTCACCACTTTTAAAGTCCACAAAAGTGAGTCCTTAGAGGATATCACAATTGTGTTCCTAATACGAATTTGTGAGTTGTTGGATGGAAGGCTATTGGCTCACGTCCTTCCTGACTTATTGGGTGCTTTTCTAGGACTATTTTAGGACTATTTGTATGTACAAGTATTGTTGGAAAAGTTTGGTTAGTTTTGGAACAGGTTTGGAATTGTCGACGTCGAAATGAAGCGAAGGGAGGTAAATTATGCCGCCTACTTGTATGTTGCATAGAATTGTTATGTATTTTGAGTGGTGGGCTATTGTAAGACTGTTATGGAACTAAAACAGGCTGCACATGATATGTATATAGGAATGTGTATCATAAAATACGATTATAAGTGAAATGGTTGAAGGAATGGGTTTGCGTCGCTAATTATAGTCAAAATACCTGGGTGTTAGTTTTTATGATATTGGGCTGCCAAGAAGCGTTTCTTTACTGCTAAGACTAGTATTATTTCCTAATATATTATAGATAAATATTTGGAGGAAGGGAAGGTTATCTCGAGATAATAGCGAGGTCGTGCAGCGAGGTATGTAAGGCTACTTGGTTTCGTATTATTTGGCATGAAACATAGATCCCTCCTTGGCACATAAAGGGACTTACCAACTCCGACACAACTTTTAACCGTGTCTACACTCTTTGACATATTCATATGCTTCCATACATAGTCACCTTCAAATCTTCGTACATGCTTGGATACAAAGTTACACGGGTTCTTGTTGCTAAATAAAATTCATGAGTTGTCTTATTTCATACGCATTTCATTATTTGTGTAACGTACTCTTTTCATTGTCATATTTCCTTGTATGATTATTTACTAGTCAGATGCTAAATCTACAGTCTTATAGCTCCAATATTATGACTACCAAAAGAATCATCTCAAAGATATTTGAAAGATAAAATAAAGTATATTGCTTATTGATGGGTGGTAGCCCGAGGGGTGGAAGAATCACCTAGCCAGGGATGATCCTATCATTGGGGTAGCCTGAGGGGTTAAGGAAGATCCTACCTAGGGCCGGTGCCGATACAGTTTTACTACTGATCAGCTGGTTATTTGCATTACATGTTGTGCACAGATTATACAGTAAAGGTAAAGTGATAAAAAAGAACATAAAGTATATGATCCCACAGTACAGCTAAAGGTGGTCCCTTATCCTACACCAGTGCATAGTTTCTCTTGAGTTATTACTTCATATACAATATATCCTGCCTTACATATTCAGTATATTATCTCGTACTAACGTCCCTTACAGAGGACCTGCATTTCATACTGCAAGTACAGGTGCTAGTAGATCTTCCCAATAGGAGTACAGGATATCCAACTGTTGTTACCAAGCTCTAGGTTGCTTCAGCAACTTGTGTCTAGATCTTATAATTTTGTATTATATAGTTAGTCAGGGCGGGGCCTGTCCAAACCCTTATCAGATACTTTTCCTTATCTAGACGCTTTGTAGACTATGTAAATTAATGTGTGGTCATGTCTCGTACTTTAAACACCGTGGCCTAATGCCCTAGCCATTTGCATTTCCTTTTGGCTTGTTATTACAGTTCACTTTCTTAAAGGCATGTTGAATATAAAAATTCCTTATAATATGTATAGAAAGCGCATAGATACAGGTTGGTTCTCCCGATCCTTATCAGCAATGGGTACATATCCGCCCTAACAGGACTTTGGGCGTGACAGAAGTGGTGTTAGAGCAGGTCATCCTAGGGAGTCTGCAAAGCCGTGTCTATGTAGAGTCTTGTTTACTGATGTGTTCTGCACCACATTTATAAGCAGGAGGCTACGTGGCATTTAGGAGTGGTTACTTTCTTTTCATTCTTTCAATCATTCCATAGCCAAGTGTAATAAGTGCATTATGTCTAACTCCTAAATTGTTTTGTACAACAAGTATGCCAGAAACCAGGCAAAACAAAGGTAAAGGATAGAGAGTAGAAGTGATGGTTGGTATACCCAGTCAGGTGAGACAACGAAATAAGGTTCAAGAGGAGTCTTTGTCACAGACATCTCCAACTCCTCCAACTTCTGATGAACCCAGAAGTAGTGAAATTCCCCAAAACCACCCATTGATGCTATCGTGCAGGATCTGAGAAATGCAGTCCAACTATTGACTCGTATAGTTACTAGCCAAGGTCAAAGATAGGAAGGTCCGATTAGACGTGCAAGTGGTGCGAATAGGGAAGTTGGCACAAGGATATGTGATTTCCTTAACTTGGACCCTCCATCCTTCACTGAGCCAGATCCTAATGAAGATCCCTAAGACTTTATTGGTCAAATTCAAAACACTTTAGATGTTATGTATATGAGTGGTATAGAAGCTGTCGAGTTAGCGACATATAGGTTAAAGGGTGTGGATGCATTGTGGTATGAAGCTTGGAAGCAATCTAAGGGTATAGATGCACCTCCAACTACCTGGAAAGAGTTCAAAGAGGCATTTCTTGACCATTATTTTCCATTAGAGATCCGAGAGGCCCATGTAGATCAGTTCTTGAATATCCACCAAGGGAATATGAGCATGAGGGAGTATAGCCTTCAATTTAATTCCCTGGACAGGTATGCTCCCAATGTAGTTTCTACTATGGAAGATAAAGTTCATCGATATGTGGATAGATTTGATACATATCTGGTCAGAGAATGTACCATTGCTTCCTTGAACAAAGACATGGATATAGCGAGAATCCAGGCTTTTGTACAGATATTGGAGGATCAGAGGCAAAGGAGAAGGACACAAGAGTTAGAAAGGGCGCAGTCCAAGAGGGCCAAGTCTACTAGGGCAGTTTACACCACCCCAAGGTGAGCTTAGGCCTCGGTTTTCTAATAGATCAGCTACGCCATCATCCTCCTACTCTACAGCCAGTGCTCCACCACAACTGCGAGGGTCTAGAAGTAATCAATTTGGTCAATGAGGTAAGGGACAAGGTATACGGACAACAGGATATTCGGTAGGACAACCAATGAATCGTAGGCAGCCTTGTAAACAGTGTGGAAGGAGTCATCCGGGTATATGTCATTTTGGGATAGATGTTTGTTATTGGTGTGGTGCGCCAGGGCACGTGATGAAAGATTGCCCGAGGAGATGTATGGGTGGTACAGCACAATTTACTGGGTCAGTTATTGCATCATCATCATCAGTTCCTCCATTAGGTAGGGGTTAAAAAGCAACTATGGGTCATCGTAGAGGTGTTAGAGGGGCAGCTAGCTCTAACGGAGTCCAGAATCGCACTTATGCTTTGTGGAGTTGGCAAAATTTGGAAGATTCACCTGATGTGGTCACAAGTATATTATCCATCTTTTCACATAATATATATGCATTAATTGACCCTGGTTCTACACTATCATACACCACTCCACTAGTTGCTGGGAAGCTTAAGAGAACACCCAAATTATTGAGCAAACCATTTGAAGTGTCTACACCAACCA
>JAABOM020000101.1:9747612-9819673 GCA_011800125.2 Solanum clarkiae
CCACTTCTTATTTCTATTGAATTGCTTATTTCATATTCCTTATGATAGTGATTGTGATAGCCCACTGTTAGCTTATTGCTTTCTTATATCTTTTTCTTTTGAGTTGATTGAAAGAATGCAATGAAACAAGGTGGTTTGCTCCGGGGCTAGCAATAGTCTCCGAGTCCCAGTTATGTCTAGGATACACTCCCGTAGCGTGACAAACTTGGTATCAGAGCATAGATTTCACGAGTCCTAGGGAGTCTATGAAGCCGTGTCTGGTAGAGTCCTTATTATTGGTGTGAAGAGCTCCACATCCATAATTTGGAGGCTATAGGACATTTAGGAATTGTTCCCCCTTTTACATATTCTAATTTCATACGATAAAGAAAAAGTCCATAAAAGTTCTTTTCTAAATCGTGCTTTGCATGTTCGCAGGCTATGTCTTCTAACTGCACTGTGGATTTGAACGATACCATCTGTACCGAGAAGCTTGAGCCTACTACTTAAGTTGTGGTGCATAATCGATGGGTAGAAGAGGATAAGGAGAGTGAGAAGTAGGAAGCATGGGGTGAGAAGGGAAGTAGGGTACCCCGTCTGCAGAGACATTAGAAGTATATGCCACCACCGGTGACAATACCCATGTCCAGCAACAGATATAATCTTAGGCCAAAGAGGAATCAACCTTTCGAGATTTAGAACTCTTCGTCCTGAGGAAGTATGGCTCAAGGTCGTAAAGCAAAGCCACCATGTAGAAGGTGTGGCAGACTTCACTTGAGAGAAGATGTTTCCTTAGTCCCAAAAGAGGACTTGTTATTATTGTAAACCACTGATGTACGCCCTTTCATGTCGGCAAGGTATTGGGAAGATGCCGCAGTGACATTGCTTCATTATACCATCACCGTTTCATAGGTGATGGGTGTAGGTCCAAGAAACTTCAATATAGGTTTTACTCTGATATAGATGTAATTGTTTGATATCTTGATGGATAGTGAGGTGATAGAGTCCCATCCTATGCTCTGAGTGAGGATGAGCGGTTTCTAAATAATTGTTATTTGATATTGTTTACTTTAGCCTATTTTACATACAATATATTCCACGTATTAATGCGCCTTTGGCTCTGTATCATTTTATGATGCAGATTCTATAGATAGAGGACTTCAGTAGCCCAATCGTTGAGGTTCACAGATTTCAACATACACTTGGCGAGTCCTCCCTTATTTTCGGGGGAGATGTTATCTTCTTTTCATTTATTCTAGATTATTTCATTAGACTGTGGTAGTTATGGCCTATCGTGGTACCTCTTAGATGACAGTTATAGAGGCTTTATAGACATAGACAGTTGGTAGTGATGTTAGGATTGACTATTTTCCCGCTTCTTTTTTCTATTGAATTGCTTATTTCATATTCCTTATGATAATGATTGTGATAGCCAACTGTTAGCTTATTACTTTCTAATATCTTCCACTTAGGAGTTGATTGAATAAATGCAACGAGACCAGGTGGTTCCCTTGGGGGGTTAGCAATAGTTTTCGAGTGTCAGTTACATCTAGGATATCCTCCGGGGTCGTGACACATAGCCTGTACAATCTAGAACAACCACAAGTATCCCAAAATAATAATCGTAGTTACACCATATGCAAAGTACAACGACTAACCAAGAAGACAGGTGTTAACAAATCATGTCAATAGTGTTAAAATGTATAGCCGGAAATATAAATAATAATCGGCCTAATGAGATATAT
Source organism: Solanum clarkiae (assembly GCA_011800125.2). Taxonomy (NCBI): domain Eukaryota; kingdom Viridiplantae; phylum Streptophyta; class Magnoliopsida; order Solanales; family Solanaceae; genus Solanum; species Solanum clarkiae. Next base: position 9,749,337 of record JAABOM020000101.1, read on the forward strand.
ACATATGCTACTTAGGACTTCAAGCTACAACAACTCCCAATATTCATGTATTTTAGCTCAGTTAGGTAAGGAAAGCCTAGCCTACCTGGAAATGAATTAATGCACTTCGGATCAGTCTATACGAGCTTTTCCCCTCCTGATAGCTTCCTTATGTCTTTCAACTGTCAAAACGTGAGTCACGACATCAATATAGTTGTTTTGCCTATAATGTCTCAATAATAGGAGCAGGTACGATAATTGTGTCTAAAACGGAGAAAGTGGAGCCTGCACTCCAAACATCAAACTAACCCTCGTAAAATAATCCTTACACCATCCCGAGTCTATAGCAAAAAATTTAGCTCTAAATGAGGCCCAAAACGATACGGAACAACCCAAGAATGGAGTGACATTTCTTATGGACTTATACACATTATACAACATTTTTCTCTCCATATTATGCAAAACTACAGTTAAATTAGCAGAATATTAGTATACCAAAATGTAGTTCCAGAAAAAATAGTACAATTTAGACTTAAGTTTTACTTAATTCAGATAAGAAATGGCTGACATATCATAATGCAAAGTTTTTGAAAAAGCACAAAATGACAGCAGCTAAAATAGGATTTTCGCGCCAAATAGAGCCTCATCAATTAATTCCAACATTACCATAGCGTGCGCCTCGCAAAAATATATAGAATAGACCCAAATTTCACAAAAATCGAACCCAATGGATAAGCAATCACATTTTGAAAGTTTCAAAATTGGAATATGTCATAGCAGCAAAACGGCCATTTTTACCTCAAACGGTATGCCAAAAGAAATTTTTGAAGCTCCCATGATGTTCTTCATGAAAACATATGCAAGTTAGGCTTTTGAATCAATGAAATCAACTGAAAAACGAGAGAGAAATTGAGTCCAAAATGTACGCATATAAACTGGATTGTTTAGATTTTTGCATCTGGAAAATTTCTACCGATTTTCACATTTTATATATATATTTTTTAAATTCTAACCGCCTCCATGTGGCATCCCCTCATTAGCCCACGTCATCCACCAGCCGTTGACCTTCTACAATCGTTCATACTTAATTTCGATGTTCCAGCCTCATCCGAAGTCACAAAAATATAACCCATATATGAGATCTGATCGGAAATGACATTTCTGTGACGACGGTGTAGTCAAAATTTCCATTGGAGATTGCTTTATCCCAATATGGTTCCTATTTCCCAAAATTGAAGTCTATCGAATGGACCAAAATACACCCAGCAGCTTCGGGAATCAAACGAAAGGTCCTTTTGGCCAAACTCGACATTCCTAATCCAATGATACAGTTAGAAATCCCGTTTGAAGCACCTTTCCCAAAGACATTGACTAAAGTCATTTATTGACCTCTTCAGGTGGCTAAATTTGCAACACTCAATATAATTGCACCAAACATGCTCCTTGCCTAATTTGGCCATTCCAAAGCTGATGGAATTGTCAAAAATCCACTCCGAGGCCATTTTACTAGGACTTTACCTGAAAATTCATCTTATGGTTTCAATCTCTCATTTAGCTCGGAATGTTGCATAAATGTTGAACGTGTCACCCTACAAATGAACAATTTGTGTCAACAAGTAACAACTAGCCCGAGGTCATTATGAAAATTCTCAAACTAAAAAAATATTCACGGAACAACAACAATGACCTAGAGGGCCATTACAACACCTGCCAATAATAGAACTTCCATTCGCAAAAGTAAGAATAAGGACATACATGAAGATTCCCATCCGAACCACATAAGGATCCGAACCCCGAACTCACAGTAGAAAGTGAATACAACAGCCCTAAGAATGCTCAACATCAAGCAATAGTTATGGCTTCACCAGCTAATTAGAATTATAATAGCCCTTCAGTGTGCAATCGAGAATCAGTATAATAATCTATAAAGGATCCTCAGAAGGTTCATCAACTCAATTCTCTACCACATAACTGGACATCAACATGACAAGTATACATGCATTCAGCATACTAGCTTATATTCAACCAATCAAAATTATCCCCAACTGTAGCCATATTCCACATATACTAACCTTACCTTATTCCTCATTCCCTTATGCAAGCAATCCTTAAAATTTAGCCCCAGCGGCTTCCACCAGCTCACTGATACGAACACAGTTACATGCAATAGCTAATGTAATTATATTCTACCACAAGGGCCTAGCCCCCTTTCTCTTGTTGTTCAGTCAGTCAATGTAACAATAGTAATCATAAGTGTGGTGAGTAGTCAACACATCATCCGAATATAACAGCTTGTTGATGTAACAATCATTAGTGGCTGCAAAATGACGATAGATATCCACAACACAAATGATGATCCACATACCTATTACCCATACCCTTACAACAATAATTTATTTAGAACCACATCACATAAAAAATATAATAAATACTGATAGACTCCTTATATATTCCTCCATGGATAGGTATATATCATATTTTCCATCACAGTGCCCAATCAAATATTATCATTCCATCGCAAATGAAGTACCATGAGTAAGGAAGATAAAACAATACTAATTGTATTCTTACTAGCCCAAAATCAGTTAAGCAGAATTACAACAAATCTATGTTATATAACTCATAATCAATCTCCCTAATCCAACCTGATACATATCGTCCTAATTGCCTAAGATCGAGTTGTTTTAATACCTAACAACTCAACCATAACAATATAGTACTTAATAAATCAAGCTCCAACATGTAGTGGCCTTTGCAGGTCCACCATAACAATGAGATCGGTATCACATCGGTACACACAACAGAGGTATTAATTAATCCGACAACATAACTAGAATCTTGTAATAACCATACTTGGTCCGGATGCCCTTTTTTGGTATATCCTCCACCTAGGTCTCAATTAATAGTATCTAATATTTGCAGCAACACCATATCCCTGTCTAGCGGCAATCTGGCAAATCAGCAAAAGGCACACTTGGCAACTCACAACTGTTAGAAATGGCTCTACTACAGAAATGTCAACTACCATATCACCATCCTGAAGCATCACTACACTTGATCCCCCACTAATCACCCAGGATAAAAGAAGTTCAGAACCCATGCTCAAGTAGGTGATAAGCTAAGCAATGCAACTAACAATGTAAAATTATAACTCAAGTACAAGGCGGCCCGACAAAAATAACTAGAAAGCATAGCCAGGAATCCGATTAACACAAGCCCAGCCTACTAAAAATTACAACAAGTCACTAGGATAGAGTGGCCGGCAGCTCAGCTGATAATGTAACAAGATTCTATCCAATAATAGACACCCCAATTAAGCCCCGGGCAGAACATTACCTAACAATCCAGTCACCAAGGATTCAGGAGAACCTTATATCAACAAAATCATCACAATAGGATCATAACCACAGAGGCACAAGGTGTATCCAGGGGTATAACTCACATTCAACCCCTCAAATACCATGCAATTCTCGTATCAAACTACCCACTTCAATAGTCAAGCAACAAAAGGATCATATATATAAATCATAGGGTTTTGGCTTATAGTTATCCCCCTAGAAGGGTACAATCATAACATAAGTGACAGTTACTCAGAATCCCACCAGGTATAGCATACTCATTCACATCGGGAGGCCAAACTAGTCAAACTAATGGTCAAATACTCAAATACAAATTACAGATAACATCAATGCTTAGTACTACCTTAGTCACATCCTCTCCCACTTATCTTATATTTTTCTGAAGTGTTCACAACCCACACAACCTTTAAATAGTAGCTAACACACATGTATCGGTATTATAAAGTTCAAACCTCAACAACATATCCCGTAGTTCCATACACAGTAACTACAAACTAGTAGCTAATTACAAAGCCTATCTCTGCGGAACCCATAAGCTCAATATCTGTAGTCTTCCTATCCCGCTATCAAAACTCAAGGGCATCCAGTCTCTACTCAATGGCCTTTAGGATCTACTACCTATCTAGGACTAATGATGCAGCGTTACCTTGCCCTAGAGTATGTCCCGTATGCAATACACACGCTAAAGCCTGAATCAAATTAGATATTAGGAAGTCGACTGAACATTGGTGATATCACACAACAAGAATCAATAACACAGAAGTTTTCTAAACATCCCGTAGCCTCCTAGAGATAAGTCATAGACATATTCGCATACATCCACAAGACTCTACTAGACGGTAGCTTTGTATAGATGAGACCAGTGAACCTTATGCTCCAATACCACCTTGTCATGATCCCGGTCCAGGTAATGATGGTGCCTGTTAGATCCCACCTACAAGCAAGCCCGTTACCCAAGCTACATGGTACTTGTCCTAGCTCTTTAGTCAGATCATAGCCAACACAACAATATCAATAATAGAAACCTACCAAGAACCTGGAAGTCAGCTATACAGAGCTACAATAGACTCAAGATAAAATATACATATCTACACACATAACCAAAATGATAATCTACAAATATAATCCAAACAACATATACAAGGCCAGTGTCTAAATACAAAGATGACTGTCAAAATAGAAGGAGACTACAGAATGTCAAGAGTTGTTGATACTGACAAATATCTCCTGAATCGCTTGTAAAGCCCTTAACTCAGCGACTGCGCTAGTTCCTGGACCTATGCCATGGGAAGATGCAAAAAGGTAGGGGTGACTATCGATAACAGACACCCAGTAGGCATCATAGGATGACCAAGTGAAGTACTATAAATATAAAAGGCTCAAACATGTAAAACTGTAGTAATGTAGTAATCGAAATTCAGAGCAACGAGTAGACAAGTTTGGAGAATCCCTGAACTCCAACTAAACCAACCATAGTAGTGTGAAATAATACTAACTGATGAAACACAAGTAGGACCAAACCATAACTTTCACCGGACTGAGATATGGTGTTATATGCGGGTGTAAGGCCCTAATATCCATGCTTGTACGCCGACTAGGCCCCTGTAAATCCAAAAGGTACACCCACACATAATCTAACTGATAGAATCACCCAGAGCTCACGCAACCACCCTAAAACCCAACTCCCAATATCACATGATCCAGGGGTTAGTTGTACGTGGGTCTAAGGCCCTAGTGTCTAAGTCTGATGCACCTTAAGCCCCCATAAGCCCAAAGGGTACACCCATGCATAATTAGGATGTGTATAGGTGTGTGGATCCATAGAAAATCAACCAGGTCCTTGACCCACCAGTAACCAGTATCACACGGGACCTCGAACCCCTATAATATCAAATGAGGCCTCAAACCCCCTTCCCAAACAAGCCTCCGGTTGGGGCAATCAACCAGGGCCAGATGTTCTGACAATATACATAGCGGTGGGATGTATCCCCTGCAGGAGAAAGAATCCCCCTAACACAATCAATAGGGCCTCGAATTGAAGAATAATCAACTGGTCCTCGAACCCAAGAATAGTCAGTTGGCCTTGAACCCAATAATAATCAATTGGGCCTCGAACCCAAGAATAGTCAACTAGTGCTTGGACCTCAGAATCAGCATCCTCCACCTAGCATCTCAGTCATGGTCATCAGACTCGGACTGCGGGGTGTGACTCCCGAGTCCCAGACACTCGAACGTGACCACCAGAGATTGAATAGCGACACGGAGAATCATCAAGGCTCGAGGTACCGAAATGGTCCCTCACTCAACAAAGTTTTTCATATCCGAAACTCCAAAGTCGTATCGTGCCCAAAGTGAATCATAGGCGACGACACTCACAACATATATATACCATTCAATCCAGTCCACACATCCGTATATCACCGTCCCTTAGATAACCCTAGGTAACCCCAACCTCAAATAAAGATAACAAATGCACAAGGACTAACAATTATATGTATATATATATATATATATATATATATATATATATATATATATGCATGTATGTATGTATGTATATATATATATCTTACAAACTAATGTAGGTCACATACACCTAAAGCTAACTACAATACGTTGTAGTCAACACAAGTACTTTGAGTAACCATGGATCTCAGACCCAAAATGTAACCAACAGGTGTATCATAAGTATGCAGAACAACTAAGTTCAGTAGAGTCAATATCTATACCAGAATAAGTGTGATGTATGGCTGTATCATAGGTACAAATTGGCTCATCAGAATCATACCTATGCCAGAGACAATCCACAGTATGGTATATAATCAACAATAGTTTGATAGCCAGCATATATCTCAGTATCATCACACTACATATTCATATAGATAGGAGTTAAGCCAGGAAACATGCTTGTCTCAAAGATTAGCCCATATCTAGCCTTTACCAGGCCTTATCGTGGTTCTACAGTGCTAGAACTTAGCTAGTATAGTGATCACAGCCAGTACAGTCCAGAACAACCACAAGTATCCCAAAATAATAATCGTAGTCACCCCATATGCTAAGTACAATGACTAACTAAGAAGACTGGTGTTAACAAATCATGTCAACAGTGTTAAAATGCATAGACGGAAATATAACTAACAATCAGCCTCACAACATATATACATATGCTACTCAGGACTTCCAACTACAACAACATACAATATATATATATATTTCAGCTCAGTCTAGAGGTAAGGAAAGCGTAGCCTATCTGGAAACAAATTCATGCACTTCGGATCAGTCTCTATTAGCTTTTCCCCTCTTGATAGCTTCCTTATGTCTTTCAGTTGTCAAAACATGAGTCACAACATCAATACGGTTGTTTTGGCTATAATGTCTCAATAATGGGAGAAGGTACAATATTTGAAACTAAAACGGGGAAAGTGGGGCTCGCGGTTGAAACACTAAACAAACCCCCATAAAATAATCCTTACGCTATTCTAAGTGTATAGCCAAACACTGAGCTCAAAATGAGGCTCAAAACAATTTGAAACAACCCAAAAATGGAGTGACATTTTTTATCGACTTATACGTGTTATACAACATATTTCTCTCCAGATTACACAAAAATACTGTTAAATTAGCAAAATCTGAGTATACCACAGTGTAGGTTCCAAAAAATAGTACAATTCAGAATTAGAATTGTACTTAATTTCGATAAGAAATGGCTGAGATATCATAATACGAAGTTTCCGAAAAAAGCACAATATCACAACAGCTAAAATAGGATCTTCGCGCCAAATGGAGCCTCATCATTTAACTCTAACATTGCTGCAGCATGGGCCTTGCAAAAATATACAAAATGGACCCTTATTTCACAAAATCAGACCCAAAACAGATAAGGAATCACATATCGACAGTTTTGAAATCGGAATATGTCACAGCAGCAAAACAACCATTTTTACCTCAAACGATATACCTAAAGAAATTTATGAAGCTCCCGCAATGTTCTTCTCAAAAAAATTACAAGTTAGGATTTTAAATCACTGAAATCAGCTCAAACATGAGCGAGAATTCTAGTCCAAAAGGTACGCGTATGAACTGGATTGTTTATGTTTTTGCTTCTGGAAATTTTTTTGCAAATTTTCACATTTTATATACATATATTTTTTTAAATTCTAACCGTGTCCACGTGGCACGCCCTCAGTAGCCCACGTCTCCACCGCCTTTGCCCTTCCACAACCACTCAAACTTAATTTCAATGTTCCGGCCTCATCTGAAGTCAAAATAATACAATCCATATACAAAATCTAATTGGAAAAGGCATTCCGAAGTCAACAGTGTAGTCAAAATTTCCATTGGAGGTCATTTTATCCTAATATGGGTCCCATTTTCCGGTATTAAAGTTTATCGAAGGGACCAAAATACACCCGAAAGCTCTGAAAATCGAACAAAAGGTCCTCGTAGACCAACCTCGACATTCTGGATCCAATGGTATGGTAAGACTTGCCATTTAAACCGCGTTTCCCAAAGACATTGACTAAAGTCGTCTATTGACCTTTTCTTGTGAATAAATTTGCAACACTCGATATAATTGCGCCAAATATGCTCTTAGCCTAATTTGGCTATTTCAAAGCTGATAGAATCGTCAGAATTCCTCTCCAAGGACATTTACTAGGATTTACTTGAAAAATCATATTACAGTTACAACCTCTCATTTAACTCGAAATGCTGCATAAATTTCAAATGTGTCACCCCATAATCGAACAATCTCTGTCAATAAGCCACAATTATACCGAGGTCATTAAGAAAATTCTGAAACTAATAAAATATTCACGGAACCACAGAAGTGACCTGGAGCTCATTACAGGCGCAAATAATATAATTCCTCATTTGAGATTCCTCTATGGGAGGTTTAGCTTTAGTAGCTTTGTCATGACCCAAGCCTAGAGCCTAGAGCCTAGATGTGACCGGTGAATGGGGAACGTGAAGGAACCCCAAGCAAGTCTCATAGCATATCATCACATGTCCTTGGTTGCGGAAGCAAGATAATTCATCATAAGAAACATAAACAAGAGGAAATTGGGACTATAGAGGAAAGACTTATATTTAAATAGCTTGAATATCATATGTGAGGTAGAGCTCAAGCATGATACATATCTTGTCCAACAACATCTCTAACATATTAAACTTAGCAGGGGCCCAGACAAGTAACTGGGCTCACCCTTGTAGTCAAAGTATACCAAAAGGAAAGATAGTCTTTAATACATAGCATAAGAAACATAGATATTGCCCTCGGACATGAGGACTCACCAACTACCTTGAATGGGTTCCACTAGCCATGTAGAGGAGGATGATGACCAAATGGAGCTCTGGTTCCTACATGGTAACATCATGTAGGTATAGAGTATGCATTAGTATGTTTGAATGTACTAAGAATGTGGGATGCAATGCAACAAGAGATAGGCAACATAATCGAAATGCATAAACATAGACAATGGGTAACATAGTAAGGATATAACATGTATGAATTGAATGATGCTTGAAGTAAATTCATGCTTATATAAGTCATTATACATAAGTAAGAGGAGACCATCATCATAGACCAAGAAACTAGTTCTTGAAATCCAAAGTTTGGCAGCCCCTTGGAGGGTGATCAAGGTATATATCCCTTAATCAGTAGATGAGTATCACACCCTTTATCAAGGTGGCCAAGGAATCAACCCCTCAACAATGGTTAATGGACATCCGACCCTTCATTTAGGTGGTTAAGGTATCAACTCTTTACCAGTTAATGGACATCACACCCTCTATTTAGGTAGTCAAGGTATCAACCCCTTACCGATTAATGGACATCACACCCTCCAATTAGGTGGGAAAGGTATCAACCCCTCAATAATGGTTGATGGACATCACACCCTCCACCAAGGCAGTTAATGTATAGCAACCCCCTTAGCAAGGCATGGTCATTTTAAAATAACATAGATGCTTCTCAGAAATATAACTCATTTAAACATTTATTTCATTAGCATAAGATCATTCAACTCATAAGACATGCTTTGGACCTTCAATTCCTCAAGAAATCATAACCAGACATTTTATCAAACACTTGGCGGGAATGAAATGGTATTACAAGACCATACAATTTAGAGATGAAATCATGCAAGAAAATCCATTGTAAAACCATGAATGAACACCTTGCAACACCTCTAAGTAATATACATCAAAACCCCTCATCAAATCATACCATAGATCCAAGATTTATAGCTCACAACATAGCAAAACAGTCACAACTTTACATAGCTTTAACATAATTAGTAGACATGTTCATACTAGTAAACTCATTTGTAAATTAACTTTAAAAAATCATGCAAATTAAGTAAAAAGGAGATTATGACACGATGTTGGAAGGACTCAATGGTTGAAACCCATATACCTTGACTTTGGAGAACCCTTGACGAAGATTGGAAATGGAGACTTGCATCTTGAATAAAATCCTTAAGATTGGTCTTGAGTTTTGGGACTTGAATTTAGGGTGAAGTATGATTCAAAGTGTTTGAGTGAGTATTAGGGAATCTTTACAATGATATGAGGGTGAAATAAGGCTAAGCATAGGTATTTAGTGAATGGGAACACTTAGGCCCAAGACATAAAAGTCTTGGACCGAAGTAAAAAAAAACTAGGACCAAAATAACATTTCTGCGGCACGGATTATTCACTAGAATTTGCATTTCTACACATACAAGTTCTACGAAAATAGGCATAAATCCTTCATCCGAACTCGGAATGAGGTGAACCAAGTTTGTTGGAGAGCTAATTCGAAGAGCTTTAAGTTAGTTGGTCGTGGGACACCCAGTTCTTTGTAATCTAAGAGATATGGCCCTTTAAAGTTGACCCTCTTAAATTGCATATTTTTGATTTTCGGATTTTGATACGGTTGCTCTAAAATTCGGGCTAGATCCATTTCCCACTCAATTTTGCCCCCCCGAACAAAAATATGACAACAAATTTTCGAAGTAACGAATGAAGTTTTAGATATATGGAAATTACCATTTCGAGCACTTTCGAGGCACATTTTCGGGCACTTTTTGGGGTCATTTCAATATTTCCCGCTTGGGAACATTGGTCCCCCAAAGTAAAAGAAACATACATGATAAGAGTAATCATGAATAAATAGGCTATCACATGAAGGACTTAGTCGCTATCTTAGGCATGATTAGAGTGAACAAGGTTTGAATATCGCTCCCATAAGACCGCTTTGGCTTCCTTGGAGACACCTTTGACTTGATGATCCCTTTTAAGAGGGCCTTAATGAACACCACGTCCTAATTAATCAATTTCTCCTCTCACCTATCAAAAACCTCCACCGGGACCTTCCCCTAAACCAACTTTTCCTCTATATCACCCACAATTTCAAAGAGTGCTATAGCGTAGATTCACCAACACATCCTATCCACCTAGAAGCATGAAGAACCGTATGAACCATATCTACATCCATAGGATAATCCCCAAATATATGCAACCTTAGCAACCTCCCTCTACACTCTATAAGGACTCACAATCCTCAATTCAATTCTCAACCATAAATACACCTAACCCACTTGGTACCATAACCTCCATCTCTCCCTTAGGAGACAATATCCACTCTATCATATTCTCACTCAAAACTTCCATCTCTAATAAAACAGAATCAAGGCCTTACCTGATTTAGACCTCTTAACCCAAGAAGATTTGGAACCATTTAGAACACTATACTACCATTCTCAACTCCCCTCAATCTAACTTCTAATCTAACCAACCGATGGACCCCACTAGCCTCCTCCTTGCCACCATTTTCCACATATACTAAGCTGGCCATCGGCACCCTATCTAGAGCACCAACCACAACACTAGCCTTACCGGGAGAATAATGCACACTCATTTCATAATCCTTATAGAATTCTAGCCACTTCTTTCTATCCACAATGCACACTTATCAGTTTTAGCAAACAACCTCTTATCCTCCAAGACTTGCAACTCTACCTAAAAATGATTCACAAGATCTAAGCAAATCAATACCTCATCACTAGAGACTACCACAAACATACCAAGATAGGGTTTTAAGACCCCATTCTAGAGAGCCATAAATGTAGCCAATGCATAAATCAACCAAACAACTCCACCAATACTAATAATGCTCACTTGGCGATAAAGCTCAAACCCCAGATCAATCTTACTGAAGCGACTAACCCATTGTAGTTGACCAAATAGACCGACCATCCTTAACCATCATATTACAACCTTACGGGTTCTACACTCATTGGAAACATGCTATGCAAGTAGCCCAACTACCCCAAGACCTCCAACACATCAAACTAAGTTAAACCAAGATCACAAGACAAGACTTCTGTGCAATAAGAATATGGGGCAACCCTTAGAGATTAATTGAACCTTAGGACAAGAATGGACCTACCTCTTTTGCTACCACTTGACAACCTTCTACTCAAAGATGGGTTCATTAGGGAATAATAATCTAACTCTACTGGTCCTACCATCCTTGAAGACGCAACATGCATACAACTATTCCATCCCAAGTATAACATCAAAATCACCACACCAACTCCAAGAAGTCACAAGACGAAACTTAATGCAATATGAACACGGATCAACACTTATGGACTTTCTAGCAATAAAAAAGAATAAAGAAAGAAACAATGGAACATCGGCCCCAACAATGAAAAAATATCAAAGTCAATGAATCTTTAGAACACCGGTAGCAACATCGGGCGCCACATCTAATTCTTGCCTCCTTTAAAGAGCATAGAACCGATTACGTCTTGGAGAACCCCCTTGACCAACTTGACCACCCTTACCCTTGTTGCACTTACGAGGACAATCATTCATCTTATGACCCATCTCTCCACACCAATAACAAGCATCGGTAGCTCTAAAACATGGGCCATCATGGCATTGACCACACCTTGAGCATCTACCATAAAGCACCATAACTTTTCTTTCCTTTGGACTCCGAAACGTTCCTTCAAAATGGGCCCTTTTAGCCTCCTTACCCAACTTCTTCCTCATCTTTTCTTCCTCTAATTGCTTGACATAAGTCATCAACTGGGACAAGTCCCTGTCACTACTTAGCATAGCGGACCGACATTCCTCACTTACTAAATTGGAGACACCCATCATAAATTATTCCTCCTAGTGCTTGCATCGGACACCAATTAAGGAGCATACTTAGATAGTTGGTTGAACTTGACAAAATACTCCCTTACATTCATAGCACCTTGCTTGAAGTTTGTGAACTCCACTAACTTAGCTTCTTTAAGCTCAAGAGGGAAAAATCGATTAATGAAAGCCATTTTGAAATCCTCCTAAAGCACCACATTACTATTTCCCTTGTCCCCCTTACATTGATCATACCATATTTTGGCTACCCTTTGAGTTGGTATGCCGCCAACTCCATTTTTCATTTGGCCCGACACCCATGATAGTCAAAATCTTGTAGACCTCATCAATAAACTCTTATGGATGTTCATCCATATTTGACCCATGGAACACCATAGGATTCATCCTCATGAAGTCCCTTACCCTAGCTCCTGGGGAAGTAGTAAGAGGGGCTTGGGACCCTTGGTTGACTTGATTGGCCATAACTTGGGCAAGCATAGTGAGAGCATCTCGAAACGCATCATCAGCCGGTTGATCCTCGGGAGAGCGAGTTATTCTTCCTCTTCTGTTAGGCATGATCTAGCATAGCAAAGAAAAATCGTTAAGGGGGAAAACTTACTCCAATTCTATAGCATGACTTGGAACATGAAGAAGGGAAACATTTTCTAAGACGTCTCCTAGCCTCCTACTCATAGTTGATGTGCACAACACAACCATGAATAAGACTCTAATCGATGCGGTGTGTTGGACTCTGAGGATCTATAAACCTAGTGCCCTGATACCATCTTTGTCACGACCCAAACCTAGAGCCTAGACGTGACCGATGAATGGGGGACCTGAAGGAACCCCAAATAAGCCTTATAGAATATCATCACACATTATTGGTCGTGGAAGCAAGATAATTCATCATAAGAAATATAAATAGAGGGACATTGGGACTATAAGAGAGAGACTTATATTTAAATAGATTGAATATCATAAGTGAGTCAAAGCTCAAGCATAATACATATATTATCCAACAACACCTCTAACATATAGAACTTAGCGTGGGCCAAGACAAGCAACCAGGCTCACCCTCGTAGTCAAAGTATACCAAAAGGAAATATAATCTTTAATACATAGCATAATAAACACAGAGATTGCCCTCGAACATGAGGACTCAGCAATTAGCTTGAATGGGTATCACTAGCAACGTGGATGAGGATGATGACCAAGTAGTGCCCCGGTTCCTACACGGTAACATTATTTTGGCATAGACTATGCGTTAATACGTTTGGTGTACTAATTATGTAGGATGCAATGAAACAAGAGATAGACAACATAATTGAAATGCATAAACATAGACAACGAATAACATAGTAACGATATGACATGTATGAATTATTCTTGAAGTAAAATCATACTTATATAAATCATAACACATAAGTAGAAGGAGATAATCATAATAGACCAAGCAACTAGTGCTTAGAATCCAAGGTTTGGCACCCGCTCGAAGGGTGATCAAGGTATATACTCCTGAATCGGTAGATGAAAATCACACCCTTCATCAAAGTGGCCAAGGTATCAACGCCTCAATGATGGTTAATGGACATCCCACCCTCCATTTAGGTGGTCAAGGTATCAACCCCTTACCAGTTAATGGACATCACACCCTCCATTTAGGTAGTCAAGATATCAACCCCTTATTTGTTATGGACAACACTCCCTCTAATTGGGTGGTCAAGGTACCAACCCCTCAACAATAGTTGATGGACATCACACCCTCCACTAAGGCATTCAAGGCATAGCACCCCCTCAACAAGGCATGGTCATTTTATAATAACATAGATACTTCTCATAAATGTAACTCATATAAACGTTCATTTCATCAATTCAACTCATAAGATATGCTTTCCACCTTCGATTCCTCAAAAAATCATAACTGGACATTTTATCAAATACATGGTTGATGTGGAATAGTAGTATAAGACTATACAATTTAGTGGTGAAATCATGAAATAAAATCCATTGTAAATCCATGAGTCAACACCTTGCAACACCCCAAGCAGTATACATTAAAATCCCTCATCAAATCTTACCATAGGTCAAAGATCTATTGCTCCTAATATAGGTAAAAACACATTTGGGAACACTTGGGCGCAAGACCCAAAAACCTTGGACTAAGATAGACATCACTGGCAACAAAATACACAGATCTGTGTCTAGTTCGTGATGCGAACCAGTTATAGAGTTCATATTTACACATATCGATGACAATTGCATGTCACGTTGCTGTCGCGGATATTCAGGATAAGTAAAATTATGAAAAATAAAATTGCTAATCGTTAGCTCTTAAATCAGGGATAGACCCTTTTCCCTCTAATTTTGACCCCCTGAACAAGAATATAAAGTCGGATTATTGATATCACGCATGGATTTTGGTTTTTATGAAATTTAAAATTTCAGGCATTCCAAGACACATTTTCAGGTCATTTCATCTAGTACCAACTACGGCCTGTAAAGGTGTTTTTGTAGAACCCTTCTACAACTTAATTCAAATTATTTTTGCATTCCAATTTTTTATTTGTGGGGCAAACCAAGGTTCGTATATATGTCTATGTTTTAGGAATTACGGCCACTAAAGCCAAATGTGATGAGATCCTAGCCTTACGGAGGAGTCCCAAAGATGAGTCTTTAGATGATAAGCATACCCTAACTCCAAGCGGATTAGTAGAGGAGCTGGGCATCAGCTCGGACCTAGAGGCAGATCGACTATATACTAGAGCTGCTACTAGAGTTGGGCAGACTAAGGCACTTATTGTTCGCACTCCAAGTATAATGAGGGAGGCAGTGACAGGAGTGATTTACCATGGATGACTCCCATCTAGAGATGATACAATCTCTAAGGGAGGCTTTGAAGATGGATAACAGACAGAGTCCTCCGTCGTACCCCAATCATCACCATCTCCAATTAATGTCCTTACTAGTTGATGATATGCCATGGGTATGCGTGACATCTACACAAAAGGCTAAAAGCAGAAAGAGCGAGGCAAACCAGCCCACTCCACATATGAGGATCCCTCAGTCATCTCTAACAAACTCGACTATGTCGCCGGTATCTGGTCATCTTTAACGTACTCTCTTAGATGATACTCCCTAAAAATGGTGAGCTAGTTTTATGCCTTACAACCAACCATGATACACAACACTCTTACCAAGGGGAGGAACCCCACTATCAGCCCAGACTAACTGAGGTGAGAGTGAGGGGTCGGCAGGTGGACATATGGGAGACCACCATTTGTTGAATGCTTTTGGGACTAGAGTTCCCTATCCTTAGATCCACCGTAGAGTTTGACTACAAGGAGGGGCAGAAGAGGGATCCCCTGGTTAAGAGAGATCCAAAGGGACGAGGCAACTTGATGAGATAGGTGGCTGGTTATATCGGTGAGCAGGGTCCGGAACCTGTATGGGTTGCCACTCACTTGGAGCCTATTATCATGGCTCCGCTCATTTTCCCTGCCATGTTTTGGTGGGTCGTTGTTCATTCATGCACCCAACCCACATTTTCTGATAATATATTGATTCCAGAGCATACTATTTTAGTTGCTAGTATCTTAGCCGGTTATGATATTGATTGGGCCCACTCCATAGCTTAGCAGATCCACAAGGGTGCCCTAAAGAGGTCTACCTCCATCCCATTCTCTTGCTTGATATACAAGCTCTAACTAGAGTCGAGGATAGAGAGTTTACACCAGCTTGACCAGCGGATTAAGGACCAGCGTACATTGTATCACAACCTAATCAAGGCTTAAGAGAACCCGGTGGCACTCCAATGATCACAACTTCCTCCTACGCTGAGGTGTTCGCCCCAGTGCCACCAACAGAGGGTTCACAAACTACCACTTCCACTGTTGCTGCTACAGAGAAAAGGCCTTAGAAAATTGAGGCAGATGAGGATAGGGGACCCATTACTTCTGTTCCTGCACCATAGGGCACGACATCATAGGATACTCCTGCGGGCATAGGTTATGTGTCTGCCACATCCATGCAGGCCTTGGCGTAGAGGTTATCTCATGGATGCGACATTGGTGTAGAGGTTATCTCACATTGAGTCATAGTTGATTAAGCTTGTTCTTCAGATCAGGCCATGAATCTGCCATGCCATTTAAAACTCAAAGGGTCGCATGAAGGTGTTCGTGGTCGCTACCCTTTTGGACCATATCTATACCATAGATTCCCGCATTGATGCCTTTGAGGAGAGGGTACAGTAGAGCCTGCGCATGACCTAACCATCAAATATTATGGCCCTACAGATGGATATCCAGTGACTCCGAACTAATAGGATAGCAGCATTGGCAGCACCAGTGGCATTACAAGTGATTGCGCCTCTGGTGCCAATGGTAGATCCTTTTGCTCCTGGCAGTGGTGATTCTGATATTGTATGATTTTAGGGCAGGATGACTAAGTAGGAGAAGCTTGAGCATGCCTTAAGAACATCGAGATGAGAGATGGAGATATGATGAGCTCGTGAGGTAGAGTAGGTGATGAGTGCTAGCCCCTCGGACGGAGTGCTATTGTTGAGCAGACTATCCCATATGAGGAGGGTGGCAAGACTCATCACAAACTTGCATTTAGGTGCCTAGTTTTGTAGGTGACCTTTTTATGTTTTATTATGCTTTGATTTTATGCATTGGGGACAATGCCCATCTTTTTCGATGAGGTTTGGGTAGTTATAGGCCTCAATGAAGTCTGAGTAGTATGGGTTTGTAACTACCCTAATTTTTGATCTCGAGGTTTTGTTTCCTGTGTTCTTTTCCCCAATGGATATTTACTTTCTGTTGAACTGACATGTTTAGGATGTTTAGATAATATTTGTAGCATATAGTAGTAAGACTTGTGGCATGTAACATGTTTTTGTGTTTTGTTTGAAAAATAATGCCCATAAAAAAATTTTGATTAGTAGTTAGATAGCATCCATGCATGTTTAGGTCTGTGACAATGTTTGTTCCGATAAGTGAGGATAAATTGAGATAAAAAGCATGATCTGAGAGTTTTGTGGATGATCTATGCAGTGCTATGTGAGTGTGAGCTTCACTTGCAAATTCATATGTTTTGGTCTAATTCAGAACTTGCCCTATTATTCTAAGTTATATTATAGACTAATTAGATTAGGAAAGGATCTTAGACTATTGTTCTTAATAGTCCACTTAGCCTAAAATGACCAACAAAACTATGATATATCCCTCACTCCTAATATTTGAGCCTAACATGTACCTATTCTTTGAAAATACATGATTAATCTAGCTTTGTTAGTTATAAAATCCTAAAATTAGTCCTAGTCCTTCCTTTGAAATTGTTTACCTTGATTGAGGCAAAAATCCTAAGTTGAGGGTGGCTACCAAAAGTGGCCATGGTTCAGAGGTGGATATTATGCACCTCAACGTAGGCCAAAAGCCTATGTTGAGGGTGGTTAGTGTAAGAGTGAAGCATAAAAATAAGGAGAGGAGTTAGTGATACAGATAAAAAGGAAAAAATCATGTCCTGGGTGCTAGAAAAATAAGTGGTTCCCTAGTTGCAAGATAAAAAAAATGAAGTGTAAAAAACAAGGCAAAAATCTTCAAAATGAATAGAAAGCATCCAAAAAATCTTGAAATAGGTGGAAAGGAGAATGAGATGAAAATAACATAGTTTGTAGGTCAAAGTGTAGAAAACCGTAGTGTCAAGGAGGGCCTTTATCAGTATGCTCCTAAAATACAATACCAAAGCCCTCTGAGCTGACGTTACAAGCCCATAAAGTCCTAAAGTAATCCTAGTCTAGTTATTTGAAGGTCTTAGTTATTAGTATAGGGGAAAACCTATGGTATTAAGCATGATGCATAAATATCATTTGTGAAAGTCGGTGATTTTTGCATATTCCCAAGGTTATACATGAAAAAATTCATTGAGTGTCAGATATGGGACTTCTTCCTGTGAGGGCACTTGCGTTGCATTGTTAACACTAGATTTATTCAATGATTGTGGATTGTTGATAGTACCTCACTTGTTATAGTTGTGTTGTCACATGCAGTAGACTGTATTGGTTTACTAGATGGCTATCTGATCCAATTTTGAAAAGTTGGTGTGGGTATCTGAGTTTGAGATTTATGTGATCTATGCACCATTGGGTTAAGGTTTGTGTGTTACTATATTATCTATATAGATTGAGTTCGTCGCTTGAGGACAGACAACAATATTAACTTGAGGATGTTTATATGCTGCAAAAGTACAACAATTTTTATCCTTAAAACTTGGAATTATTTGTGTTCTCAAAGCGATGTTAGTTTGTTTTATGTCTTTTTGTGTTATTTTGTAGTATTACAGGTTTGGCCTCAGTTTTAGGAAAAAGTGCAGAAGTTGCTACTTTTTGCTGCTATACGAGACCCCTTTTAGGTCATAAATCATTTTACAAGTCATGAAAAGTTTTCATGAACAATTCCACTAAGGGGATATTTTCTGAAGTTAATTCTAGGAATATGCAGATGAGTCATGGTGAAACGACCCCAAAAGTACCCGAAAATGTGCCTCGAAATGCCTGGAATTTTAAATTCCATATATCTTAAAATTCATTTGCTATTTCAAAAATCCGACTACATATTCATGTTTAGGGGGTAAAAAGTAGGTGAAAAAGCGTCTAACCTGGATTTAAAAGTGAAAGATTAGCAATTACGAAATTGCAAAAATGCAATTTACAGAGGCAAATCTATGTCACTTCCTCGACGCACCATAGTACAAAAAGTGGCCTATTTTTTAAACTCAGTCTAAGACTTCTAAGTCTTAGGCCTAAATGTTCCCAAACATGTTTTTACCCATACTTAGCGAAATTTCACCCTCATATTGCCCAAAATATTCCCCAATACTCAGTCAAATACTTAGCCATATTTTCACTATAAAATTCAAATCTCAAACCTTCATTCCAAGCTATGGTTCTTCTTCAATGTTCTTCTTCAAGCTTCAAGTCTCCATCTCCAATCTTCACCAAGTTCCTCTCTAAGCTAAGGTATGTGGGATTCCTTCATGGGTTCATTTCACCCATAATACCCAAGCCTCCTTTTAGTCAAATCGCATGATTTAAAGTTGATTTACAAATGTGTTTTAAATATTATGAAATTCACTACATAATATGTTAAATCTATGTAAAGTTATAAATGTTTTACTATTTTTTGATCTATAAATCTTGGACCAATTTTAAGATTTGATGAGGGGTTTTGATGTATATTACTTGAGGGTGTTGCAAGGAGTTGACTGATGGTTTTTCAATGGATTTTCTTGCGTGATCTCATCTCTATGTTTCATGGTTTTATACTAGCATTACACACCTTCTATATGTTTGATAAAATGTCCGGATGTGGTTGTCTGAGGAGTTGGAGGTCCAAAACATGAGATATGATATGATTGACTATATGATGATGAGATGAGGTTATGTATAATGATATACTCTATATAAAGTGTTGCATTAAACCATACCCGAACCAGGGGGAAAAAAGCCCGGGTAACCGATGTGGGGGTTTGTACTCACCAACCATGTGAGGGGTTTGTACTTCGCAACTATGGTGAAAAGTGTGATTATCATCAACCATGTGAGGGGTTCGTACCATAAAACCACCAAGGGGTTTGTACCTTAAAAATCTTGCTTGGTCTCTTCTACACATATGATATCCTATATAAGCATGAGTTGCTGAAGCATGATTTAATTAAGCATTGATCAAACTTGCCATATTGTTATATTATGCCTATTGCTTAATATTATGCATTTTCATTATGATGCATATCTATTATTGCATTGCATCCTACATACTTAGTACATTCAAACGTACTAACATATACTTTTTCCTACATGATATCACCATGTAGGTACCGGAGCTTAAGTTGATAATCCTCCTCCACATCGCTAGTTTGGTTAAACTCAAGCTAGTTGGTGAGTCCTCCACTTCGGGGACCCTAGTGTACGCTCTCTTGTTATGTATTGAGATACTCTTCTTTATATTATATTTCACTATGAGGGTGAGCCTGATTGATTTGTCTTGGTCCCTGCTCTTATCTATGTAGTAGAGGTGGTTGTTGGAGATGTTATGCATCTATGATATAATTTTGACTAATATCTCTTGACTATGATATTGTGCAAGATTTTCCTTTAGCTCCTTTACTCCTATTCTTCCTCTATTATATTTTTATATACTTCTGTAACCAATGATGTGTAATGATAAGTTAAGAGGCTTGTTTGGGGTTCCATCGGGTACCCCATTCGCCATGTCACTTCTAGGCCCTAAGCTTAGGTCATGAAAAACTTTGTATCAGAGCACTAGGTTGATATATTCTTCGAGTCCAATAGATCGCATTG
Organism: Solanum clarkiae; assembly: GCA_011800125.2. Classification (NCBI taxonomy): domain Eukaryota; kingdom Viridiplantae; phylum Streptophyta; class Magnoliopsida; order Solanales; family Solanaceae; genus Solanum; species Solanum clarkiae. Next base: position 9,770,163 of record JAABOM020000101.1, read on the forward strand.
ATTAGAGTCCTATTCATGGTTGTGAAGCGTGCCATGACTATGAATAGGAGGCTATGAGGCGTTTTAGAAAATGTTTCCCTTCTTCATGTTCTAAGTCATGCTATAGAGTTGTGGTAAGTTTTTCCCCCTAATAATTGTTCTTTGCTATTCTAGATCATGCCAAACACTCGAGGAAGAAAGGCCCAAACTCCCAGAAACCTACTAATAGTGAGCTCTAGGATGCTCTCACTATTCTTTCCTATGTTGTGGCCAACCAAGTGAATCAAGGGCCACAAGCCCCTTATGCTACTACCCTGGATCTAGGGTAAGAGACTTCATGAGGTTGAATCCTCCGATAATGTATAGGTCAAAGGTGAATGAAGAACCACAAGAGTTCATTGTTGAGGTCTACAAAATCTTGAATATCATAGGTGTTCAGCCAAATGAAAAGGTGGAGTTAGCGGTGTACCAATTCAAAGGAGTAGCCCAAATATGGTATGATCACTAGAAGGGTTAGGAGGGAATAAGTAATTTGGTGCTTTGGAAAGAGTTCAAATTGGCTTTCCTTAATCAATTTTCCCTCTTGAGCTTTGGGAAGCTAAGATCATAGTTCATGAACTTGAAATAAGGTGCTATGAGTGTGAGGGAATATGCCCTCAATTTTAATCAACTTTCAAAGTATGCTCCTCATTTTGTGGCCAATCCTAGATCTAGGATGAATAAATTCATGATGGTGGTCTCCTACTTGGTGAGTGAAATATGCTGGTTCGCCATGATAATTAGTGACATGGACTTGTCTCGATTGATGACCTATGACGAGCAAATGGAGGAGGAGAAATTGAGGAAGGGAAGGGGGCATGAGGCCAAGAGGGCCCGATTGAGGGTAAATTCGAAAATGATGCTAAATTTCGTCAAGGCCAAAGGCTTTCTATTTCTTCTAATAGGGGGTTTGCCAATGACTTCCCTAGGCCTCAAGGTGTTGGTAGGATGGCTCTTATTGATGTGTGACCTAAATGTGGAAGGAGCCATGGAGGCACATGTTTGAAGGGTTCTACTGCATGCTATGAATGTGGGGAGCTTGGTTACAAGAAGATGGATTTTCCAAGAAATTGTGGCAAGGAATAGGGTGCGAATGTGGTCCCATTGGGTAGAGGTGGTCCTCAAGGTGGTGCCCCAAGGCACAACCGATTTTATGCACTACATGGGAGGCAAGGGGTTAGTGAGGTCCCGGATATTCTTACTGGTATGTTAAAAATCTTTGACTTTAATGTATATGCTTTGATTGATCCGTGTGCCACTCTCTCCTTTGTTACCCATTTTGTTGCTAAAAAGTTCCATTTTGTCCCTGAGTTGTTGCATGAGTAATATGAAGTGTCTACTCCTATTGGTGCCTCTATTGTTGCTACGAAAGTTTATAGAAGTTGTCCTATTTACATTTTGCATAAGTTGATGCCTTGTGATCTTGCTGAATTAGACATGGAAAATTTTGATATCATTCTTGGGATGGAACAGTTGCATGCCTATTATGCGTCTATTGATTGTAGAACCCGTAGGGTCAACTTTCAATTTCCTAATGAACCCGTCCTTGAGTGAGAAAGTCAAGACATGGTGGTCAAGGGTAGATTCATTTCATGCATTAAGGCCTGCAAGCTGATTTCTGTGTGGTGCCTTTACCATCTTGTGAGGGTTATGGATGTGGAGTCCAAAGTCCCTTCCATTTAGTCCGTTCTGGTTGTAAATGTGTTTCTTGATGTCTTCCCAAATGAACTTCCTGGTGTACCTCTGGAAAGGGAGATAGATTTTGGCATAGATCTCCTTGCTGATACTCAACCTATCTCCATTCCCCCTTACCGTATGGAACTGGTGGAATTGATGGAGTTAAAGGAACAATTGAAATATTTTTTGGAGAAGGGATCTATTAAACCTAGTCAATCACCTTGGGGTTCTCTGGTGTTGTTTGTGAAAAAAAGTATGGGTCACTTAGAATGTGCATTATCTACCGGCAACTCAATAGGGTCACCATTAAGAATAGGTATCTTCTTCCAAGGATTGAGTAGGGTAAGGCAAATGTGGTCGCAGATGCTTTCAGTAGAGTTCCTATGGGTAGCTTACCCCATGTTGATGGTGGTAGGAGATGGCTAGGGAGGTGTGTCAATTGGCTAGATTGTGGGTTATGTTGGAAGAGGTTGATAATGGTGGTGTTGTGGTTGTTGATGGGTCTTAGTCTTCTTTGGTTGATGAGGTGATAGCAAAACAAGACCTTGACTTCTCCTTGCTTGAATTAAATGCCTTGGTGAAAGAGGGAAAAGTAGAGGTTTTCTCCCAAGGGTAGATGGTGCCCTTAGGTACCAAGGTAGGTTATCTGTGCCTTGTGTTGATGGCTTGAGGGAGAAAATTCTTTTTGAGGTCCACCATTCTTCTTATTCTATCCACCCCGGTTCCACCAAAATGTATAGAGACTCGAGAGATGTGGATTAGTGGGGAGGCATGAAGAGGGATATTGACAAGTTTGTTTCTGGTTACCATTGTTGTCAACAGGTCAAAGTCGAACATCAAAGGTCAGGTGGCCTGACCCAAGACATATAGATTCCTACTTGGAAGTAGGAAGTGACTAATATAGATTTTGTGGTTAGATTGCAAGACTAGGAAAGGTTTTGATTCCATATGGGTGGTGGTTGATAGGATGATGAAATCGGCCTACTTTCTACTGGTTAAGACCACCTATGGGGATGAAAAGTATGCAAGGTTGTACATTCATGAGTTAGTAAGGTCGCATAGGGTTCCTTCGTCCATCATATCGGATCGTTGTTCACAATTAACTTTACATTTTTTGAGGTCTTTTCAAAGGGGTCTTGGTACAAAAGTTCACCTTAGTACGACCTTCCACCCCTAAACGGATGGCCAAGAAAGAACCATTCAAACACTTGAGGATATGCTAAGGGCTTGTGTATTGGAGTTGAAGGGTATTTTGGGTGACCTCCTTCTTTTGATTGAGTTTTCCTACAACAATAACTATCACTCTATCACCGGTATGGCTCCTTTTGAGGCTTTCTATGGGAGATGTTGTAGATCACCGGTTGGTTGGTCTAAGATTGGAGAGTGGCTTTATTAGGGCCGAATTTGTACATGAAGGCTCTTGAGAAGGTTAGGATGATTATAGAAAGGTTGAAGATAGCCCAAAGTCATCAAAAATCCTATGACGATGTGAGAAGGAGATACCTTGAATTCAAAGTGGGTGAATGGGTTTATTTAAAAGTTTCTCCAATGAAAGGTGTGGTCCGCTTTGGTAAAATGGGGAAATTGAATCCAAGATATGTTGGTTCTTATGAGGTTATGAGGAGGTTTGGCAAGGTAGCTTATGAATTGAAATTACCTAGTGAAATGAATTTAGTTCATCTGGTGTTCCATGTCTCTATATTGAGAAAATATGTTGGTGATACTAATGTTATTGTACGTCTTCATGTTGTGGGTGTTGTTGAGGATAACTTGACCTATGAGGACGTTCCAATTCAGATTGTGGATAGGCAAGTGAAAGGATTGAGGAACAAGGAGGTAGCACCCGTTAAGGTCCTTTGGAGGAACCAACAAATCAAAAGTGCTACTTGGGAGGTCAAACCCGACATGCAAAAGTGGTATCCTTATCTCTTCTACTCTGCTCAAGCCTAATGTACTAATTCTAAGTCCCCTATGTGAGTACAAGTCTCATGTGGCCCCTACGTCATTCATATGTATTCATGCTTAAGTTGGCAAGTTATGATGATTTTACACGTATATTGAGATTTTGTAAAAGGTGTTTTAAATATGATGTTGCCTTCTTGTTGGAGTTGATTTGTTTATGATAACTCTCATCTTGTACGTCTCTTTTACATTTTGGGAAGAATGTTCCCAAGTGGGAGATATTAAAATGATCCCAAAAGTGCCCGAAAATGTGCCTCGAAATGCCCAAAATTTTAAATTTCATATATCTCAAAATACGTTTGCTATTTCTAAAATCTGACTTCATATTCGTGTTCAGGGGGGTAAAAATGAGGTGAATAGGGGTCTCAATTTAAAAGAAAAAGATTAGCAATTATGAAATTCCAAAAATGCAATTCCCAGTGGAAAATCTGTGTCGCAGCCACAGTACAAAAAGTGTTCTGTTTTTTTTTACTCGTTCCAAGACTTCTATGTCTTGGGATAGATCATATTCACTTAAATTGATCAGATCCAATCAAGAGGATTCAAAGCTTTATGCCTTGAAAAAAGGTAGTCGAACTGATGCTTACCTTTCAAGCATTGATGAGTACTTTTGATTAAATGAATTGCACATTGAAACAACTTCAAAATCTAAAGCCCCGATTAACATTGACATAGGATGCGATGAATATATCGACAACTTCTAGTCAGAGCCCGAACCAAAGGATAATTATCCCCCTGATGGATACATCCAGGATAGTAAAGATTCAACTTCAAATGATTCTCCTGTAAATGTTTGCAATTCTTAGGAATTCATGAAAGAAAATGTCAAATCATCACTAACATCAGACCAGGAAGACAATACCTTGTTCTTTATGAACCAACATAAACAACCTAAAGCCTTCGAAGTTGATGATGACAAGGATGGAATGATAGATGATCCAACTCTAGAAATAACAGTAGAACCAACAACCCCAGCTCAAAAAACAAGTAGGATTTCTCTTCCACACTTTCAGACATGATGATGTCAAGGTCTTAACAAGGCCTCAGAGGATCCAAAACTTCTACACTTGGCTGGTCATAAAGAATTTGATCGAGCATGAGAAGTACATAAGCATGCCCGATAAAATGCCCCAAAAATGTTCTTCGAAAATTGCCATAAACGTAATTTCTATGTATCTCAAAATCTGTGCGTGATATCAAAAATTCAACTTCACATTCTTGATCAGGGTGAAAAATTGAGTAGGGAATGAGTATAACCCAGATTTTAGAAGATCCATAGCGAAAAAGGATTTTCGACAATTTTTCGCAAACTAATGGGGATTCGTGATGGCTCCATGATGGGTTTAGTGTCAACACTTCCTTAATTTCTTGTTTCGGCCTAAGGAAATTGGGGTCATGGCCCCATGCCCATTTACACATGAAATATAATGTACTTAGTTGTCACGACCCAAGCCTAAGGCCTAGACGTGACACGGTAAATGAGAACCCGAACAGACCCAAACAAGCCTCTTAGCACATCAATTACATGTCCTTGGTCGCAGAAGTAAAGTAAACAACAACAAGAATATAAACAAGGAAAAAAGGATCTGAGGGAAGTCTTGACATTTATAAAGCATAAATAGTCAAAGCTCAAAGCATAGATACATCAATTTTTCAAACAACATCTCTAAACATAGATTGGACGGGGCCCAAGACACTTTTCTGGCTCACCCTGATAGTATCAAATGTTCAATATAAGGAGATAATGAAAGCAAGTGTAGCATAGCTAGGGTCCCCGAACTTGAGGACTCACCAAAAGCTTATCTTCAAGATGCAAAAACTAGCCACGTCGAGGATGATCGTGAGGTGCTCCGTTTCCTACATAGTAATATCATGTAGCCAAAAGTATGTGTTAGTACATTTGAATAAACTATGTACGTAGGATGCAATGCAACAAGACATAAGCCAATATACTAAAAATGTGTAGTAATAGGCAATAGATAAGTATAATATCAATATGGCATGCATGATCAATGCTTGAAGTAAAACATGCTTGTGAATCATAAATCTTGCAAATATGGATTACATATGTAGGATGAGACCATATCAATATAGCCCAAGCAAACTATCACTAGAACTCCAAGGAATGCCACCCCCTTGGAAGGTGTTTGAGGTACATACCCCTCAACGTGGTAGTACCGGCACGCCACCCTCTGATAAGGTGATTGAGGTACATAGCCCTCAACATGGTAATATGCATATGCGACCCCCCAAAAAGGTGATTGAGGTACATACCCCTCAACGTTGTAACACGGGCATTCCATCCCCCTAGCAAGGTGATTGAGGTACATACCTCTCAATGTGGTAGTACGAGCATACCATCCCCCGACAAGGTAATTGAGGCTTATTACCCCCTAAACAAAATGGTCGCGCATGCCACCCCCTAACAAGGTGTGGTCAACTTGCAACACTATATATTATTTCATGAAATCAATACATAAATACAATCCCTTAATCAGCATATAGTCACTTGATTCAAAACTCATCCAATAGATCATCAATAGCTCAAGAATCCTTGTCAAGACATTTTATCAAACACATGGCGGGTGTGGAATTCTAGTTAAAAATCATGTGCTTCAAGAGTGAAATAATGTGAGAAAACATAATGTAAATAAACCCACCAACACATTGTAAAACCCTCATGTAAGATACCTTGAAATCATTTATCAAATGTCATAATAGATTATAGTTTCATAGCCCAAAACATGCATAGTCACAATAGACAAACCATCTCATAATAGAAGCTTGAAATAGGTAGACAAGGGATTCCAATCAACATTTCATAAAACCCCAACATTATTTGTAATCATAATTCATAATAAGTAATACCTATAACTAACAACAACTTGAAAACATGCAATTTACACAAAAATGAAGGTTGAGCACCATGGATGAAAAGATCCAATGGTTGAAACCCACATACCTCAAATTGGGGCTTTCCTTCATATATATTTAAATGAGAACTTGAATCTTGAATGAAGTTCTTGAGATCTGGAATTAAGCTTGAGACACTTGAATTTGGATGAAATATTTGGTTAAGTATTAGAGAGGGTTTTGAGAGTGTCTTTATTGATATAGAGTTGAAAAATGTCTAAGTATAGGTGCTTTCATGCATTTGAGGGCATGAGGCCAAGACCCAATGTTTTAGGCTGAACAAGAAAAATTGAGGAGGTGCAAACACACCTCCGCAATGGGTCCGCGTAGTAGAGGCACCGCGGATGACTTCTATATTTTAAATTTTTGTGAAAGTGAAATTTCGCTACGGATCCTCTAAAATCGGCGTTATAGCCATGTAATACTCAATTTTTCCCCCTGATCAAAAATTTAAAGTCGGATTTTCGATATCACACACAGATTTTGAGATGTCTGGAAGTTAAGATTATGGGCATTTCTGAAGTACATTTTTGGAAAGCATTTCAATATCTCCCCCTTGGAAACATTCGTCCCTGAATGTGAAGGAAGAGTACATAAGAGAAGTAATCATGAGGATTTCAGCTCGATAAGAATTAAAAAAGCACTCAAACACAAATTTCAAAAATCTCAACATAAGTGTCAAAAATCACGAAAAATTTGTCAACATAAACATGAATGCATGCAAAATGAGATAAGGTCTGAAACATAAGAATTGAAATCATATATGGGACTTAAATTAGTACCTTAGGCTTGAGTAGTGTGGAAGTGTTATGGATATTGCTTTTACATGTCCGCCTCAGCTTCCCATGTGGCACTTTCAACTTGTTGATTTCTCCAAAGAACCTTGACAGAAGCTACATCCTTGTTTCTCAACCACTTCACTTGTCTATCCAAAATATTTATTGGAACCTCCTCATAAGTCAAATTATCTTCTACCACATCCAAAATATCCATAGGTATAATAGCACTTGGGTGACCCACACATTTTCTCAACATAGATATATGGAAAACAGATTTAATCATATTCATATTAATGGGTAACTCCAACACATAGGCCGGATTGCTAGTCCTTCTCAACACTCTATAAGGACCCACAAACCTTGGGATCAAATTACCCTTCTTGCCAAATCAAACCACATCCTTTCATGGGTGGGACCTTCAAATAGACCCAATCACCAACCTTTAATTCATTATCCCTTCTCCTCACAACGGAATATGACTTTTGTCTATTTTGGGATGTTTTAAATTTCTCCCATATCAAACTCACCTTCTCCAGGGCTTCCATGACCAAATACGTACCGAGCAAAGCCATCTCCCCCACTTCAAATCGCCCAACCGGAGATGTACAACCCCTACCATAAAGAGCTTCAAAAGGAGTCATACCAATGCTTGAGTGTTAGCTACTGTTGTAAGAAAATTCAATGAGTGGAAGATGATCGTACGAACTACCCTTAAACTCCAAAACAAAAGCTCTAAGCATATCCTCAAGAGTTTTTTTAGTTCTCTCGGCTTGGCCATCCATTTGAGTGTGAAAGGCCATGCTAAGCTTTACCTTGGCACCGAGAACTCTTTGGGAAGATCTCCAAAAGTGAGAATGAATTGAGCACCATGATCCAAAATGATAGACAAAAGAACTCCATGCAATCTTAACCAACTCATGTATATACAACTTAGCATATTCTTCGGCAACATAAGTAGTTTTTGTAGGTAAGAAATGAGCCGACTTTTTCAGTCAATCAACCACAACGCAAATAGAATCAAAATGAATTCTAGTCTTAGGCAACCCAACAACAAAATCCATGTAGATTTCCTCCTACTTCCAAGTAGGAATCTCTAAATCTTGCGCTAGGCCACCCGCCCTTTGATGTTTGACCTTCACTTGTTTATAATTGTGACATCCGGATATGAACTTGGTAATGTCTCTCTTCATACAACCCCACCAATATACCTCTCTCAAATCTCTATACATCTTTGTAGAACCGGGGTGAATAGAATAAGGAGAATTATAAGCCTCATCTGGAATCTTCTTTCTCAATTCATCACAATAGGCACACACAATCTACCTTGGTACCAAAGGAAACCATCTCCCCTTAGGAAGAAAACCTCCACTTTAACATCTCTCACCAAGGCCTTCAACTCTAGCAAGGCAGGGTCAAGATCTTGTTTTTCCTTTACCTCCTCAATCAATGAAGACTTAGAACCATCAACATCCACTACACCACAATTATCAAGTTCATCCAACCTAACCCCCAATCTAGCCAACCGATGGATGTCACTAGCCACCTCTTTGCCACTATCATCAACATGAGCTAGACTACCCATAGACACCCTACTTTGATCATCGCCCACAACATTAGCTTTGCCAGGGTGACAATGCACACTCATATCATAATCTTTAAGGGGCTCTAACCACCTTCTTTGTCAGAAGTTAAGATCTTTTTGGGTGAACACATATTGGAGACTCTTGTGGTCGGTACACACATCAGTATGAACCTCATACACCTAGTGATGTCAAATATTCAAAGAAAATACCACGACTGCCAATTCAAGATCATGGGTGGGATAATTCTTCTCACGCATCGTAAGTTATCTAGAGGCATATGCTATAACTTTACCCCTTTGCATCAAAACACACATCAACCCAATTCTTAAGGCCTCACAATACACCACAAACCCTTCCAACCCTTCCGTTGGAGCCAAGATAGGAGTGAAGACAAGCTTATCTTTCACGTTTTGGAAACTCTTTTCACACTCATTGGTCCACACAAATTTTGCCTTATTTTGTGTCAACTTGGTCGTAAGGGAAGAAATGGAAGAGAACCCATTTACAAACCTACGACATTAACCCACCAAACCCAAGAAACTTCTAATATCTGATGGAGTCAAAGGTCTAGGCAAATTTCTAATCACCTCTGTTTTCTTAGGATCCACCTTAATGCCATCACCCGACACCACCTTCCCTAGAAAAGCAACCTCTTTAAACTAAAACTCACATTTTTCATATTTGGCATACAACTTCTCCTCCCTAAAGATTTGCAATACCACCGTCAAGTGATCCACATGCTCCTCCTCACTTTGGGAATATACCAAGATAGCACTCATAAAAACCACCACAAACAAGTCAAGGTAGGGTTTAAATACCCTATTCATAAGATCCAATGAATATAATTGGTGTATTAGTCAACCTAAAGGACATAACCACAAACTCAAAGTGCTTATACCTAGTCCAGAAGGCCATTTTGGAATGTCAAACTTCCTCACTTTCACTTGGTGATACCCAGACCAAAGATCAGTCTTAAAGAAGCAACTAGTCCCTAAAAGGCTATAAAAGAGGTCGTCAATCCTTGGTAGAGGGTACTTATTCTTGATGGTGTCTCTATTAAGTTTTTGGTAATCAACGCATATTATAGAGGAACTATACTTCTTCTTAACAAATAACACTGTTGTACCCCAAGGTGATTCACTATGCCTTATAAAACCCTTCCCCAACAAATCCCTCAATTGCTCCTTCAACTCCTTCAACTTCGCCGAGGCCGTACAGTAAGGGGGGAATAGAAATGGGTTGAGTATCGAGAAGATGGTCTATTCCAAAATCTATTTCCCTTTCTAAAAGAACACCGGGAAGCTCATCGGGAAAGACATCAAGAAACTCATTAACCATCGGAACCAATTCTATAGGAAAGTCTTTCGACCCAACATCCCTAACCCTCACAAGATTATAGAGAAACCCCTTAGAAATCAACTTCAAGGATTTAATACAAGAAATTAATCTACCCTTGACCACCACATCACAACTTTTCCACTCAAGGATGGGTTCATTGGGAATTGTAATTTGACCCTGCGGGTTCTACAATCAATAGAATCATAATATGCATGTAACTAATCCATCCCAAGAATGACATCAAAATCCATCGTATCTAACTCAACAAAACAACAAGGCAAGATTTTATGAAATATGAATATGAGACAATTTCTATAGACTCTTTTAGCAACAATGGACTCACCAATGGGGCTGAATACTTCATAGGGTTCACACAATAATTTGAGGCTAGCATGAAGCTTTTTGGCAAAAAAATGAGTACTAAAACAAAGAGTGGCACCCAAGGTAATCAAAGCATATACATCAAAATAAAAAAAATCTTTAACATGCCGGTGAGGACATCGACCACCACATTCACTCCTTGTCTCCCTTGAACAGAGTAGAACCTATTTTGCTAGGGGCACCCTCTTGTTGGCCTCCTCTCCCATTTTGACCCACATTTGCATCTTGGCCTTGTGGACAACCATCTCTACCTTTGTTTTGGGCATGTGGACAATCAATCACCTAATAGCCCACCTCACCACAACCATAGAAGGCATTAGAGTTTCTCGTACATAGTCCATTATGGCTCCTACCACACCTTTGGCATATAGGGTTGTCATTAGCAAACATTCTATTAGGAGCATTAGAAGACCCTTGGCCTTGGAACTTGTTGCCTCGAGGAAATAGGCCACCCTTGGAATTTTAGAATCCACCTTCATGCCGGGCCCCCTTAGCCTCACCATTCATTCTCTTTCGGTACTTGTCTCCCTCTAGTTGTTCAACATATGTCATGGGCAGGACAAATCCATATCACCTATAAACATAGTGGTACAATACTCCTCATTAACCAAGTCCAACATACCCAACAAAAAATTGTTCATTCTAGACCTCGGCTCAACAACCAATTGTGGGCCATACTTGGAGAGTTGGTTAAAGTTGAGGGAATATTCCCTCACACTCACAGACCGTTCCTTTATCTTCATAAGTTCAATCATTTTTCATCTCTATCCTCAATAATGAAGAATCAATTGAGAAATGCCGCTTTGAACTCTTCCCGAGGGAGAACATCACCATTCCCCTTCTCCATCTTCCATTGAGTAAACCATATTTGAGCCACCCCATAGAGTTGGTAGGTTGGCAACTTCTCTTTCTCCTCCAAGTTAACTCCCATAATGGACAACACGTTATACACTTCATTACTGAATGCTTTTGGATCCTCATCCACTTTGGACCCATGGAACTCCGGTGGGTTCATTCTAGTAAATTCCCTCACCCTTGAGGTCGAACTAGGAGCATGAGGGGCTTGGGCCCCTTGGTTGATTTGACTAGTTGTGGCATGATCCAACATGGTAAAAGTATCCCGAACTTTTTATAGGCCACTCCTCCATCATGGGGAGCTTGAAGAGTGGGAGGGGCTACTTGCTCCTCGGGAGTATGGGCTCTTCTTCCTCCTGGAATCGACATGATCTAGAATAGCAAAGAACATTTGTTGGAGGAAAAGGCCTTACCTTACTTCTTAAGCACGAAATAGATAGTGATGAAGGGAAAAACTTCCTAAAATGCCTCAAAGCCACTTACTCATAGTTGTGGTACATATCACAACCACGAACAAGACTCTGATCGACATGGTGTGTTGGATTCCAAGGACCATTAACAACCTAGTTCTATGATACCAAGTTTGTCACGACCCAAGCCTAGGGACTAGACATGAGACGATGAATGGGAACTCAAAGGGACCCAAACAAGCCTATTAGCATATCAATTACACATCTTTGATCGTAGAAGCAAAGTAAACAACAACAAGAATATAAAAAAGGGAAAAAAAGTCTGAGGGAATTCATGACATTTATAAAGCATAAAGAGACAAAGCTCTAAGCATAGATATATCAATTGTTCCAATAATACCTCTAAACATAGAATGGCGGGGGGATAAGACACATTCTGGGCTCACCCTCATAGTGTCAAATGTTCAACATAAGGACATAATAAAAGCAAGAGTAACATAAGGACATCAATGCTTGAAGTAAAACATTCTTGTAAATCATATAACTTGCAAATATGGATTACATATGTAGGAAGAGACCATATCTACATAGCCCAAGAAAGCTATCACTTGAAGTCCAAGGAACCCTTGGAAGTTGATTGAGGTACATATCCACAACATAGAAGTACAGGCATGCCACCCCCCATCAAGATGATTGAGGTACATACCCCTCAACATGGTAGTATGGGCATGCCACCCCCCGACAAGGTGATTGAGGTACATATCCCTCAACGTGGTTGTACGGGCATGCTACCCCTCGACTAGGTGATTGAGGTTGGTAAACCTCTCAAAAAAGTGGTTGGGTATGCCACCCCCTAACTAGGTGTGGTCAACCAACTACACTATAAATACTTTTATGAAATCAATATATACGTACAATCCCTTAATCATCATATAGTCACATGATTCATAACTCATGCGATAGATCATCAATAGCTCAAGAATCCTTGTTAAGATATTTTATCAAACACTTGGTGACTGTACAATGCTGGTTCAAAATCATGCAATTCTAGAGTGACATAATGTGAGAATTCTTAATGTAAATCAATCTACAAACACATAGCAAAACTCTCATGTAAGATACCTTGAAATCCTTTGTCAAATCTCACAGTAGATCATAGTTTCATATCCCAAAACATGCACAATCAAAGTAGACAAATCATCTTATAGCATAAGCTTGAAATAGGTAGACATGGGATTCCACTCAACATTCCATAAAACCCCAACATAATTAGTAATCATAATTCATAATAAGTAATTCCCATAAGTAACACAACTTGGAAACATGCAATTTTCATAAAAAAGAAGGTTGGGCACCAGGGATGAAAGGACCCAATGGTTGAAACCTACATACCTCAAATTGGGGCTTTTCTTGATTTAGATTTGAATGAGAACTTAAAGTTTGAATGGAGTTCTTGATATCCGAAATTAAGTTTGAGACACATGAATTTGGATGAAATATTTGGTTGAGTGTTAGAGAGGGTTTTGATAGTGTCTTTAGTGATATAGAGTTTAAAATGGATAAGTATAGGTGTTTGCATGAATATGAGAGCATGGGGAAAAGTCCCTAATGTATGAGGCCGAACAAGACAACTTAAAAAAGTGCAAACACACCTCTATGATAGGTCTGCATTGCGGATGCTTACTGTTTCCAAAATTTTTGTGAAAATGAAATTTCTCTACGGGTCCTCTAAATTTGGGGTTATACCTATTTCTTACTCAATTTTGCCCCCTTCTAAAGAATATGAAGTCGAATTTTTGATATAGTGCACGAATTTGGAGAAATATAGAAATTACGATTATGGGCATTTTCGAAGTACATTTTTGGGGCATTTCATTTGCTGTTTTACAAGTTCATATAACTCAAAAACCCTTTCTAAAATCTCTCAACCATTTTATAAAATTTTTTTATCTAAATTCAAGTGTCTCAACCTTAATTCTAGATCTCAAGAACTCCATTCAATCTTCAAGTCTCCTTCTAGTATACATCAGTGAATCCCAAAATTTACGTATGTTGATTTCATCTGTTGGGTCCTTTCACCCATAGAGCCCAACCTTCCTATTTTATTAAAATTGCATGATTTTAAGTTGTATTAATTATGAGTATCTACTAGTATGAAATATGAGCATGAAATATATTGGCGTTCACCAAATGTTGTTGATTAGGCATGATTATCTATTTTAAGCTTATACCATGAGTTAATCTTTGTCCATTGAGACTATACATGATTCAAGCTATGAAATCTATGAACTATTGCAAAGTTTGGATATGATTTACAAGTTACCCATGATGGTGTTTTACCATGATGTTGTTGGGTTGATTTACATGACTTTAAGATGCATTGATTTCACTATTTCATGATCTATACTCTTGCATTTTGCATGATTTGAACATGTTCTCATATGTTCCCACCAAGTGTTTGATGAAACGTCAAGTCAATTATTCTCAAGTTATTTAAATGTTTTACAAGTCAAGTGACTACATGATGAATATGTGCTATTAAGTATGTTTTGAATTCATGAAATTATCTTTGATTATGCAAGTACGAAGTTAATCCCTATTTTCAAGATTTTACCTCTTATGAGCCATTCATGTTAAAGTAAAGGTTCATGTACTATTACTAAACTCTCATGTTTCAAGTTAGGCTCATTAGAGGTCAAGTATATTTAAGAGCTACTTATGTCATGTTTATATGTTTCTTACAAGTTATTAAAGTATGATTGTTTAAAGTATTCCGTGGGATTAGACGTAGCACCGATGGATTGGATATCTGCGTGGGCTATCTTCAAGGGTCTATACACCTTTACCTAATCTATGTGCCAACATAGTATTATGTTATACCTTTTCTATATCAGTGAATCTAGTTAGTGCACTTTATCATGAAATCCACCTGAAATGGGATAGGTTCCCGTAAGGGGGGTTACTTCTCTAAAATGGGATAGGCTTCCGTAAGGTAAAGGATAGTATACCTTGGCAAGTGGACCACCTCTTTACCGATGAGGGGTAATCATCAAAATTCCAAGTTGTTGCTCACTTGTTATTATTCTATGTCAGTTAAGGTCTATTCTCACATATGTATCATGTTCTATGCAAGTTTAATGAGTAAAAAGCATGCTTTACTTCAAGTATTTATCATACATTTCATAATGAGATTACGCTTATCTATGACCTATTACAATGCATTTTGACTATATTGGCTTATTTCTTGTTGCATTACATCCTACATACTTAATACCTTCAAATACACTAATGTATACTTTATACCAATATGATATCACCATGTAGGGACCAGAACTCCTCTTGATCATCCTCCACGTGGCTAGTGAGATACTTCAAAGACAAGCTTGGTGAGCTCACAAGTTCAGGGACACTACCTAGTTTTCTTGCTATTTTAAGACTTCTTTGTGTTGAACATTTGACATTATGAGGGTGTGCACAGAAAGTGTGTTGGCCCCCTCTCTATTCCAAGTGAGAGGTGTATGTTGAATATTGTGATGTTATTATTGTATGATCTTGACTTTCATGTTTTATTTATATTCAAGACTTCCCATAGTGACACTTCCCATTCATATATCTCTTGTTGTTGTTTACTTTGCTTCCGCGACCAAGGATGTATGATTGATATGCTAAGAGGCATGTTTAGGTCTCTTCGGGTTCTAATTCCCTATTTCATATCAAGGCCCTAGGCTTAGGTCGTGACAAACTTTGTATTAGAGCACTAGGTTGTTAAAGGTCCTAGGAATCCAATACACCATGTCAGTTAGAGTCTTGCTTCACAACTATGAGTAAGAGGCTATGAGGCAGATTAGGAAATGTTTCACTTCTTCATGGTCGATATCGTGCTTTAGATGCAAGTGTAAGGTGTTTCCCCTTCACAAATGCTCTTTGCTTTTTTACATTATGCTGATTCCAAGAGGGGGACTAAGGAGAACCCATACACCCGAGGAGCAATCGGCCCCTCCCGCTCCTCAAGCTCCTCAAGGTGTAGGGGTAGGCCAAGATGAAATCTGAGATGCTATTGCAATGTTGGCTCATATTATGACCAACCAAATCAACCAAGGGGCCCAACCGCCTCACGCTCCCACTCCAACTTCTTGGGTAAGGAATTTCACTAGAACGAACCCCGTGGAGTTCCATGGATCCAAGAGGAATGAGGATTCCTAAGAATTCTTAGATGAGGTGTACAAGTTGTTGTCTATTATGGGGTTATTTCGGAGGAAAAATCATAGTTAGCGGCTTACCAACGCAAAGAGGTGGCTCAAATTTGGTTATCTCAATGGAAGATGGAGACGGGGAATGATGATGCTATCCCTTGGGAGGAGTTCATAGCCATATTTGTTAACCGGCTCTTTCCAATTGAGCTAAGGGTGGCTGAGATGATGGAGTTGACGAACTTAAACAAGGTTCCATAAGTGTATAGGAGTATTTCCTCAAATTTAACCAACTCTCCAAGTATGCCCCACAATTGGTTACAGAGCCTAGGTCAAGGTTGAACAAATTTGTGTTGGGTGTATCCGACTTGGTTAATAAGGAGTGTCATACGCCATGCTAGTAGGGGACATGGATTTGTCTTGGCTCATGACATATGCCGAGTGACTAAAGGGGGAGAAGCTTAGAAAGAGAAAGGTTGGTGAGTCCAAGAGGGCTCGATTAGAAGGTGAGTTTCAAGGTTCTAAGGGTGGCCGGTATCCTCAAGGCCACAATTCCAAGGCAAAGGGTTGTCCAATTCTTGCAAGGTGGCAATGAAGGGGTGACGAAACCTAGATGCCCAAGGTGTGAAAAGTATCATAATGATCCTTGTTTGAGAAATTCTAATGCTTGCTTTTGTTGTGGTGAGGTTGGCCACAAGGTTATGGATTGTCTTCATGCAAAACCCAAAGGTAGAGATGGTCGTTCTCTAGGCCCAGATGCAAATACGTGTAAAAGAAGAAAGGGAGGTCATCAAGGAGGTTCCCCAAGGCAAAATAGATTCTATACTCTTCAAAGGAGACAAGGAGTTGATGTGTTTCTCGATGTTGTTAATAGTATATTAATGGTTTCTGATGTTGATGTGTATTCTTGATAGACTCGGGTACCACTCTCTCTTTTATTACTCCTTTTTTTTTAAAAAAAGCTTCACGTTAGTACCGAATTATTTTGTGAATCCCATGAAGTGTCTACCCCCGTTGGTGAGTCCATTGTTGCTAAAGAAGTCTATAGTAATTGTCTCATGTTCATTTTACATAGAATCTTGCCTTGTGATTTAACTGAATTAGAGATGCTGTATTTTGATGTTATTCTTAGGATGCAATGGTTGCATGCTTATTATGCTTCTTTTGATTGCAGAACCCATAGGGTTAAATTCTAATTCCCCAATGAGCCCGTCCTTGAGTGGGATAGTTGTGATGTGATGGTCAAGGGTAGATTCATTTCTCATCTTAAACCCAAAAGTTGATTTCTAAGGGTTGTCTCGGTCATTTTGTGAGGGTTAGGGATGTTGAGTCTAAAGTCCTTCATAATAAGTCGGTTCTGGTGGTTAATGAGTTTCTTGATGTCTTTCTCGATGAGCTTCCTGGTGTTCCTCCCGAAAGAGAAATAGATTTTGGTATAGACCTCCTTTCCGATACTCAACCCATTTCTTTTTTCCCTTACCATATGGCTCCGATGGAGCTGAAGGAGTTGAAGGAGCAATTGAGGGATTTGATAGAAAATGGTTTTATACGGCCTAGTAAGCCACCTTGGGGTGCGCTAGTGTCATATCTAAAGAAAAAAGATGGTTCTCTTAGAATGTGCATTGATTACTGACAACTTAATAGAGCCACCATAAAGAACAAGTACCCTTACCAAGGATTGATGACCTTTTTGATCAACCTCAAAGGGCTAGTCACTTATCTAAGATTGATCTTCAGTCCGAGTATCACTAAGTGTAAGTGAGGGAGTGTAACATTCCCAAGAAGGCTTTCCAGAATAAGTATGGGCACTTTGAGTTTCTAGTTATATCCTTTGGGATAACTAGTGCACCAACTATATTTATGGACCTCATGAATAGGGTCTTTAAACCCTACCTTGACTTGTTTGTGGTGGTTTTTATTGATGATATCTTGATTTATTCCCGCAGTAAAGAGAAGCATGTGGATCACTTGAGGGTGGTGCTGCAAATCTTGAGAGAGTAGATGTTGTATGCAAAATATGAGAAATGTGAGTTTTGGCTGAAAGAGGTTTCTTTTGTAGGGCATGTGATGTTGGGTGATGCCATTAAGATGGATCCTAAGAAGATGGAGGTGATTAGAAATTGTCTTAGACCTTTGACTCGATCAGACATTAGAAGTTTCTTGGGTTTGGCGGTTTATTATCGGAGGCTTGTAAATAGCTTCTCTTCTATTGCTTCACCTATGACTATGTTGACACAAAAGAAGGCAAAATCTGTGTAGACTAATGAGTGTGAAAAAAGTTTCCAAATCTTTAAAGATAAGCTTGTTCCGCTCCTATCTTGGCCCTACTGGAAGGGTTGGAAGGATTTTTCATATATTGTGATGCCTCAAGAATTGGATTGGGGTGTGTTTTGATGTATAGTGGTAAGGTGATAGCATATGCCTCTAGACAACTTAAGGTGCATGAGAAGAATTATCCCACCCATGATCTTCGATTGGTGGCCGTGGTAATTGCTTTGAAAATTTGGTGTCACTACTTGTATCGGGTTTATGTTGATAAGTTTACCGACCAAAAGAGTCTCCAATATGTATTCACCCGAAAAGATCTTAACTTGACACAAAGAAGGTGGTTAGAACTCATTAAAGATTATGATTTGACTGTGCATTATCACCCTAGCAAAGTTAGAGTTGTGGCCAATGCTTTAAGTAGGGTGTCTATGGGTAGTCTAGCTCATATTGATGATGGTAGTAAAGAGGTGGCTAGAGAGGTTCACCGGTTGGCCAAATTGGGGGTCAGGTTGGATGAAGTTGATAATGGGGATGAAGTGGTTGTTGATACTTCTAAATCTTCTTTGACTGAGGACGTAAAGGTAAAACAAGATCTTGTCCCCACCTTGCTAGAGTTGAAGGCCTTGGTGAGAGATAGTAAAGTGGAGGTTTTCTCCCAAGGGGGAGATGGTGCCCTTAGGTACCAAGGTAGATTGTATGTTCCAAATTTAGGTGATTTGAAAGAATTGATCTTGAAGGAGGCCTATAATTCATCCTATTCCATTCACCCAGGTTCTACAAACCTGTATAGAGGCTTGAAGGAAGTGTATTGTTGGGGTGGTAAGAAGAGAGACATTGCCAAGTTGATATCCGTATGTAACAATTTCCAACAAGTGAAAGTCAAACATCAAAGGTCGGGTGGCCTAGCCTGAGATATAAAAATTCCTACTTGGAAGTTGGAAGAGATCAACATGGATTTTTTGGTTGGGTTGTCTAAGACTAGGAAACATTTTGATTCTATTTGGGTTTTTGTGGATAAAATGATAAACTCGGCTCTCTTCTTACCGGTCAAAACTACTTATGATGTTGAAGATTATGACAAGTTGTAGATTCGCGAGTTGGTTAGATTGCATGGGGTACCCTTTTCTATCATTTCAGATGGTGGTGCTCAATTTACTTCTCTATTTCGGAGGTCCTTCCAAAGAGGTCTTGGTACAAAGTTTAAGCTTAGCATGACCTTTCACCCTCAAAGGGATGGTCAAGCTAAGAGGACTATCTAAACATTTGAGGATATGCTTAGAGCTTGTGTTTTGGAGTTTAAGGGTAGTAGAGTGTAACATCTACCACTCAAGCATTGGTGTAGCTCCCTTTGCGGCTCTTTATGGTAGGCATTATAAATTCTAGGTTAGGTGGTTTGGATGGGGGAAATGGATTTTCTAGGTCTGGATTTGGTCATGGAAGCCTTGCAGAAGGTGAGCTTAATTAGGGAGAGATTGAAAACAACCCAAAGTAGACAAAAGTCCTATTCCGATGTGAGGCGAAGAGATCTTGAGTTTAAGGTTGGTGATTAGGTTTATTTGAAGGTCTCACCTATGAAGGGTGTGGTTCGATTTGGAAAAAGGGGAAATTGATTCCAAGTTTTGTGGGTGCTTATAAAATTTTGAGGAGAGTGGGTAAGGTTGCATATGAGTTGGAGTTGCCTATGGAGATGGACATGGTTCATCCGGTCTTCTATGTGTTCATGTTGACAAAGTGTGTGGGTGACCCAAGTGCTATAGTGCCCTTGGAGGTCGTGCATTTTGTAGAAGATAATTTGACCTATGAATAGGTTCAAATGGAGATTTTGGATACACAAGTGAAGAGGTTGAGAAACAAAGATGTTGCTTCCGTCAAGGTCCTTTGGAGGAACCAACAAGTTGAAAGAGCAACACTGGAAGCTGAGGTGGACATGAGAAAGTGATACCCATGTCCCTTCCACTCTACTCAAGCCGAAGGTACTAATTTAAGTCCCTTATATGATTTCAAGTCTTAAGTTGCAGCAATTATGTCATTTTGCAGACATTTATGTTTATGTTGACGAGTTTAAGGTGATATTTGACATTTATGTTGAGATTTTTGAAAATGATGTTTTAATGCATTTGTTGCATTCATGTTGGGCTGAAATCTTCATGATAACTTCTCCATGTACATTTCTTTGACATTTAGGGACGAATGTTCCAAAGGGGGATATATTGAAATGCCCCAAAAAGCCCCAAAAATGTGCTTCGAAAATGCCCATAATCGTAATTTTTATATATCTCAAAATTCATGCGTGATATCGAAAATCTGACTCCATACTCTTGATCAGGGAGGAAAATTGAGTGGAAAACGGGTATTACCTAGGTTTTAGAAGACCTGTAGAGAAAAATGATTTTAGCCAATTTTTCACAAACCAGTAGGGGTTCGCGAGGGCTCCGCGACTCGGACCCCTCACAAAGAATTGTTAGCACTTCATTGATTTGCTATTTCAGCCTAAGGGCATTAGGTTCGTGGCCCCATGGCCATTTACGCGTGAAATATCCCACACATAGCCATTTTCAACTCCATATCACTCAAAAACCCTCTTTAAAACTTCTCAACCATTTTATCAAAAATTCCCATCCAAATTCAAGTGTCTCAAGCTTAATCCTAGATATCAAGAAGTCCATTCAAGCTTTAAGTCCCCTTCTCCAGCCCTCTTGTGAAGATGAAGGTAAAGTTTTACCATGTAACTTGGTCAGCTACCATGGCATGCCAACTAACTGTTAGCTATTGTCCCAATCAACCTCCCCTTGGTCAGATTTGGTCGATTAGACGGGAACACATTAATTGAATCCTGTCATCTACTTCTTTTTTCATATTCATCACTACCTTGGTCGGGATCGTTATAGTAGATGGGGTTTGGTGTTGGCCACAACCAAAAAATATTAATCATTAAGGGAAATAGACAATACATACAAAGCCTCAGTCATAGACATGCACAAAACCTAGGTCATCTCAAGTTAACTATCCATGGTTCCCACAACCCCAAGTTGTGGGTGCTTAGATACTCATGGCTAAGATAAAATACACAAATATACAAATAATAGACATAGTTGAGATTTTCACCAATACTAATGAAAGAAATAGGCACCATAAGTAGCAAACCCACAAGCTTGATTGATCAACAATGAGTACAAGGAAAGATTTGCAATCCCCAATTGGGTTTTCTAAGAGAGAATAGTAAACTACTCTAAAAACCTAAGAAAATATTCAAAATGTAATGGAGAATTGTCTACTGATCAAACTCCCTCCAAAAAAACCTAACTTAGACTATATATAATGTTTACAAAATAACCCCAGAATTTACACAGAAAAGATAACTGGCAGTAGGAGGACCTACGAGTGGGGTCTCATATCAGAATCTTAGCATCGTGGACTGAACTAGTACGACCCATTGGTAAAAGTCATTGCTTGGGCTGCGATTCATATGTTTGTATCGTAATCTTGATGTTCAGTTTTTGGTCCAACATTTTGATTCTCTGATTCTTGCTATGAGTCCACCTATACGAGTCATAGTGTGTCTGAAGACTCGTAGGCTGGGCTCGTAGGGGTGGCCTTCACTTGGAAGATTTCTAATTTTTGGTCTCTAATTCCTGCTACGATTCAACCTATGACTCGTAGCGTGAGCTATGACTCGTACCATGTGCTACGACTCGTAGGTGGGCTCATATGGCCTATACTTCAGCAAAATTTGCAACATTTCTTCAAAATCATGCCAACCTAACATTTTTGCAAGATTAACTAAAAAATGCATCAAAACACTAAAAAGTCACTATAAAAACACACAACATCCCTTGTTTCAGGCATTAAATGTGTTGTATTTTGATAGCACATCATGTACGAAAGGTAAAGAGGCGCGAATACGCCTAAATTTCCACTAAGACGGAGACCTGTCTGGGTGCGGTACGCGAAAAGATATTCACATGTGACTTTGTCTTACACTTTCAAAAAAAGAAAGCATGGGTTAACGTGAAATAATTCCTCAGCAATTTCTTTCAACTCGAAATCTCAAGGAAAAATTCATGAGCTTTTATCTTAATCCTTTTTGGTTCTCCATTCAAAGGTATGTTCACCCTACTCCATCCCCATTCTTATTCATCAATGGTAATCTTTGCAACCATGAAAATTTCATGATAATGGTGATGCTTCATTGCTAAATCTTTCTTGCCATGGTTGTAGAATTATGAAATTGTGTGGGTCCTTCCTATTTTTTTTCAGTATCATTTGTTGTTACTATGGTCTCTCACCTCTAGGCACTTTTAGGAATTGATTTTTAGGCTTACATGTTGAATAATGAAATGTATTTTGATGTTAAATTGCTGATATTTGTTTAGGTAGCGACTTTATGTTGTTGAGGGTAGTCTTGGGGCAATTGTTTTGTCAAATCGTTGCTATGAGTGTATACCTATCGTGTGTTTGACGAAACACGTCTAAAATATCTAGAAAATTTTTGTTAATGACACTTAGTCTCCACAAACGCGTACATTTTGCCGCAAACACGGTGTTCTAGAAACTCTTTGCTCTCTGCAACGTGGATAACCTCCTTTGAATGTGAAAGCTTAGAGTGAGTTAAACTTCACAAATGCGCCAGTGTAGGCAAAAATGCAGTGTACAATGCGTCATTATTAAAAACTGCTTCACTAACTCATCCAAAGCTTTTCCAATTAACTTTTTTTATCTAAATAATTCCTAATACATGATTAAAAATGTCAGTAAGATGTTTTTGTTTTGTAGGGTTTGATTATAGGTCTTATTGGTTGACAATGGATCCCAACAACACACTTCATGAAAATGAGATCCTTCCGGAGATGGGTGAAGATATTTCATTGAAAAAGCAAATTCCTCTTAGCCCAATTGATGTGCTGTCAAAGTACACCTCTTTTTATCATTAAATCTTTGACTTTTTTTGTGTTCGCAATGTGACATTAGTTGCTTTTATATGTTTTTGTGTTATATTTATAGGATTTCAGGTTTGGCCCTGATTTTGGAAAGAAACGCAGAAGTTGCTGATTTTTGATACAGTAGAAGATCCTTTACGCGCCGCACATCATTCTACAGGATGTGAAGTAGGTTTCATGGACAATTCCAGTGAGGCACTGGCTTTCTGAAGTAGACTCTACGAATATACAAATGAGTCGTAGAAGATGATTCGTGCCTTTAGTATCAGAGATCGGGACTTTCCGAAGATTCATTAGACGAAAACTATTTCTGAGTCATAGAGGGGTGTCGTAAACTTGAAGCCCAAATTACCAGTAGCTTTGTGAGATACCTTCGTTATAGGCAGTGGAATGCAATATAGCCCGTAAAACCCTTTACTGAGGCATGCCGTCCTGTCATCCTATTTCATTTTTGACTTGTATTTTACTTATTATAAATAGGTTTTTAGGTTATTTTTCAGAAGGTGACAGACTTTACTCAAAGAACTCAGTAATTAGCATGAAAGTAGTGAGGTTACATTGGATATTCTTTGAGAATACTTGTAATTTAATTTCATCTTTAATATTGTGCTTCTCTCTGACGTTGGATTTGCTTATTCTTAATTCTATTGTGTAAGTGCTTAATTATGTTCTTCCATTTTACAATTCTTGCATCTACACATAGCATGAGTAGCTAAATTCACAGAGTTGTGGGAACCATGAAAACTAACAAGGTAAAATAGGATAATTCATATTTCTTTGAAATTGTGCATGCATGTATTAATTAATTCTATTCACTCTGAATGTTCTCTAATGGTCGTAACATTAGAACCACCCGGTGTTCCTGACAGGACCAAAGTAGTAATAAATTGGAAAAAAAAGCTAGGATTTGTTTTATGTGTTCTCATCTAATCAACCAAACTTGGCCAAGGGGAAGTTTTACTAGGACTAATAGGTAGGATTAGTAATGCACACTATGGAGATAGGCCAAGTCACTTAGTAAAATTCACTTCTCACCTTTTGACCAAAGGACTTGGTGACCTTCACTTACCATCTTACATGCTACACACTAGAAAAGAATTAGGTTATATGGTGATACAAACTTAGGGAATCATCGGGAACACAATACCCTAGTTTCTCTCCATATTGATTTCTCTCTTATGTTAGTTTAGTTTTATTTTCCATTGGTTATTACAAACCCCATCCCTTTTTGGGGAAGTAAATTGGTTAACTACACAAATTACAATCATTTGAATTCCCTTGATTCTACATTTTCCCTGTGCATTCGACCGTAACCTTGGTTAGGTTATATTTCTAAACAACGACTACTTTATCCTGTATAAGAAGGTATAACTTGGGTGACATCAAGAGTTTGGCACCGTTCCCAGGGAATAAAACTAGACTTAGTTAATTCATAGTGATTTGGTTGTTAATCCTTATTTCCCACATTTTATGTTTTGTTTTATATTTATTTCATTATAGGGTGTAGGTTAAGTGTATGCCCAATATACGAAGTTGAGGCAGACTCATGACTCTGTTTGACTCAGAGATCCATGATACATTGATTAGCATTGGCCCAAGATAATACCAACAACATAGCCTATGCAACTCTGAACAGGACCGACAATGAAAATGTTGATCAGGAGAACCCACATCCTCTTGAGGACATTACTTCACAGCCTCAAGATTTTAATGTCAATACTTATTAGTGGAACCAATACAGGTTAAATCCTATGTCTATATAGGTGACTGGAGCCATTGTGTTTCTAGCACTATCGGTATACTCAAAGTTCACAGTCTCAAGTGGGTTTCTTTAGATGTTGTAGAACCATGGCTATTTGTTGTCTTAACATCAAAGGATCCTCATAGTCACTTGTACAATTTTGCATTTGTCATCAAGAGTGTGATGGGAACACAAAATCTATCTATATATGCTGTTGAAGTTCGTGTCTTCCAATTGTCTCTTACTGACAATGCAACATTTTTGCATCTGAGCTCTCGCAAAGTTTGATCAACAGCTGGGTAGATTTGTAGAAGGCCTGTTTAAAGAGGTACTTCCCTAAGTCAATGAAGCTCAAGTTGAAAGATCAGATCAACAACTTTGAGCAACTTCCTTGTGATTTGGTTAGTACTACATGGGAGCAGTTCACAAAATGCTTGAGGAGTGTCCAAGACCACAATATAGTTGATGATACCTTGGTGGATATCTTCTACCATGCCATTGATGAGAACAGTCGGGCTTGTGCTGACACTGTCATGATGGGCATGTTCTTAGATCAACCATTCGCAATGATAGCTTAACGGATGGAGAGTGTGGTCAAGACTTACTATGCATGGGGTAGAGAGATAGAGCATCTACCAAAATTTCGTGCAGTGTCAATGTTGGTTCGAAGTAAGAAATGACTACTGAGGAAATTATACAAGAGCATGCCAGAATTCGCATAGGTATGGAGGTTATGATGAACCAGAACCAGGAACAAGTCAATGTTGTGGTTTATCAACCTCCACGTGCAGCCATGTATGATGAGCCTTATTATTATTAGGACATATGTTTTTTTGTTGATCAAGGGGCTTCCTGACCAACACCCGATGGTCTAATCACGAATATTGGCATCAAGGTCAAGGAAACCAATGTTGGAACTTCAACAAATATGAAGCTTTCAGGGAGAACCGTAGAGGATTCTATGATAAAAATAGGGGTCTAGAGAGAGATGCAGATGGGGGTTACAGAGATGTCTTTAGAAATGATCCCTATGTGCCACCAAATAACCGCTACATAGGTACAAGTAGTTCAAAATTGAGGAAATGTTTGACCGCTTGTTGAAGAATCCTGAGACATAGGATGAGACTCTGAGGGCAATGAAATGTTAGATTTCTAGCATAGCATTAATCAGATACCTGAATCTCACTCTATGGCTATAAAACAACTTTAAGAACAAGTTTGGTCAAGTGTTGACTCAACTTAATCAATGTCCAAGAGGTACACTTCCTAGCAACACAATTCAGAATCATAAAAATGAAGTGCATTGTATTGCAGTTACTGCTTGGGTGGTAAGAGCGCCACTGATCCTCCCATGCTAGTTGATGAGGATGATATTCAAGAGGAGGCAGTTGCGGCTAAGGATACCGATATAGGAGATGATCATAGAAAGGATAGGGTGGGTGAAGCTGTTGATGCGCCAAAAAAGTTGAAGCCCATTCCTAGGCCTCCTCCTCCCTTCCCTCAAAGAATCAAAAAGAGGGAGGAGGAAGGCAAATTCAAGCACTTTGTCTCTATGTTGAAATAGAACTCCATCAACATCCCTCTTATTGAGGCATTAGAGAAGATATCAGGGTATGTGAAGTATATGAAGGACTTGGTTACTGAAAAGTGCGTTGTGAGTCAGGAGCTCTCCCAAGAGCTTTAGCATTGAAGTGTTATTGCTACGAGGTCCTTGTTTTAGAAGCTAGAAGATACTAGTTCTTTCACCATACCCTGTAGCATTGGAGATGCCGAGTTCGCAAGGGAACTATGTGATCTTGGTGCAAGTATTAATTAGATGCCCCTTGGGGTCTTTAAGAAGCTAGGATTGGGAGCCCCTACTCCGTCCTGCATGCAGTTGTTCGTGGTCGATCACATGGTGAGTAAGCCTGTGGTGATATATACAATGTGCTGGGCAAAGTCGAGAAGTCCATTATCCCAGCAGACTATGTGATCATAGATTGTGTAGTTAATTTCGACATCCCAATCATCTTGGGAAGAACATTTCTGGCTACTAGGAAAGCACTAGTGGATATGAAAGCCAGTTAGCTCATGTTTAGATTGAAGGATGAAGAGGTTATCTTCAATATTTTCCAGTCCATTAAGCGTCCAAATGATTTGAAGAATAAATCCTGGGCAACTGGTCGAGTTTGAGTAACCAATTTGTCCAAGTCGTGACGCTGCAATAAATCAGGCGCTACTTGGGAGCCAACTCAAGGTCTTTGATGTAATAGTGTAGTTGTAGGTTTATTTTCAATTTTGGACTCATAGGTTGTCTATTTTCTTGTATTTTGGTTGTAATTTTGGACATTGGGTTGGTTGCACATAGGGTAACAGTGTGTAATATGAAGAATACGCAAGTCCAGGGCTAAGTCAACCATTTTTTGTTGAGAAGAGCATCAGGTGTTGTCCCTATGATGGTTTTATGGGTCGTAAAACACTTTACGATCCATACAACATCTCGTAGAGCATTCCAGTGAGAAAAAACTTTCTTTACTCCAGTCCACGAGCCAACTTTATAATCCTTAGATTAAACTACTAGTCGTGAATGGGGCTCGTGGACCCCAGCTAAGTTTCCTGAAATTTTCCTAAGTTTTGAGGGTTCTACAATAACCACGATGAGTTGTATATCACTTCACGACTCGTAGACTGGTTCGTGAAACCCAGTACTAAAATCTAGAGTTAGGATGCTCTACAAAACCACAGTTCACAAACTGTAAAATACTCTATGGCCCGTAATCAGGGTTTCATAGAATCAGGGGCCACTTTCAATTGAACCGCTCAAGGTATAAATAATGGGTAGAATTAGTTTTACCACTCTTATAACCTAATTTACAAAACTACGCGGCCAACCCCACCCTCACGTTATTATGACCACCGACGGTGACACTCCCCCCTTTTTCTTGTGATTTTCTAGTGACCTAGGGTTTAGTGCCTCTTCACCTCCTTCATCTTTTACAACGTAATCACAAAACTTGGTAGGTTTTTTGTTAATTCAAAATCCTTAATTTGCCTATGCTTGTACGATTGAATTGGAAATTATATTAGGAATGATAGTTTAGACACGAAACCAATGTTTGAAGTTAACATATGATAATTGAATTTTTGTTTCCCTTGTTTGGATAATTTTCTAAGACCAAAATTTGGTATCGTTGCCCTGTTTATATTATTTAGATTATATAATTAGTTCCTGTTGAATCACGTATCATGTGTGATCAATTGTTTTTATGTGTAAATCAGTGGGTGATGACATAGGTGCATAAATTTTGTGGAGAAATTGTCATATGTGGTCAGAATAGTTGAGAAACATGCTTAATCTCTTTCAATGGGATATATACTTTGAATAAATTGTTCGGGTCTTGGTTGTGGTGTGAAAATCATGTGGATGTGTGCAATTTTGCTTTGTTGCTATCAGAATAAATTTGAAAAAGTCATATGGGGTATGTTGTGGTGGACTTGTAACCTCAAGTAACTTAGTTTCTTTTCTATGAGTGCCTTTTACGGCTCGTGGAACATTCCATGACTCGTAATTTCCCCTCGTATAAGATTCTATAAACCTAAAGTTTCTGAGTATCCATCAGACGAGACCTTCTACGAGTCATAGAATACTTTACGACTAATAGGAAGGTCTCATATACCCTACCTGGAATAAATTCAGAAACTTGAATTCTTTATGACTTAGTTTATGACACATAAACCATTTTACAAGTCGTAACTGGTTTCATAGACTTTTACACTGACAGAAGTTGTTTGGACCACTGTTTTACAAGAGCTCTTTACAGTTTGTAGTACAAACTATGACCCATAAATATTCTTTCATAGATCTTTCTGCAACTAAGTCTGAATTGTTTTTGCATTTCAATTTTTGATTTGTGGGGCTAACCAAGGTGCGTAAATGTTCATGTTTCAGGTACTATGACACCAAAGCAAAATTTGATGAGATAAAGGCTCTATAGAGGAGGCTCCAAGACATATCCTGGGATGACGAGCAGGTTACCACACTGAGTGGCTTACTAGAGGACCTCGTATTTGACCTTAACCCAGAGGTGGCTAGACCACAGACCAGAGCTGCTGCCAGAGCTGGTCACACTCAGGCTCTTATTGTCCGCACTCCCGAATCTGATGAGGGAGGCCATAAAAGGAGAGACACGCCCTAGATGAATCCATCCAGAGAGGAGCCAACACTGAGGCTGGCTCTGAGGAAGGATCAAAGATGAGGTCCTTCGTAGTACCCCGATCATCACCATCTTCACCTAATGCTCTTATTAGTCGATAATTTATTACGGGCATGCATGATATATAAATGGAGGGCCAGTAGTGGACAAACCTGGGCATGCCAGCCCACTTTATTTATGAGGAACCAATAGTCATATCAAACAAACTCGACTGTGCCCCCGATCTCCAGGACACAATGATTCAGTATGGTCTTTAGTGGATCACTCACTCACTTTGACGATACTCCATGACCATAGTGATGGAGTTCTATGTTGTATATGTGGCAAATAACATAACACTCTCCCCTAGGGAAAGAAGCCCCTCGCTCAGCCCTGACTGAATGAGACAAGAGTGAGGGGCTAGCAAATGGATATATTGGAGACCCACATCGGTCGCATTCTTTTTAGACCAGAGTGCCCTGCCCCGAGATCCATCAGAGAGTTCGACTATAGTGTGGGGCGTATGCAGGACCCTCTAGTGATGAGTGATCTGGAGCGATCAACCAGCTTAATGAGATGGGTGGCTGGTTATATTACTGAGTAGGGTCCATAATTTGTTTGGGTTGCCACGCACTCAAAGCCTATTGTCAAGGCTTCTCTTAATTTCTCCACCAAGTTTTGGTGGGCAATTGTTCGATCATGCATCTGGCCTACTCCTACTGATAATATATTGATGTTAGAGTGTGAAGTACTAGTTGCCAACATTTTAACCATTTATGCTATTAATTAGGCCTATCTTATAGATGAGTAAATTTATGAGGCAGCCCTAAAGAGGTCTACTGCCATCCCATTCATTGCTTGATATACAGGCTCTATGTACATTTGATGGTGGAGAGTTCGTACCAGCTAGACTAGCTAATTAAGGCCCAGAGTACCTTGCATCTCAGCTTGATCAAGACTGAAGAGAACCCTGTGGCACTCCAGCGAGCACAACCTAATCCTATGCTAGAGATATTTGCCCGAGCGGCACCACTTGAGGGTTCACAGACTACCACCACTGCTACTGCTACTGAGGATAAGCCCTCACAGCCCAACATAGATGAGGAGAGAGATGTGTCCACCATCTCTATATAGGCCTTAGTATGAAGATAACTTATGCTGAGTCATAGCGGACTCAACTTGTTCATCAGAATTGGCCATAGGTTCGGCAGACCATTTCAGCCTAAGAGGGTGGCGTGCAGGCGATCATGATCAGTATTATTTAGGAAAATCTTCTCTACCATAGATGCTCGCACCGATGCCTTTGAGGTGAGGGTACAGTGGAACTTGAGCGCAGCTTGACCATTAGACATGACGTCCCTCCAGACGGAGATCCAATGACACCAAGATGATAATATAGCAACAATGGCAGCCCTGTTGCAGTACCATAGACTGCATCCCCTATTGCATTGGTAGATCTTTTTGGTATTGACGGGCCTGTTCAGTTTTCCAACGGGAAGATACTCCGCATAGAGGATTATGATCCAGATGTTATATGCTCATGTGCAAGGCTTATAGAGCAGGAGGAGCTCAAACCTATCTTGATGGAGTCAAAACAAGACAAGGAGAGATGACAGGGTTGAGAGCATGAGACTTTGAGGGGTACTAGCCCCTCTAGATAGAGTGCAACCGCTAAGGCGACTAACCCATAGGATCATAGTTGCCAGAATCAGCCACACATTGGTGCTTAGGCGCCCAGGTATGATTTTTGATCCCTTATATTTTATTTTAATTTGATTGTATAAATTAGGGACAATGCACATCTTTTTAGATACGGTGTGGGTAGTCATGGGCCTTAGTGAAGAGTGAGTAACTTGGGTCCATAACTACCCCAAATTTTTATCCTGGAGTTTTTCTTGCCTGTGTGTTATTTCCCCATGGATATTTACTTTCTGTTGGACTTGCATGTTTAGGATGTTTAGGTAACATTTGTAGCATATAGTACTAATACTTATCGCATATAGAATATTTTAATTTTTTGTCTGAAAAATGATACCCACCAAAAAATTTGATTAGTCATTTAGATGGCAACCTTGCATGTTTAGTGTGTAACAATATTTGTTCTTCTAGGTGAGGATAATTGGAGATAAAAAGCATGATCTGAGAGTCTTCTAATGATGATGCAGCCAGTGTCATATGATTGTGAGCTTAAATTACAAGATTCATGAGTTTTATACTAATTCAGAACTTGCCCTGTTACTCTAAGTTAGACTGTAGATTAATTGGCTTAGAAAAAGATCTTAGGAATTCGTTATTAATATCCCACTTAGACTAAATGATTGACCAAAAATGCATCCCTCTTCCTACTGTTTGAGCCTAACGTGCACCTACTCTTTGCAAACACCTCATTAACCTAGCCTTCTTAGATGTAAAATCTTTTAATTGGCCCTAGTCCTTCCTTGAACATTTTGTACCTTGACTGAGGCAAAGAGATTATGTTAAGGGTGGCTATCAAAAAAAGTGGCCCTGTTTCTGATGATGGATATTGTGTACCTCAACATAGGCCAAAAGTCTAAGTTGAGGGTGGCTGGTGTAAGGATAAAACAAAATATGAGGGAAGTTAGTGATACAAAGAAAAGAAGAAAATCATGTACTGGGTGCAAGTAAAAGAAATGGTGCCTTAGTTATTAGCTAAACAGAAATATGAAGTAAAAGCAAGGAAAAAAGCTGAAAAATAAAAAGAAAGCACCTAAAAATGCTTGAAATAGGAGAAAGGTAGAATGAGATAACAACAACAAAGTTTATAGGGAAAAAATGTAGTTCCAAGGAGGGCCATTAGTCACTATGTTCCTAAAGTACCATACCGAAGCCTTCTAAACCTACGTTACAGGATACAAACAATCGATTTGGTAGGGAAAAAGTGTAGAAAAATGTAGTGCCATGGGGGACTTTAGTCACTATCTTCCCAAAATACCATATCAAAGCCTCCTGAGCCTATGTTATAAGCCTAGAAATTCCTAAAGTGATCCTACTCCAACTAGTTGAAGGTCTTAGTCATGAATACAGGGACAAGCTTAAGGTATTAGGCATAATACATGAATGTCTTTTGTGCAAGTGAATGATTTCGTATAGTCCAAAGTTTATACATTAAAACATCATTAAGTGTCGTATAAGAGAGTTCTTTCTGTGAGGGCACTTGCATTGAATTGTTAGCATTAGACTGGTTCTATAATTGTGGATTATTGACAGTACCTCACTTGTCATAGTTGTGTTGTCACATGCACTTGTCTATATTTGTTTGGTAGATAGCTATCTGATCTTATTTTGAAAATGTGGTGTGGATATCTGAATTTTAGATTAATATGATGTATGCCATTTGGTTCAGGTCTGTGTTTTCTCGTATTATCTATATCGATTGAGTCTTTCACTTGAGGACAAGCAATAATTTTAAGTTATAGGTGTTGATGTGCTGTTAAAATACAACATTTTTTATACTTAAAACATGGAATTTGTTTTGTTCTCAATGCGATGTTAGTTGTTTTTATGTGTTTTTGTATTATATTTGCAGGATTTCAAGTTTGGCCTTGACTTTAGGAAGAAATACAGAAGTTGTTGATTTTGATGCAGTACGAGACCCTTTATGGGCCGTAGAACATTGCACGATACGTAAACTAAGTTTCGTGGACAATTTAAGTTAGGGGTTGATTTTTTGAAGTTGACTCTACAAACATGCAGATGAGTCATAAAATAATTTTTGAGTCATAGAAGAAGGTTCATGCGATGAGGATCAGAGATTGGGACTTTGTCAATATTCATTAGAGGAAACCCCTTTACAGGTCATAAACTCCTTTACGAGTTGTAGAGGGGTTTCAAAAACTTGAAGCTCTAATTTCTAGCAAGTTTGTATGAGACCCTAGTTGTGGGCTGTGGAATGTAATACGGTGTCTTGTAAGCCGTCTTGTATGCCCACAAGGCCTCATTAAGCTTGATGCACCATTCTTTCCTTATTGCATCAACAGTCTTTTGCAGGATCTGATTCACCTCTCGGTTTGACATGTCAACCTGACCATTCCGTTTAGGATGATATATTATAGCCACCTTATGCCTCTATCCATATATAGCTAATAGATTCTTCACTGTTTGGTTGATGAAGTGTGCACTTCCATCACTAATGATGGCCCTCGGAGTCCCAAACCTTGTGAAGATTTGCTTCTTCAGGAACTTACTCACAACCTTGGAATCATTGGTGGACAAAGCTACTTTATCAACCCATTCAGAGATGTAATCGACTGCAACAAAAATGTATTGATTCCCCAAAAAGGGTGGAAACAAATCCGTGAAATCCATCACTCATACATCAAAGTCTCCACCTCCAAGATGTTGTTCAGAGGAATCTCATGCCTCTTAGGGATGGTTCTAGTCTTCTAGCATGCATCACAAGCTCTCACAAACTATGTTAGAGTCTTAACAAAGAGTCGGCCAAAAGAAACCTGATTGTATCACTTTCTATGCTATTCCTCTCTTCCATGATGGCCCCCGTAGGGTGAGGTGTGGGATCTCTCAAGTATGTTGTGCATTTCTGACTCAGGAACACACCTTCTGACCATTCTGTCAGCACCTGCTTGAATTTAGGGCATATATTTTACTTATTATAAATTGGTTTTTTAGGTTATTTTACAGAAGTTGACAGACATTACTCAGAGTACTCAGTAGTTAGAGAGAGGAAATAGTGCAATTACATTGGAGAGTGTTTCAGAATACTTGAACTTTAATTTCATCTTCAATCTTGTGCTTTTCTTTGAAGTTTGATTTGCTTGATCTTAATTCTATTGTGTAAGTGCTTAATTATGTTCTTCCAATTCATGATTCTTGCATTCATACATAACATGAGCAGCTAAATCCACGACTAGGGTTATATGAACCATGAAGAACTAATAAGGTGAAATCAGATGATTCATAATTCTTGGAAAGTGTATATGCATGTATTAATTAATACTCTTCACTCTGAAGGTTTTCTAATGGTGGCTAAAATTATAATTTGCCTAGTCTTACTAACAGGACCAAGGTTGTAATGAATAGGAAAAAAGATTAATTAACGTGATTCGATATATCTGTTCTTCTCTAATCAACCAAACTGGGCCAAGGGGAGGTTGTACTGGGACTAATAGGAAAAGTTTATAATGCACATTATGGAGATAGGCCAAGTCACATAGTGAAACTGAACTCTCACCTTTGACCGAAGTGCTTGATAAACATAACTTACCATTTTGCATGTTACACACTAGAAACGAATTAGCTTATCAGGTGATACTAGATAGGGAATCATAGAGAACGCAATACCCTAGTTTCTCTCCATATTGATTTCTCTCTTGGAGGTGACTTTGGATCATGCACTTGTTATAACTGTCATATTGGATGGTCTTCTGGTTAATGTGGGACATATTATAGCTGATCAAATTTAAGAAGTGGCCCAAGGGAAGGCCAAGAGCTTAGTATACCCCTCATTAATTTCAAGTTTATGCTTTGAGGTGGGGTGTCTGTCCTATCTATAAGGAAAAAAAGCTAGCTAAGGACATATATACACTAAAGAAGAGAGGAGGACGAAGGGGACAAAAGAAGAGATGGATTAATGTATTGGATCCTTCTTTTAGGTAGTTCACAGAGCCAGGGTAAGAGGTTGGAGGATGTTCTTCAGGAGCTGTAAGTTTTTCAAGGTCTACAAGACTACTTTAGTTTATTCCTTCTACCATGAGCTACTTATCCTCCCAGATCCATGGGTCAAATAAGAAGACCAGGAAGGTTGTTACAAGCCTTCCTCTAGGACCGTTAATAGTTGTATCAGAGGATTAGCCTACACTTGGATCAGTTATAGACACTCAGAGAGTTATGAGTGACCGTCTCGAGCACATGAGTCACTGACAGGGACAAGAGGCAAAAGAGGAAGTCAAGGCAATGATAAGAAGAAAAGTAGATTCCCGAAGAAAATGATGAGCAAGTTGAGGTAGGTTTGTGTGTCTAATTCTTCAAAAGATGATATGAGTTGGCCATCTCTTCTGTTTTGATTTGTGACTGATCTTTTTAGGGAGACCCTCGTTATCTCTTTAATTTTATAGTTTTACTGTGAATTCACAATACCATTTTACTTAGGGATGCTCCTATGACTTGATTCGATTTGATTGTATATCTTTAGCTGTCAAATTTTTCCCTTGTATGCTTTGATTTGTTTGCACTCTCACATGTTGATTGATGCACCCTTGTTGGGCTTGATTTATTGTGATTACGGTATGCCTTTATTGTGTTTGTGCATATTGTGTTTAGGAGTAGGTATTTTAGTAGATTTGGTATCTTCTCAAATTTCTTTTTGATGGTGTGTATAATCAACATTTCCCGATGATAGATTGAGTGATGACATTCTTAAGGCCAAATCGTCAATTGGGTGTGTGAGTAGAATATGACCTTTGGTGAAGTCTACATAGCCATTTTCTCTTGTTGGAGCTATACTTTGGCATTGTGACTTGATTAGCGCCAATATATTTAGTCAAGTGTTGTAGAGTGTAAAAACGTTATATCCCTCCGATTTTTGAAAGTTAAATGGTCTTTGGATGATTTTCAAGCAACAGTTTGACTCCTTTCGCGACTCTTACTTGCTATATTGATATATTTTGAAAAATTGGTCCCTTATGCTTTACTTGGAAATCATATTGACTCTTTCCGGCTTGATTTGCATGTCATTTATGTAGTGAGTCTTTGTTTTGTTCATAGTGTGCACTTGCGTAGCCTAGAGCTTTCCTTACAGATCTTGGTAGACTTTGGTTGGAAAAATGACCTTAGCCATTGTTTGGTTTAAATTGAGTCCACTTAGCCTAAATAGCCACCATTTGCATTGATTTTATCCCAAGTGTCCCTTTGAGACTCATCCTCTTTATTAGTAGCCTAAATTACAATCTTTGGCCCTTTTTGAAAAAGATAACTTTCTTTTGAACCCTTATTCATCCTGAAGCTTGATGTGTTTGTGACAATTGATTCTTTAGTCCTAAGTTGGGGGTGAGGTAGGAAGAAGAGGAAGTGTGTCTATGACTTGTCTTGTCAAAAGAAAATAAAAGGAATGATGAATAAGGAAAGAAAAGAAAGATGAAGAGTGATTTTAAAAATGAAAAGAAAAAGAAGAAAAAGTTCTTGAATAAAAAGAATCCTCTAAAAAGTTAAAAATGGTTGTGAGTAGGGCATATAAAATGAAAAAGAAAGATATAATGTGCATTGATGTGAAATGTGAAGAAAAGAGTGGAATAGTTGAAAAGAAATTAATGTTCTGGGTAGAGCTTAAGGAGTGTTAGTCATTATTGCCCAAAATGTAACCTACCTTACCCATAAGCCTACATTACAAGCCAAAAAAGCCCTTTGAGATTTCCAACCAAATTAAATTGAGCCAATGTTGATTAAAAATAGAGGCAAGCCTATGAGGTTACATTTGTGTACATGAGATGTTCATATATTGTGTGTGAATATTTGAGTCGTTGTCCCTTGTTCATTGTAAAAACCTGTGTGTTTTGGGGATTTTCTTTCTTTGTTTTGAGGATATGGAAGTTGAAATTGATTGGCAATATTGATGCTTTTCAAGGTTGAATCCCGTAGAACTGGTTAGTTGACTAGGAGTTTGAGTCATCTTATAAGAACTTATGTTGTCAATTGGTCATCCTTATAAGTTGGTTTTAAATTGAAAATTTTTCTTTAGAAAGTAAAGGAATTACTTGATAGGCATTCACATGCTTGAGCTA
Source organism: Solanum clarkiae (assembly GCA_011800125.2). Lineage (NCBI taxonomy): Eukaryota > Viridiplantae > Streptophyta > Magnoliopsida > Solanales > Solanaceae > Solanum > Solanum clarkiae. Next base: position 9,807,141 of record JAABOM020000101.1, read on the forward strand.
ATTGTTCGTACCAACCATGACCATAGTTATGATTTAGTTGTTGAAAGTGAGATGGGATTGTTGTGTCTAAATTGCGAGTACCTTGAATTTGTTTTTGTTTTGCTTGAGGACAAGCAAAGTCTTGATTAGGGGGTGTTGATGAGTTTGTAACATACATACATTTATTACTCTTTTCTTAATATTTCGGGTTGTTAATTTCACAACTTGAGGCTAGTTGTGTTCTGAATGGTGTATATTTCAGGTACATAATGCTATAAATAGAGCTTTGCTGGGAAGAATTTAATATGTAACTGAGTTGGAGAAAAAAGGAGCTGAATCGGAAAACAAAGTACCTAGCATAATAATACACTCCACGAACATAGCCTCCAGGCTAGTGAATGCAAATCAGTGGATCACGTAGAGGCACCAACATGACTATCATTTGAAACGACCCCAAAAAGTGCCCTAAAATTTCATCGGAAGTGTCCAGAATCGTAACTTCCGTATATATTAAAGTTCGTTCGTTATTTTTAAAATCCTTCTTCAAATTCTTGTTCGGGGAGAAAAATTTAGCGGGAAATAGGTCTAACTCAAATTCTAGATCAACTGTTTTAAAATCCAAAAATAACAAAAATGCGATTTAGGAGGGTCAACTTTAAAGGGGCATATCTATTAGTACACGAAGAACTGGGTGTCCCACGACCTACCAAATTAAATCTCTTTCAATTATCATTCCAACGCACTTGGTATCACCTCATTCCAAGTTCGGATGAAGAATTTCCGCCAGTATTCGTAGAACTCGTATGTGCAAAAATGCAAATTCCAGTGAGCAATCTGCTTCACGGAGCAGTGTTATTTTGGTCCTGTTTTTTTTTACTTCGGTCTAATACTTTCAGGTCTTGGGCCTAAGAGTTCCCATACTTGAAAATACCTATATTTGGCCTTATTTCACCCTCATATCATCCTAAAAATTCTCCAATACTCACACAAACAGTTAGACTCATATTTCACCCTAAATTCAAGTCCCAATGGTCAAGACTAATCTTAAGGATTTCATTCACGCTTCAAGTCTATATTTCCAATCTTCAAGGGTTCTCCAAAGGTAAGGTATGTGGGTTTCTTTCACGGGTTCCTTTTATCCATGATACTGAAGCCTCATTTTACTCAAATTACATGATTTAAAGTTGATTTACAAATGGGTCTTGCTTATTATGAAATTCACTGCACACTTTGTAAAGCTATGTGAAATTGTGATTGTTTTGCTATGTTTAGAGCTATAAATCTTGGACCTATTTTAAGAATTGATGAGGGGTTTTATGTATGTTTCTTGAGGGTGTTGCAAGGTGTTGATTGATGATTTTACAATGGATTTTCTTGCATGATTTCATCGCTGTATTTCGTGGCTTTAAACTAGCATTACACACCCTCTAAGTATTTGATAAAATGTTCGGATGTGGTTTCTTGAGGAGTTGAAAGTCGAAAGCATGAGATGTAATATGATTGACTATATGATGATGAAATGAGCTTACATATATGATATACTCTATGTAAAGTGTTGCATTACACCATACCCGATATGGGGGAAAAAGAGCCCGAATAACTGAGGTGGGGGTTGTACTCATCAACCATGTGAGGGGTTTGTACCACACCGCCAGGGTGATGGGGTGAAACCATCATCAACCACCAAGGGGTTTGTACCTTTAAAATCTAGTGTGATCTCTTTTAAACATATGATATCCTATATAGGTATGAGTTACTTAAGGATGATTTAATTAGGCATTGATCATACATGTCATATTATTATATTATGCCTATTTACTAAATATTATGAATTTTGATTATGATGCCTATCTATTGTTATATTGCACCTGACATACTACTAATGCATACTCTTTCCTACATGATATCACCATGTAGGGTCCGGAGCCCAAGTTGATCACCCTCCTCCTCCACATGGCTGGCTCGGTGCTACTCAAGCTAGTTGTTGAGCCCTCCACTTAGAGGAACCTAGTCTATGTTTCTCTTATCATGTATTGAGACACTCTTCTTTGTGTTCTATTTTGAATATGAGGGTGAGCCCGATTGCTTTGGATGTGCTATGTATCTATTTTATGATCCTTGACTCTTTCTCTCTCGATTAAGATGTTACGCAAATTTTCCCCTTAGTTCCTTGCCATTGTTTTCCAAACTTCTACATGTTACTTAAGTATCGATCTCTCTCCTATAGTCCTAATTCCCCTTGTTTAAGTTTTTGTGTTGTTTTACATTGCTTATGCGACCAAGGATGGTGATGATATGATAAGAGGCTTGTTTGGGGTTCCTTCGGGTTTTTCATTTGTTGGTCACGTCTAGGCCCTAGGATTCGGTCGTGACAAAGATGATATCAGAGTACTAGGTTGATAAATCCTTGGAGTCCAACACACCACGTCGATTAGAGTCCTATTCATGATTTTGTTGTGTACCACATCTATGAGTAGGAGGCTATGAGATGTTTTAAGAAATGTTTCACTTCTTCCTGATCTATGTCGTGCGATAAAGTTAGATCTTATAAGTCTTATTGCTAATCCCTAACTGTTACGTTATAGGAAATGTATCAAGCCACTCAGGATTGTGATATAATGAATGTGGAGGTTCGTAATGCTCTATGGGTATTGGCCGAAGTGGCGACAAAGTTACCAACTCAGCTCGATCAATAAGTGAGTGATCTTGAGACTTCTATTGTTAAGAGGAGAGACAATAAGGCAAAAGAGGGCCCATATTGGAGGAATGTTCCACAGTCTCAAGGATAAAGGTAACACTATGTGTCCAACATGTGGTAAGGTTCATATGGGCCCATGTTTCAAAGACACCAATACTTGATTCGATTGTGGTGAAGTGGGACATAAGAGGAAGTATTTCCCTCATAGATGCACTAGGAGTAAAGGAGGTGATGGTATGATGACTAACCCCAAGTGCCAAGGGTGTGCGAAGTACCATGGTGGTCCATGTTTGAGGAAGACCAAAGTTTGTTATGGATGTGGTAAAGTGGCTCACAAGCTAGTGGATTCTCCATATGTTTGAATGAAGTATAAAGGTGGTCAACCTTTATATCAAGGTGGTCATGTTGATCAAGTGGCTTTGATGTTGTTGCATTGACAGCCCAGAGTGCCACTATTACTTCTCTATTTTTTTGTTGCTAGTGGGGGCTTCTTGTGTGCCCAAGTTATTGTGTGGACCTTTGGTTTCTGTCCTTTTGTTGAGTATACTGTTGCTAGAAGGTTCATAGGTGTTGATCTGGATTTATATTGCATTAGGTCTTGCCTTCTGACTTGTTGGATTTGTTATAGTGGGTCTTCATGTTATACCGGGGATGGAATGGTTGCATGAAAGTTGTGCCTCATGGGTGATAGGACCCATAGAGTTATATCCCAAATCCCCAATTAGCCCTCATGGATGGTACCCAAGCCTCCTTTTACAATAATTGCATTACTTAAAGTTGATTTACAAATGGGTCTTGCTTATTATGAAATTCGCTGCACACTATGTTAAAGCTATGTGAAATTGTGACTGTTTTGCTATGTTTTGAGATATATCTTGGACCTATTGTAAGAATTGATGAGGCATTTTGATATATGTTGCTTGAGGGTGTTGTAAGGTGTTGATTGATGGTTTTACTTTGGAATTTCTTGCATAATTTCATCTCTAGATTTCATAGCTTTAGACTAGTATTACACAACCTCTAAGTGTTTAATAAAATATACGGATGTGGTTTCTTGAGGAATTGAAGGTCCAAAGCATGAGATGTTATATGATTGACTATATGATGATAAAATGAGCTGATGTATATGATATACTCTATATGAAGTGTTGCATTAAACTATACCCAATCTGGGGAGACAAGAGCCCGAGTAACCGAGATTGGTGTTTGTACTCATCAACCATGAGAGGGGTTTGTACTTCGTCACCATGGTGATAAGGTATGATTATCATCAACCATGTAAGGGGTTTGCACCACACCACCTTTAAAATATAGCTTGTTCTCTTCTACAAATATGATATCCAAGATAAATATGAGTTACTTAAGCATGATTTACTTAAGCATTGATCATGTATGTCATATTGTTATATTATGCCTATTTGTTAATATTATGCTCTTTGATTATGACGCCCATCTATTGGTTCGTCGCATCATACATACTTAGTACATTAAAACGTACTAAAGCATACTCTTGCCTACATGATATCACCATGTAGGATCCGGAGCCCAAGTTGATCATCCTCCTAATCCACGTGGCTAGTTCAGTGCTACTCAAGCTAGTTGGTGAGTCCTCCACTTCATGGACCCTAGTCTATATTTCTCTTATTATGTATTGAGACACTCATCTTTATGTTCTATTTTGACTATGAGGATGAGCCCAATTGCTTTTTCTTAGCCCCTCTCCTATCTATGTGTTAGAGGTGTTATTGAATGTGCTATGTATCTATGTTATGTTCCTTAACTCTTTCGTCTCTCGGTTATGATGTTACATAAGCTTTCCTCTTAGTCCCTTGCCCTTGTTTTCCAAACTTCTACATGTTACTTAAGTATTAATCTCTCTCCCTTAGTCCTAATTCCCCTTATTTAAGTTTCTTGTGTTGTTTTACATTGCTCTCGTGACCAAGGATGTGTAATGATATGCTAAGAGGCTTGTTTGGGGTTCCTTTGGGTTCCTCATTGGTCAGTTACATCTATGCCCTAAGCTTAAGTCGAGACAAAGATGGTATTAGAGCACTAGGTTGATAGATCCTCGGAGTCCAACACCCCGCGTCGATTAGAGTTCTATTCATGGTTTTGTTGTGCACCACAACTATAAGTAGGAGATTGTGAGACATTTTAGGAAATGTTTTACTTTTTCCTGATCCATATCATGCAAAAGAGTCAGATCCCCTAGGGCTCATTTCTAATTGCTAACCATTACATTACAGGAAATGTGTCAAGCCACTCCGGATGGTGATATGATGAATGCGGAGATTCACAATGCTCTATGGGTATTGGCCAAAGCAGTGGCAAAGTTGACAACTCACCTCGATCAACAAGTGAGTGCTCCCGAGACTTCTATTGGTAAGAGGAGAGGTAATGAGGCCAAGAGAGCCCGTATTGGATGAAAGTTCTAAAGTCTCAAGGATAGAATTCATGCAATATGTCCAACATATGTTAAGGTTCATAGGGGTCCATGTTTCAAATACACTAATGCTTGTTTCGATTGTAGTGAAGTGGGACAAAAGAGGAAGGATTGTCCTCATAGACCCACTAAGAGTAAAGGAGGTGATGGTGTGATGACTAACCTCAAGTTCCAAGTGTGTGGGGAGTACCATGGTAGCCCATACTTGAGGAAGACTAATGCTTGTTATGGATGTAGTAAAGTGGGTCACAAGCTAGTGGATTGTCCGTATGTTCAAAGGATGTGTAATGGTGTCGACCTTTAGATCAACATGATCATATTGATCAAGTGGCTCAAGAAGGCAATGAGGTGCCCAATGTTGCTACCGGTATGTTGAAATTTTCTTTTAGCTTTGATATGCGTGCATTGATGGCCCAGAGTGTCACTATTACTTCTCTATTACTTTTGGTTGCTAGTGGGGGCTTCTTCTCTGCCAAAGTTTTTGGGTGGACCTTTTGTTTCTCTCATTTTATTGAGTAATTGTTGCTAGAAGGTTCATAGGTGTTGATCCGGGTTTCTATTTCATTAGGTATTGCCTTGTCACTTGTTGGATTTGTTGTGGTAGGTCGTGATGTTAAACTGGGGATGGAATGGTTACATGCAAGTTATGCCCTCATGGGTGATAGGACATGTAGAGGTAGATCCCAAATCCCCTATAATCCCTCGTAGATGATAACCAATCATCCTGTTTCTCAAATTGCATGATTTAAAGTTGATTTACAAATGGGTCTATCTTATTACGAAATTCACTGCGCACAATGTTAAAGCTATGTGAAATTGTGACTGTTTTGTTATGTTTTGAGCTATAAATGTTAGACCTATTGTAAGAATTGAGGAGGGATTTTGATGTATGTTGCTTGAGAGTGTTGCAAGGTATTGATTGATGGTTTTACAATGGAATTTCTTACATGATTTCATCTCTATATTTCATGGCTTTTGTCACGCCCAAAGCCCCGTTACGGTGGACTGGCACCCATTGTCGATAAGGACCGGAAGAAGCGACCTGTATCTATGTACTTTCAATACATATTATAAAGGATTCTTACACTTGACATGCCTTTAAGAAAATAAGCAGTGATAACAATCCAAAAGGAAATGCATATGGCTAGGCCGTTGGGGCCACGGTGTTTAAAGTACGAGACGTGACCACACTTTAATTTACATAGTCTATAAAGCCTCTAGATAAGAAAAAGTATCTGACAAGGGATGGGATAGGACCTGCCTCGACTAACTGTAGAATACGAACATATGAGCTTTAGACACAAACAAAGCCCCAAAGCAACCTAGAGCTTGGTATCAGAGACTAGATGTCCTGTACTCCTACCGGGGAGATCTACTAGAACCTATACCTGCAGCATGAAATGCAGGTCAATTGTAAGGGATGTCAGTATGAGATAATTTACTAAATATGTAAGGTAGGATATACTGTATATGAAGTAACAACTCAAATGAAACTATGCACTGGTGTAGGATAAGAGACCACCTTTGGTTATACTTTGGGATCATATACTTTATGTTCTTTATATTACTTTACCTTCATTGTATAATCTGTAAATAGTATGTAATACAAATGACCAGCTGATTAGTGATAAAACTGTATCGGGATCGTCCCTGGCTAGGTTCTTCCTTAACCCTTCGGGCTACCATCTGCGATAGGATCGTCCCTAGCTAGGTGATTCTTCTACCCCTCAGGCTACCACCCATCAATAAACAATACACTTGACCTTTCAATCACCTTTGAGATGATTCTTTTGGTGGTCACAATATTGTAGTTGTAGGACTGTCGATGTAACATGTGCCATGTAGATAATCATACAATACAATATGATAATGAACAGAGTACGTCACATAAATAATGAAATGCATATGAGATGAAATAACTCGTGAACTTTATTCAGCAAAAAGAACCCATGTAACTTGGTTTCCATGTATGTATGCAGATTTGAAGGTGACTATGCATGGGAGCATATGAAGATGTGCAATAGTGTAGACACAGTTAATAGTTGTGTCGAAGTTGGTAAGCGCCTATATGTTCAAAGGAAAGATCTATGTTTCATGCCAAACAATACGAAATCAACTAGCCTTACCTCGTTGTAGGTCCTTGTAACTACCTCGAGATAACTTTCCCCTCCTCCAAATATTTATCTACAATGTAGTAGGTGATAAAACTAGCATTAGTATCCAATAGGTACACCTCGGCAGCCCAATCATTCAAAAAAACAACACAGAGGCAGCAAGCGGGAATTTATAAACCCAAGCATATTCTTTCAACCTTTCTGCCCCTAATCATATTTTTGAACACACATTCACAAGTAAACATCATGTGCAAACTGTGTTAGTACTGCAACAGTCTTACAACAGCCCACAAAGCACAACATATAACAATTCTACAAAACCTACAAAGGACAACATAACGTTACGTCCCTTTGCCCCATTTTGACGTTGAGAATTCCAAACCCGTTCCAACTTTAACCAAAATGTTCTCAATACATCTATACATAAAAACATCCTTGAACCAGTCTCAGAATAGTAACAAATCATTAATTAAGGATATCAGGCAATAGCCTTCCATCCATTAGCCCATAAGTTCCAATCAACATTACACTTAAGATAGCACAATAAAACTCGTTTGTTAAATGAAACCAAAATCAAGGAAGCAATCTTAGGGTAATATCTATAACTCAAACCATGTTAGTAAAATCAACTTATCTTCATAATATGGCCCAAAAACTATATAGAAGTCACTAAAATAAAAGGCAAGTGTGCAGCAACTTTTTAAACACATGTTGTCCAGATTTTCTGCACAAGCATAACCAGCATATACTTCTTGTTTTTCATGAAGAAACTATACTAAATACACAACTATAATTACTTACCCGTTGCCTTCAAGTTTAGGTCTCCTTCAAGAACCCTAGAGGGTTGTGTATGATTCCTTGTGGAGTAAAATAAAGAGAGAAAGAAAAGTCTTTAGGAAGCTGAAAAGTTTCTCCAAAGTGAAATAACTTAAGGGGCTGTTTTGAGCCCTTTTTATAGGGTCTCTTGGCTGACTTACTCTTGACCTTTTAAACACATTTTACCACATATTAATAAGCTTGTTTTGCAGTAACTTGGCCCGTACACTTGGGCTTAAATGGATCTCAAAGTTGATGGGCCTTCGCTGCCATTTTCCAAATTCTTCTTCACATTAGTTTGGGTCCAATTAGCCAAGTGGGTTGTGGTGTAATTAGGCCCTTTTATAGTCCATCTTGGGCTGAGAATATAGTCCATTTATGATGCTAACAGATTGGCTAAAGTTACACCCTTAACACTGACTTTATTCATAATCGGACTTGGACAAATTCGTCATCGAGCCTCGTCTCTGTTTAGCTAGTAAATTTAAGCTAAGCAAGTAGGTGACTCACATTCTAGCTTCCTAAGTCCAACAAGCATGTCAATTCTCTTACTTTATTTAAGTCGTGATCTCATCAATTCGACTTAAAGCTTATTTACACTCGACCCTCTTCTGCGTTAGACATGCATACCTACCTTTAATTGAAAATTCAATCACTTTTAAAAATGGGGGCTAATTTGACCAAACCATATCATGTTTCATTTGCATAGTACTAGTATTGTAAGATATGGGGTATTACATCCTCCCCCCTAGTAACATTCGTCCTCGAATGTTAGCACAATTACATAGCATAACAAAGTCAATGCAATAAACGTTCAAACACATGTACCTACTAAGACTCTGAATTCTAGATGTTGGACTTCCTCGTTAGCTTCTAATAAGTTAGGGTATTTTGATTTCATCGCATCCTCGGCTTCCCATGTTATTTATTTAGCTTGCTAGTTTCTCCAAAGTACTTTATTGAAGCTATTTCTTTATTCCTTAGCTTCGTAACATGACAATCTAGAATAGCAACACGTACCACTTCATAAGTAAGATCTTCTATAACCTGCACATCCTCAATATGAGTGATACGAGATGGGTCGCCTATGCATTTTCAAAGTATCGAGACATGAAAAACTGGATGAATCATTGAAAGATCTTGGGGTAGCTCTAGTTCATATGCAACCTGCCCGAATCTCTTAATAATCTAATATGGCCCTATGTAACATGCACTTAGTTTTCCTTTCTTACCAAATCACATAACCTTTTTCATTGGAGACACCTTTAAAAATAGCCAATCCCCTATTGAGATTTCCAGTCCTCACTTTCTAGCATCCACATATGATTTGTGATGACTTTGGGCTATTTCTAACCATTGCTGTATTACCTTAACTTTTTCCATGGCTTGTTGTACTAGATCTGGCCCAAGCAAGGTGGTTGCACCCACTTCAAACCATCTAATTGGTGACCTACACTTCCTTCCATACAAAGCTTCATAAGGTGCCATCATGATAATGGAGTGGTAGCTATAATTATAGGCAAATTTAATAAGTGGCAAATGGTCCGCGCAGCTACTTTTAAAGTCCATTGTACAAGCTCGCAACATATCTTGAAGTGTCTGAATGGTGCATTCTGCTTGATCGTCTATCTGAGGATGAAAAACTGTACTCAGATTCACTCATGTCCCTAAAATCCTTTGGAAGGAATTCCAAAACTTTGCTGTGAATTGAGCTCCTCGGTCAGATATAATGGAGATTAGGACTCCGTGTAGCCTGACTATCTCTTTGTGGTATAGCTTGGTATATTCTTCAGCTGTATAATCACTCCTGATTGGTAAGAAGTGTGCTGACTTTGTGAGTCTATCAACTATTACCCATATGGAGTCAAACTTCTGAAATGAGCGAGGCAAACTAGTAAAAAAATCCATATTGATCATATCCCACTTCCATTCTTGAAGCTTTATACACTGCATATAATCTCCTAGCTTTTGGTGATCTAGTACAACAAGCCATGGAAAAAGTTAAGGTCATACAGTAATGGCTAAAAATAGCCCAAGGTCTTCACAAATCATATGCAAATGCTAGAAGGAGAGGACTGGAATTATCAATAGGGGATTGGGTATTTTTAAAGGTGTCTCCAATGAAAGGGGTTATGAGATTTAGTGAGAAAGAAAAACTGAGCCCATGTTACAAAGGGCCGTATTAGATTGTTAAGAGGTTCGGGAAATTTGGATATGAACTAGAGCTACCCCAAGATATTTCAATGATTCATCAATTTTCTCATGTCTCAATGCTTCGAAAATGCATAGGTGACCCATCCCGTATCACTCCTATTGAAGATGTGCAGGTTACAAAAGATCTCACCTATGAAGAGGTACCTGTAGCTATTCTAGATCGTCAAATTAAGAAGCTAAAGAATATAGAAATAGGTTCAGTAAAAGTACTTTGGAGAAACCAGCAAGCTGAAGAAATAACATAGGAAGCGAAGGATTCGAAGAAATCAGAATACCCTTACTTATTTGAAGCTAACGAGGAAGCCCAACATCAAGAATTAGGATCCTTAATAGGTACGTGTGTTTGAACATTTATTGTGTTGAACCTGGTTGCGCTATGTAATTGTGCTAACATTCGAGGGCGAATGTTCCTAATGGCAGGAGGATGTAACACTCCACATCTTACAATACTAGTACTATGCAAATGAAACATGATATGGTTTAGTCAAGTTAGTGCCCATTTTTAAAAGTGCTTGAATTTCTAAATAAATGGTCATATGTATGTCTAATGCTGAAGAGGATCGACTATAAATAAGCTTTAACTCGAATTGATGAGATCACTGCCTTAAATGAAATAAGAGAATTGAGGTGCTTGTAGGACTTAGGAAGCTAGCAGGTGAGTCACCTATTTGCTTAGCTTACATTTTCTAGCTAAACGGAGATGAGGCTCGACGTTGAAATTTTCCAAGTCTGATTATGAATAAATTCCTTGTTAAGGGTGTAAATTTAGCCCATGTTTTAGCATCATAAATGGACAACATTTTCAAACCAAGAAGAATAATAAAAGGGCCCAAGTACACCACAACCCTCTAGGGTTCTTGAAGGAGACCTAAATCTTGAAGGAAAAGGTAAGTAATTATAGTTATGTATTTAGTGTAGTTTCTTCATGAAAGACAAGAAGTATATGCTAGTTATGCTTGTGCTGAAAATCTGGGCAGTATGTGTTTAGAAAGTTGTTGCACACTTGCCTTTTGTTTTAGTGACTTCTCTATGGTTTGTGGACTATATTATGAAGATAAGTTGATGTTCTTAACATGGTTTCAGTTATAGGTATTATCCTAAGTTTGCTGCCCTGATTTTAGTTTCATTTAACAAACGAGTTTTATTGCGGTATCTTAAATATAATGTTGATTGGAAATTGTGGGCTAATGGATGGAAGGCTATTGCCTCACATCCTTAATGACTTATTTGTTACATTTCAGAGGCTAGTTCAAGGCTATTTTTATGTATAGATGTGTTGAGAACAGTTTGGTTAAAATTGGAACGGGTTAGGAATTGTCGACATCAAAATAGGGCAAAGAGACTTAACGTTATGATGTCCATTTGTAGGTCGTATAGAATTGTAATGTCTTGTGCTTTGTGGGCTATTGTAAGACTATTGTAGCAATAAAACAGGCTGCACATGATGTGTACATGTGAATGTGTGTTCGAAAATACGATTAGGGATAGAAAGGTTGAAAGAATATGCTCGGGTTTATAAATATCCGTTGCTTCCCGTGTGTTGTTTTTTTTTTGTGATTGGACTGCCAAGGTGTACCTATTGGCTATTAATGCTAGTTTTATTACCTACTATGTTGTAAATAAATATTTGGAGGAGGGGAAAGTTATCTCGAGGTAGTAACAATGTCCTGCAACGAGGTTTGTAAGGCTACTTGATTTCGTATTGTTTGGCATGAAACATAGATCCTTCCTTGGCACATAAAGGCACTTACCAACTTCGACACAACTATTAACTATGTCTACACTCTTTCACCTATTCATATGCTCCTATACATAGTTACCTTCAAATTTGCATACATATATGTATACCAAGATATATGGGTTCTTTTTGCCAAATAAAGTTCACGAGTTATTACATCGCATATGCATTTCATTATTTATGTGACATACTCTTTTCATTATCATATTGTCTTGTATGAGATTATCTACATGTCATATGTTACATCGATAGTCCTACAGCTACAATATTATGACCACCAAAAGAATCATCTCATTTGAAAGATAAAGTATATTGTTTATTGATGGGTGGTAGCCTGAGGGGTGGAAGAACCACCTAGCCAGGGACTATACTATCACGGGTGGTAACCCGAGGGGTTACGAAAGAACTTATCCAGGGACGATCTCGATACAGTTTTACCACTGATTAGCTGGTAATTTGTATTACATGTTGTGCACAGATTATACAGTAAAGGTAAAGTAATATAAAGAACATAAAGTACATGATCCCAAA
>JAABOM020000101.1:9833256-9911559 GCA_011800125.2 Solanum clarkiae
CTCCCTATGAAGCTTTATATGGGAGGAGATGTAGATCACCAATTGGGTGGTTCGAGGTTGGAGAAGCGGAGTTGATTAGTCCTGACCTTGTCCATCAAGCAATGGAGAAGGTTAAGATCATTAGAGAGAGATTGAAGACCGCGCAAAGTCACCAAAATCCAACATCGATGTGAGAAGGAGAGATTTGGAGTTTGAAGTGGATGATTGGGTATATTTGAAGGTGTCACCTATGAAGGGTGTCATAAGATTTGGGACGAAGGGAAAATTGAGTCTACGCTATATTGGACCCTATCAGATTGTGAAGAGGATTGGGAAGGTTGCCTATGAATTAGAGTTTCCTTCTGAGTTAGATGGTATTCATCTGGTGTTTTATATGTCGATGTTGAAGAAATGCTCAAGAGATCCTAACTTGGTAATCCTTGTGGAGAGCATCAGAGTGAAGGATAGTTTGACCTATGAAGAAATTCTTGTCCAAATCCTTGATCCTCAGATTCGTAGATTGAGAACCAAAGAGATAGCCTCAGTCAAGGTCCTGTGGAGGAATCAATTTATTGAGGAGGCCACATGGGAAGCTGAGGAACAGATGAAAGCAAAATATCCACATCTATTCGTGCCAATGAATAAGAATGTTGAAGGTAAATTCCTTACCCTTGACCAAATTGATTGTCTTTTCTTGTTGATTGTTTATTCTCGAGTTCGAATAAAGATTGTTGATAGAAATGAGGAGTTGAAAGATAGATTGATAGATTGGATGTTGAGAAGAGTATTGAGTCTATTCGTGCCTTGACATACACCTTTACTCATCATTGATAATGAATGATCCCAAGGGGGAGATGATGTAACACTCGGTAAAATTACTAAAATACCCCTAGAATGGAGACGTGCACGCAACACATATTCCCAAGTTCAGAAGGAAAATCCAAAATCAGAATTACGATCAACACGAAAAATTGAGTCAGAAAATGATTTCGACCTGATTTAAGAGCAACCGGGTCAAAAATTTATTTTCATAAAAATTTACCGAAACCATAAGAGTACGAAAGCTCCACGACGCAAAACTAACGCGCACCCACACTTTTACATTTTCTCAATTTTTCAATAGGATTAATTTCTGAAATAAATGTATGCGCGACAGGTCCGCATTGTGGACCTATCATCAAGACTGCTTCACCAAGTTTAAAATTTTTAATCTTTTGAGGGGTATTCTAGACTTTTTTCCACCTCTTGTAATCATAAACCACGACCATCTAGGTCGTTTTGATGAGAAAATAGGGTCAAAAAACTCATTCTAAGTCTTTCTTCATTATACTTGAAAGATATGGTATGAGAGAGAAGAAAGAAGAATGTAAGATTGGAAAATTCTTGACGGGTGATTGGAGAGCTTTAATCCTAGGTATGTAAGGCTAAATGAAAACATGAGATTGTTCGCTCATTTGCCCTATAGGTGGTTTTAAATGGTTGATTGAAGGTTCTTGAGTCTATATGCATGATTTTCTTGATTTTATTCTTGAAATCTATATTAAATGTACGTATTTTCACATGTTAACAATCATCATAAACTTGTTTCTTCAATTGAATGTTTTACATGAATTATTGAATAATCCCTACTTATTATTTCTTAAAGATTGCATGAAAGAAGATAGAGATTGAGTCTAGAGCCTTGATTGAGAATGTTGATAGAGATTGTGATTGAGATTGAGATTGAGATTGAATTGTGAGAATGATGATGAGTTGATAGAACTTGATAGTCCTTTGAGTCTCCACAAAAGAGCTCTAATGATTTGTCTATTTGATTGTTCCCTAATGATTGTTCGAATCCTTGAGCTGTTGATTGAGATGTTGATTGATAAGATGATTAGAGTCTCTACGAGACTGATTGAAAGATTAGCCTTCATGAGGTTGATTGAGATGGTTTGATTGAATGGTGAGAGCCTTTATAAGGTTGACATGAGATGAGTCAATTGAGATGTATTGACTGGATGGATTGTTTTATAAGCATTGAGTCATGGGAGGAGTATCTAGCACTGAAAGAGTAAGAGTTAGTCCAACCTACACTCATCAAACTATGTAGCCAAGCGTAGGTGAGGATTAGAACCATTACGTCTCATTGTGGTTCCTTTTAGATAGAGTCGCTGAAACAATAGAGCACTTAAGCGTAACAGATAGTTGGGGTCCATAGTGGATTCGATTTGTCCCTTACCTGGAAAGTATAGGACGACTTTGGCAATAACGACGACTTATTATACTGTCACTAGCTCATAAGTAACTGTTTTTGGATAAGAGAAACTCCCCAGGAAGTTCCCAAACTGAGTAATCTGAGTCAATATGAGATGAGATGAGATGTGATGTGAAGAGTTGAATCGAGTTCCTTTGAGATGAGACTGATTTGATTGATGAGTTGATTGGTTGATGGTTCACTTGTCTACTCTTTATTCTTGCTTTAGTTGACATGTTGATTTGTTATTACTTTGAGTCGATCGTTGTTCCTATATTATTCTACCCATTTTTGGTTGCACTCAGCTATTCTACATACCAGTATATTTCAAGTACTGACGTCCCCTTTTGGACTGCATCGTATTATGATGTAGATATGTAGGATAGTGGTCATCTGCAGGTGAATCGTTGAGGACCTTCATGTGTTCAGTAGATTGGTGAGCCTCCCCTACTTCGGAGGATTCATTTCATTACTTTTCATCATGCTTTAGAGTTTAGAACTACTTACCTTCTATTTTGATTGAAGAGTCATGGGTCTGGCATTGGCAGCACATAATAGTGACAGAGGCTTTATAAACTAGAGTCTGATGTTGCTTGTTAAGATTGTGAACTAGTTCTTTCTGCTAGCCTTATATTTATGCTATTATTTTAAGACTAGATAATAGATGTGCCCATTTACATTCTAAAATGATTGGTTGAATGAATGTGATGAGGCCAAGTAGTTCATTTGGGAACTAGAAATATTTTCTGGGTGTCAGTCACGTCTTGGGCACCCTCTCGGGGCGTGACCAATGATTACTAGATTATTGCTTTTTCGGGTAGTTTCGAACACAAAGCTTTGGATGTTTTTAGGTGGTTTGTTGGCAGCTAATTAGTGTCAAAGATCCGGAGGTTTACTTTGATGGGGTTCTTGATGGAAAGTGGTGGGGTTTCGATGGAGTTGTTAAGGATTGTTATGAATGGGGCTTTGGGTTATTATTTTAGTGGTGGTTTGGGAAGTTTTCAGGTGATGTTTGGATGGAGAAACGAAAAGGGGAAGGGTTTGGTCGGAGAACTCA
Source organism: Solanum clarkiae (assembly GCA_011800125.2). NCBI lineage: Eukaryota > Viridiplantae > Streptophyta > Magnoliopsida > Solanales > Solanaceae > Solanum > Solanum clarkiae. The sequence continues at coordinate 9,836,529 of JAABOM020000101.1, forward strand.
GTTTGTCGTTAATGGCGTTGAGAAATATTCACTTTGAAAGAGTGATTCAATGGTTGGTGGTGGTCATTTGATTTTTACTTAGTGGTGCCTTCGTGGTGGAGCTGATGGTTTTGGGTGGTGATTCTTCAGTTGTTTAGTTTCCTGGGAGGCTTGGTTGGATGGTTGTCGACGTTTTCCGACGGGCCCGGCAAGCGTAGTCGATAGGCAAGAGCTCTCCTTAAAATGAAATTCATAGGATTATGCCCATCTTCCTGGGGGAGGAATTTGAACTCTCAAATATTCACTTTGAAAGAGTGATTCAATGGTTGGTGGTGGTTATTTGATTTTTGCTTAGTGGTGCCTTCGTGGTGGAGCTGATGGTTTTGGGTGGTGATTCTTCAGTTGTTTAGTTTCCTGGGAGGCTTGGTTGGATGGTTGTCGACGTTTTCCGATGATTTCTATTGGAAAAGAAGGATGGGGGGGTTTTAGTGAGCTTCGAGCTCGCTAGTTTGAGAGAGGAAAGGAAAGGGTCTGGTGGTTTGCTTGTTGTTTCTCCGGAAAAGGAAACGGGGAAAAGAAGATGGTGTTCCATTATCAATTTTATTATTGTAATTATGTAAAGAGTTACATCATAGATAACATAAAATCTTATGGGCTCAAAATTAAGAGCCCAAGTCAATTGAATATCTGCATATAAAATGAATTATTGGAGTGTCAATGAATATAACCAACAATATTAATAAATCTCAAATAATATTTAAACTATGATAAAAAAATTTAAAACTAAAATTAATTAAAATTCAAAATAAACTAATTAAAATCTTAATATTCTAAAAATAAGAGTAATTATTGATAAAGTATTTTAAAATTATAGAAAAAGTATTCTAAACTATTTAAAAAATAACAACATAAAAGGTATGTATTTAGAAATGTTGGGCCAAAATTAGGTGTCAACATCTATTTCTTTCTTTGGATATGATCGATGAAAGAGATTGTGGACAAAGAAAATTGACGAACCCAATTTTGGCCAAACACATGACCTTCAATAGGAGTGCCTTGGCTGTGGTAAAAGTTGCTCCTTAATTCCAAAAGTTCCACATTGTTGCATCTTTGTTGACTTGGTTCACACCTGTGGTTTAATTACGAATGCATCCTTGTGGTTGTTCTTGAAAAAACCAAGATAAAACTTTATTAGTAGGGAAAAAATTAAAGAAAAAAGTAGCATCACTTTCAATACTTTTTGGTCATCCATTTTAAATGCATGTCGACAACTTTTCTCTGATTTTTAAAGCATGGTATGAGTCCTTTGAAAGGACATATAAATCCATTGGAAGAATATTCATTTCCATTGGTAGGATGAATGAAAAATGAACAACTTGTGTGATATGAATGCATGTCCATCAGTAGAACAAATGAGAAATGATCCATCAGTAGGACAAATGAATAATGATCCATATAGGATAATAATTCATGTCCATTGGTTGGGCGAATGAAGACAATTTATTGAATATAATATCCCTCTCGACAATGCAAAATGAATGGATAACCCTCTCGACATGAAAAATGAATGAATATGCACAATGAATGAATGACCCTCTCAGCAATATAATATGAATGGTGGCCCTCTCAGCAATGCAAAACGAATGAACGACCCTCTCAGCAATGCCAAAAGAATGAATGGACCTTTCGCAATGCAAAATGAATGAATCTACAAAATGAATGAACGGCCCTCTTGGCAATGCAATATAAATAAATGAAAATGAATAAACGCTACTACCTCTGATAATGTAAAATGAATGAATGTAAATGAAGAAACACTACCACCTCTGATAATCCAATGTAAATGCAATAAAAATGAATAAACACTACCACCTCTGGTAATGTAGAATGAATGCATGTGACACCACTACTTCCAGCAGTACGATATGAATGCAATCAAAAAATGAAAAAAATACTACCACCTCCGATAATGCTATACGAATGCAATGAAAATGAATAAACACTACCACCTCCAATAATGTAAAATGAATGCATGTGACACTATCACCTTTAGCAGTGCAATGTGAATGTAATGAAAATAAACACATTCAATAATGCAATGAAAAAATAAAGAAACACTACCACCATCGGTAATGTAGAATGAATGCAATGAAAAGGAATGAACACTACCACCTCCAGTAATATAAAATAAATGCATGTGACACAACCACCTCTGACAGTGCAATATAAATGAGGTCACTTCATTGATAGGATGATACTGCTTTCTTTCAGCGATGCAGGAGATTTTGAAATTAACTTTGAACTTCTGAAGATGATGCAGATAATTTGAAATTGACTCTTAAATCTCTAACGGTATATGCAATTTTTGAGGTCTTCCTCGAAAATGCTGTCCTCAGATTTTCTTAACAGGTCTTGAAATATTGCACATATCAACATGATCTCCAATCTTGACTTGTTGGGATAGCATCTTATTGTAAACATTTGAGGCCACTCAAGATTCTACCCCAATTTTCATATAAAGAGGTATAAAAATCATATCCGCTACATGACCAAACTTTTGTGACACCTAAATATCCTACTAAGTTTGAAATTAGGTGATATGTAGTTTCAATCCTACAAATAATGAATACTACAAAATCTAAAATAAAAGCATTAGAAACACCTCTACAATATAATTATAGTGAAATAACAACAACAACATATCCAGTGGAATACCACAAGTAGGGTCTCAGGAGGGTAAAATGTACGCAGATCTTACCACTACCTCATAGAGATAGAGAGATTATTTCCGAAAAACTCGCATCTCGAAAATCAAGACCCATAATTACAATGAAACAAATTTAAAAATTTTCTTGCAAGATTTACAACTTAAAAAAATGATATGCCACATTTTGAGAATGAATAATTTGTGAAGTAAAATAGGCATCTCACACTAATAGGAGTAGCCTATAGCCACATTATTTTAAACAATCTCATTTCAAAAGAAAATGCAATTTTTAAAGAAAAGAATCCAAGAATCTCTTTATATGTATTAAAAAAAAAAGATCCAAAATCTCTTTCAAAGGTGTTCATTTTTTAAAAATAAATTCAAGAATATAAAGAAATATTCAAATTTTGACTATGATGAGTCCATATTTCAGACTCATTTTTGGGATAGACTGCAAGGAAACGTTGCCCTTAGTGTGCTATTAATTCCAACTTCTAAAATATATGCATGTGTTGTGACAAGAAATGGAGTTAAAAGTGCACAAAAGGACAATACCTGGTGAAATTTTGAAAAGTGAGCAAAAGTACGGAAAGGCTGTGAAAAGTGGTGTCATCGACATACACGGTGATCCGCCAACCACTCATGGAGATCGTCTATCATTACAGTAACCAGGGATCCAGATCAAGTCAAGAAGGAGGTCATATTTGATATTGCAAAGCATACTCGGTGCACCACCAAATTGCACAAGTGATCGCCTAAAATTGCAACATTTGAAGCTCCAAAATACTGACAGAAAGGCGATACAATAAATATTTTGGTGCATTGCCGAATTGGATTGATGGAGCAAAAGTCATCACCTAATGGTGCAGCGAAGGAGGTCTTATAAAGCTACATAAGAAAGCGGTCAAGTGCACATTCGATGCATCACCGAAGTGCTCGGTGATGGTTGTCCTTGACCACCGAATGACATTTCGTAGCCCAAACTTTCACATATTTGCATGGAGAATTTAAAAAATTATAGAAAGGACATTATACATCATTTGTTTATTCCATATCAGCGCAAATAATCTGTAGTAGTTGTAGTCATAGAACATTTCTCTTAGAGTACAAAGGGGAGTTAGGATTTTGAAACTTTTGGTCATTAAATTGGAGAAGATTGGCTTGTGATAATCAACTAATTTATACTTAATCTTATTAACCATGAATTCTGTTGCTATTATGGTATTCAATCTTTAATTTCTAGCATGTGTGGCTAAAACCCCCAAGTTTGGGGTGTGCTATTAATATGAGTCTTTGATTTACTTATTGTGTCTGTGATATCTTGACTTGTATGTAATTGATTTGGGTGATTTATATTCGTTACTATGTTTAATATAAAAATTTCAAGTTGCAAACTTGAGGTTTTGCTTTAGATATTTAATTGTTACCTTAGCCGGCACTATTAAAGTGTGTAATGGATATAATGGTTGAAACCTCTTGGGGATTTAGTTGAAGTCCATAGTCATGAATTCAATGGCAAAGGTATTAGGGGTTTTGCTGAGACTTCTTAGACCAAGTGTGTCATCGGTGATCCGCATATGATTTCTTAGCTGATTCATATGAAACACCCATGTATCATAGATGATTTAGGTTACAAGAAACCTAACCTATTTTCTCAATATCAACTTATTTAGTCAAGTATCTAGACTCATTTGGTAGATTGATTCTCATATTTGCACATCCCCAACATCTTCCCTTAATTATTGTTTAAATCACTATTTAGAAATTGTTTAGCTGAACTCTTATTTTGATTATTGCCATCCCCAGGTCCTATAATTACTTGGTCCAACGAGTTACTTCCATCTTTAATAAGAATTCCCTATGGGATCGACCCAAACCTCTAAAGTTGGGTTATAATACTGATGATGACCGTCCCTTCTGCCTTTGAATAGTTAGGTTGAGCGATATAATATATGGTGCCGTTGCCAGAGATGCATTCATATTGAAAGTTTTTTGTTGAGCTTTGTTCTTGTAGTTAGAATTTTATTTACTGTTTTCTTATTATTTTTTCTGTTGGAAAGTAGGTACTAAATGAGCGGAGTATAAATGTTAAAATCATAGGAGACATAAATGACCTCCAGAATATCAAATGGGACCAAATGTGCAGTGTCTGAGCTATCTTGTTGCCTTCAATAGCTACAAATGTCAAGTTCAAATTTACTGATACAATGCTGCAATTACTTCGGCTCAGGGGATTATTCGGAGGACAAACATATGAAGACCCCCATGAACACCTTCAGAATTTCATTGATGTATGTTTGCCATTCAAGTATTAGGGTGTCACGTAAGAGGCTATTAGGCTGAGAATTTTCCTTTTTTCCATAACGGGAGAAGATGTAAACTAGTTGACTGAGATACTCCGTGAATCAATTGCATCATGGGAAGAATTGAAAAATGAGTTCCTTGGGCGATTCTTCCCATCTTCAAGGATGATCAAGCTAAGAAGGAACATAGAGAATTTTAGAAGAGTTGATGATGAGCCCCTACATAAGGCTTAATGGCATTTTCGCAAGCTTCTTCTTCAATGTCTAACCCATGGGATGCCTGGTCATTTATTGCCGCAATATTTCTATGTTAGCTTAAGTGTCTTCAATAGAAGCATGGTAGATTGGCCGGTTTGAGGTGGGCTTATGAATCAAACACTCACAACAGCTCCAGAATTACTAGGTGAAGTGACTGAAATAAGCAAAGCATGGTATACTCATGAGGACTACGCTTCAATTTCAAGATGTCGAATATCTGAGGAACAACTGGCTAAGGAGAAGGAGCGAGACACAACCATGTCACCAATGGTTAAAAAGCTTAATTTTATAACACAATATATGACCCGAGTGCACCAATCTAATGTTGTTTAATCTGTAAATTTCTTGCCCCATGAGTATGAGCCAAGTGAGAATGATCTAGTAGAAGAAGTATATTTTATTGGGAATCAAGTATTGGGTTCTCGGTTGACCTTTTAGTGTCACCTAAGAATCAAGGTTGGAACTTTGGTGTTGGATGGTATGATGGTCGAGAACAAGCAAAGCTGTGCAATGTCATGATGAGAGACAAGAAGAATTTATTTCATTTCAATAGCGAGAAAACCCGAACAAGTCACAAATCAAATGAGAGACAAGAAACATTTAAGTCATTTTAATAGCGGGCAATACCATGCACAATCAGGGCATGCAATTTTGGAAGTGCCCTATGTAATTTAGGGGCTAGTGTAAATTTGATGCCTTTGATGGTGTTTGAACAGCTTGGTGTAAGTACCTTGGCCTTGACGACCATGAAGTTATTTATGGCTGACCGGTCAATCAAAAGACCGGTTGAGATATTGAATGATGTGTTGGCCAAAGTAAACAAATTTATATTCCTAGTTTCCTTCAGTCTTGGATTGTGACCTGGACACTGACGTGCCCATCACTTTGGGATGTTCATTTTTGGCTACTGGTAGAGCCTTAGGAGATATTGAAAGTGGGAATTTGAAATTCAGAGTGAATGGTAAAGAAGTGAGCTTCAACGTAGATAAAGCTTTACAAAGGCATGATGATTTTCATGTAAATACTATTGTTGATGTGATTGATGAGGTTGTACAAGACCTTGGGAAATTAGCTTATACAGGGGCTGAGTCAATGGTCGAAATTATGTTGAATAAAGGTGAGGAAGAAGAAAATGAATGTAATGAGGTGGTGGATGCTATGATAGGGGCTGGAGGCCATTCAAGAAACTCGGTTAAGCTTGATATTGACTTGAAAATTGGGATACACAACCAGCGAAACCACCATTGAGGAGCCACCAAAATTGAGCTAAAAGAGCTACCAATTCACTTGTAATATGCTTTCTTGGGAGCCAACCAAACCTTGCCATTAATTGTCGCAACTGATCTATAGGAAAAACAAATCAAGGCTTTTGTTAGGGTTCTCAAGAAACATGTCAAAGCCATCGTATAGAATATAGCCGACATTACGGGCATCCCTTCGGGGATTTGTAAAGATCAAATTGGTTGAGGTATGTAAACCCACTATTAAGCACCAATGCAGATTAAGTCCTCCCATGTAGGAGGTAGTGAAAAAGGAGATCATTAACGAGTTGGATGTTGGCGTGATATACCCAAGTACAGACAGTAATTGGGTAAGTCTAGTTTAGTGTGTGCCCAAGAAGGGAGGCATGACCATGGTTCCAAATGAGAAGGGCCAACTAATATCAACACGACTGCTCACCGGGTGGAGAATTTGCACGGACTACCAAAAGTTAAATGCAGCCACAGAGAAAGATCACTTCCCTCTATCATTCATGGATCAAATGCTAGATAGACTTGCTGGAAGGGGGTGGTATTACTTTCTCGATTGTTATTAATGGTACAATCAAATATCCATTACACCCGAGGTTCAAGATAAGACTACTTTTACATGACCTTATAGTATTTTTCCTTCAAGAGAATGCCATTTTGGTTATGTAATGCCCCTTCCACATTTCAAAGATGCATGCTACACATTTTCGTCGAAATGGTCGAGGACTCGATGGAGGTACTTATGGATGATTTCTCAGTGGTGGATGAAACCTTTGATCAATGCCTAAGTCACTTGGATAAGGTGCTACAGAGGTATGTGGAAACTAACTTGGTTCTCAATTGGGAAAAATGCCACTTCATGGTCAAATAATGAATAGTGTTGGGCCACAAGATCTCAGGAAAGGGGCTATAGATTGACCAAGCTAAGGTTGAAGTAATTGAGAAACTACCCCCCCTTATTTCAGTTAAAAGAGTGAGAAGTTTCTTGGGACACACTGGATTCTACTGAAGATTCATAAAAGACTTAGAGAAAATCGCGATTCCCATGTGCAAGCTGATGAAAAAAGAATCATAATTCATTTTTGATAGTGAATGCTTGCAATCATTTGAAACTCTCAACCAAAATTGGTTAAAGCTCCAGTTATAATTTCTCCGTATTAGTCTAAACTATTCGAGCTGATGTGTGATGCAAGTGGTGTGGCTTTTGGAGTACTATTGGGTCAACATGTTGGGAAACCTTTTCACCCCAATTATTATGCTAGCAAAATGTTGAATATGGTCTAGAAAAATTATACAGTGATAGAGCAAGAGCTACTAGCTGTAGTGTATACGTTTGAAAAATTTCGGCCGTATCTCCTTGGCACAAGAGTTATTGTTCACACTAACCATGTTGTAACTCGCTATCTAATGACAAAGAATGACGTTAAACCAATGTTTATCCGGTGGGTCTTGTTGCTACAGGAATTTGATTTGAGGTGCGAGATAGGAAGGGCTGTGAAAATCAAGTGGTTGATCATCTATCTAGGATTAAATCACCAAATTCTCAGGTTGAAGAGGAGGAAATCTCATATAATTTTTCAGATGAAGTAGTGGTGAAATTCGATGTGATGACATCACCTTGGTATGTTGATTTTGCAAATTATTTGGCTAGTGGTATCATACCAAATTTCGCAAACTCTCACCATAGGAAAATATTCTTACATGATGTGAAGAAATACTATTAGGACGAGCCTTATCTATTTCAAGAATATGTGGATAACATGATCTAAAGATGTGTCCCTGATTCATCTATGCAAGCTATTTTAGAAGAGTGTCATTTGTCAGCAGTAAGTGACCATCATGGAGGAATTCAGATAACATCTAAACTATGGAAAAGTGGTTATTATTGGCCAACCTTGCACAAATATGCTCATGAATTTGCCAAAGCATGCCCAAAGGGTCAACTGTAAGGTAATATCTCAAGAAGGCATGAATTTCCATTGACCCCAGTTTTGGAGTTGAAAATATTCGATGTGTGGGGGTGGATTTAATGGGGGCCATTCACAAGTTCTTTTGATAACAAATAGATCCTCCTAGTTGTTGATTATGTATCCAAATGGGTAAAAGCTATGGCATTACCAACAAGTGATGGAAAGGGAGTAGTGCAGTTCTTAAAGAAAAACATCCTCACTCATTTTGGTACTCCGAGGGCTATTATTACAGATAGTGGATCTCACTTCTGCAATAGAATATTCAGAGTGTTGTTGAGTAAGTATGGAGTGAAACATAGGGTGACAACTTCATATCATTTAAGGCAAACGGGCAGGTGGAGGTGTCAAATAGAGAGATTAAGATGATTATTGCAAAAACAATGAATGAAAGTAGGAGCGATTGGGTAACCAAGCTTGACGACCCCTTATGGGCACACCGTACGACCTACAAAGCTCCTATTGGAATGTCTCCTTATAACCTTTTGTTTGAAAAAGCATGCCACTTGCCTATCGAGTTGGAGCATCGAACTTGATGGACTCTTAAGAAACTGAATTTTAAAGTCAATGAAGCTCTAGAGGCCAAATTAACCCAACTTTATTTGCTAGATGAGTTCGAGGTAAGGGCCTACGGATGCACCATCCTTTACAAGGCCAGAATGAAAAAAATGGCATGATAAGAAAATCTTGAAGAGAGAGTTTATTGAAGGGGATCTCGTGATGATATACAAGTCTAGGATGTATTTGTTTGTAGGAAACTTAGATCAAGATGGTCAGGTCTTTTCAAGGTAATAGAAGTGCTTGCCAATGGAGTGGTGAAAGTTGAAAATCAAAAGGGTGAAAGATTCAAGACAAATAGATAGAGTCTTAAGAAATAATTATGGAAAACTACAAATGTTTGGGTAGTTCACTCCATTAACATCAGTGATGCTTAATTGTAATACTGCGACGCTAACTCAGGTGTTTCTTGGGAGGCAACCCAAGTGAATAGTGAGAATAAAATAACGTGTGTGTTGATAATTGCTGATTCATGCTGAGAAAGGTGACATGGGGAAAAAGGTGACATGGGAAGAAAGGTGAGGAACACATGTACAAAGGGCATATCACCTCATGACATCAGTGATCTTGACTTAGATCGCCTGTTGGATCAAAAGTTAGCCTAGGATATGCTGCTGATTTTGGTGATTTAAGGACCCAGACGATGAATCACCGAGTATGAAGGGTGATGGCCAATTAGCCTACCTTTTGACTTTGAATCAGTTCCTGCTGCTGTTGTTAAATTTTGGAGATCACCTAGAAAATTTGGAGTATCGCCGAATTGGAAAGGCAATCCCCAAGTTGGCCGCATTTTGGGATCATTGAGGAGACCAAAAATGCTGCAACTTTGGGTGGACTTAGTGCATAGTTGATGAATCACCGAATGTAGAAGGCGATGGTACTTTTAACCACTCTTTAGGATCAATTATAGAGTGATCCACTGTAGATTTAGGCGATGGATAGGGTAATTGGGCGTACCATTGAATGCATTCACTGACACCGAGTTATATCGCTTTTCAGAGCATGGGGTCAGCCTTAATGAAAGGTAAAAAAGTGATCCCATGTGCAGATGGTAGATGCTGAATGCTCTTTACAGTAATGAATAGTGACACAAAAGATGAAGAGTCTCACTCTCTTTTTCTTAAATGAGCATTAATGTTTTGACTCTTCATCTTCCTCACTCTCTCTCTTCCCACACACTCACTGTTCACTCACCATTTGCACTCTATTTTTATTTTTTTTTCTTTTCTCCTTTCTACTGGAATAAATGTGCTCGACCTCATCATCATCTTGTGCTTTCCAGTGCTTGCATATGGAGTTTTAGGTATGTTCTTTGTCCTACTAGTCTTGGTGATTGTTGTGAAAATCAAATCGAATAGTTTGAGTACCTATGCCAGTTGAGTTGAAATTTTTGAGAAATTGATGTTGTTAATGTTTGGTAGTCGTTATGTTTGCAAATCTAGGGGAAGAATCTTAGTAGTCATGATAGGATGATGGGCTTTAGCGACTAGCACTTGTCCTATGATAGATTGGGCGACTCTATTCTTAAGAGCAAGTCATTGTTCTTACCATTGTAAGCCTTGAAAGTTGTTTGATTGATCACTTGGCATAGTAAAGTTCATCTTGTTTGCTTGAGGGGAGTGAGGTGTGAGGTGCTGCTTTGAGTTGGAAGTGGTCAATTTGACTATTGACAACCACTTGATGATAGACCGATTACACCTACTCATTTTCCTTGTAGAAACCACATTGACAACTTATCTTTGTGATATTGGGCGATGGGAAACTCGATCACTGAAGCAATTCAGCAATTTCCCAATCCTTCTGAGGTATCACCCAATTTATCAGCACCCTCTTTTATTGGTTCCTATTATTTTCGGTGAAGGATAGTTAGACCGCCCTTCCAACTTGGAGATTCACCAAATCTGATGAGCGGTCTAACTAACCTTGAATGCTCAATGTTTTGTTGAATCGTTACCTATTGTCTATCCTTACAAGTTACTAGTCTTGTTTCACAGCTCAGTTGCAACCGAAGTCTCCAATAAGGAAGGGTCCTATGTGATTCGTGAAGAAAATATGCATGCTATGCCCACAAATCCTTAGGCCTTTGGGGCCCCTTAATATGGAAATAACAGATCCATCCTCAAAGGATCAACAAGGAACATAACCTCCAAGGCTAACTCAAGGATAATCTTTTCAAAAACAAGTGCAAGGCCATAGAGGACCCTCCTATTGCAGCAGCTAAGAAGGTTAGAAAGAAGTCTTTGGCAGACCTATTTGAGGCTAGGAGCGCAAACAACAAAGTAAGCAGGGAAAGAAAGTTCACCAGAATGCAAGACGACTTCCTTGTCGGAATACTAGCACATCCTAGGATACCTAGCGTAGTTGAGCTCCCTTTAGTCCCAACCCTAGTGCATCATGACACACATCAAAGGGATTCTTTAACTCACTCTCCCTTGTTTTAGTTTAAAATTTTGTTAGTTTACATTGAGGATAATGTTTATTTTGTAGGAAGGAGGGTGAGTTGAGTAGTGTTTCAATTTCGATTCGTGTTGCCTTAGAGTTGGGAATTGGTAGTTCTGATTGTTGATATGTAATTAATTGTAAATAAATTTAATTTGGATTATAATAGAGTAGTATTTATTTTTTATTTCTGTTTTTGTTTTTGTTTTTCTTCTTGAATGGATGAATGTTTGCAAATGATGTCATTGAATCAAATTTTAGGCAAACTTCATGCATAGATGACAAGCATGTGAATGTAATATCGTGTCTCTATTCCTTGGCAATCCGAGCATTAATGTTCTATATCTTTGATTTAGATAGTGCCATGGATAAGAAGCATGTACTCGCTAATTAGTCTTTTCTTGATAAAGCAATCCCTGAATGGATTTGAGGAATCTAGAGTTGACTATGTGAGCAATTGAGCTTAGATATGTGATGATCGAAAAATTGCAAGTATGTTGCCATTGTTTGAATGCAAAGCCATTTTGCCAATGTGGGTTTAGTTATCTTATTGAAATGCTTGTATTTCATTGTGTAGAACATGCCCAGTTTGTTTTGAGGAGTAACTTGGTTAATTCAAGATTAGGAGAGGACCTTAGGCCTTCTTTGGTTCCATTAGTCCAATTTGACCATAGTGACATCCCTTGGCAGTAAAATGAATCCTTAGTGAAGCCCTTTTGAGCCTTGATCCCCACTTTGGCAACCTTGTAACCTTGTCTCATGTTTGTGAAAGACAATTCATTTTTGTTTCTTACCGATCCCTCTTTGAGCTTGAAAGTTAAAGCAGTGGCTAAAGGCTAAGTTGGGGGTCTTAGTAGGAAGAAGGAAGTGTCTTCCATGAAAGAGTCAAAAAAAGAGGGGCACGAATGAAAGAAAGACATAGAGGATTCCTAGAAAGAAATCAAAAGAAGAAGCAAGAACAAAAGTTCAAAAATTGTGGACCCTCCAAAAAAAAGAGAGAGAAAAGTCTTGTTGTGAAAAAGAATGCAAAAGGGAGACACTTAGGACGATAATCAAAAGAAAAAGAAATGTCAAAAATGAGATGAATGAAAAGGGAACCAAAAGAACCATTGTGCATGAAAAGAACATGTAGAGTTTAAGGAGGGATGAGAAACTATTAAATGCTATCTAATGATGTTCACGGTCCGATAAGAAAGAGTTCGCTGTAAGCAATTAATCTAATCGAGGCTAGGGTCGAATCCACAGGGAATAAAAGGTTTGACTACAAGAATTCACTATCAATCATTTCAAGTATCTATAACTAAAGTCTCTAAATGGGAAGGGGGTTGAGATTCAAGAACAAAAACAAAAATAAACACTACACTACGATGCGAGAAAACACTCAATTTTAGGAACAACTTGGGAATTGTGTTCCCCATGGTTTGTTGACTCAATTACCCTAGGCAACATAACTACAATTGGAGATTCGCATGCAGTATGCTAACTTAAGTTCTTCCAGCCCTCTTGTGAAGGTGAAGATTGAATTTCACTACGAAGCTTGGTCGACAACCATGGTGTGCCAACTAACAATTACCTATTATCTCAGTCAACCTCCCCTTTGTCAAGTTTGGTTGATTAGAAAAGAACACATCAATTGAATCCTGTAATCTACTTCCCTTTTCCTATTCATCACTACCTTGGTCCAGCTCATGATAGTAGGCAGGGTTTGGTGTTGGCCACCATCAAACAACAATCAAAATGAAGGGAAGTAAACAACACATACAAAACCCTAATAATAGAAATGCAATAAATCTAGGTTATCTCGAGTCAACTACTCATTGTTCCCAAACCCCAAGTTGTGGGTGCTTAGCTACTCATGGCTCAAGAAAAACCAACAAAAATGCAAAGACAAGACATAGTTAAGAGTTTTACCCAAAGCTATGAAGAAAGGCAGCACCACAAGTTGCAAAACCACAAGCTTGATATATTGAGAATGAATACAATATGGGATTTGCACTCCCCAAAAGTGGGTTTTACAAGATAAAATGAAAATCTAAGCTAAAACTCTAAAAGTATTCTTGAGAGTATATTTAAAGGTGATGTTCTATTTTTAATTTTGAATCCCCTCTCCTAAAACCCTAACTTAAAGTATTTATAGTGCTTACAAAATAACCCTAAAAATTACATAGAAAAGACAGCTGGCAGTTGGTAAATCTCACAGGAACGACTCGTAGGGTGACCTGCGAGTCATAATTGGGGTCTCGGTCAGGTTCTTAGCATCCTTGGACTCAACTAGTACGACCCACTGGTACGAGTCATAGCTTGGGCTACAACTCATATGCTCCTCTCGTAGTCTAGGCCTTCAGTTGTTGATCCAAAATTTAGCCTCTCTGTTTCCTACTACGAGTACATCTTATGAGTCGTAGTGAGACTTATGAATCGTAAGATGACCGCATAGGGTTGACCTCCACTTAGTAGATCTTTTAGTTTTTCCTCTCTGTTTCTGTCCACGAGATCACCATATGACTCGTAGCTTGGGTTATGACTCATAGGTGAGCTCGTATGTCCTGTGCTTCAGCAAAATCTAAAATTTTCCTCAAAAATCATGCCAACCTACCTTTCCTGCAATAACAACACAAAAACACATAAAAACCATAAAAAGTCACATTAAGAACTCACAAATCCCTTGTTTTAGGCATTAAATGTGTTATATTTTGATAGCACATCAACACCCTCAACTTAGAATTGTTGCTTGTCCTCAAGCGACGACTCAATCTACTTGGACAATGAGAAATACATAGAGGCTATACTAATGGCACGTGCATATTCACTCTAATCCAGGTACCCAACTTTCATTCTCAAAACAAGATTGCAAGGCTAATAAGCAAAACAAAAACACAAAGATATATCTGGCAACCCAACTATGATAAGCTAAGGAGCATCAACCATCCACAATTACTAGCATAGTCATATGCTAATCAAATAGTGCAAATACCCTCACAGAAAAGAAGTCCCTCTCATTTACTCAAAAAGCATTTAGAATTCAGGGACTATGGAAACATTTTTACTCTCACAAATAAAATTCATGCAAAATGAATAACACCGTAGGCTTTCCCCAAATCTCCATTTTCAGATTGGTGACAAAGTGGATTTGGATCACTTTAGGACTTAAGGGCTTAACATAGGTTCAGGGGGCTTTCATATGGTATTTTAGGAAAGTAGTGACTAAAAGCTATCCTTGAACCATGTTTTACCAATACTTTTACCTTCATAATCCAAACATTTTCACTAAATCCACCCTTATTCTTCTATTTGAAGCTTTCCCTGGTGTTTTCATTCTCTTTTTTTCAGTTGTGCCTTATTTTTGAACTCATTTTTTGATATTTCTTTCCATTCAAGGTACTTTTCTTTTCTTTTTCCTCCCCGGGCTCATGATTTTTCACTTCTTTCTTTATTTCCCAACTAACCACCTCATTGTTATTGCTTTACCACAATAAGGGCCACCCTGAACTTAGGCTTTTAGCCTGAGGTGAAGTATACAATGTCTAATCCCCAAACCAGGGCCACCATTTGTATCTACCCTTAACTTAGGCTATTAGCCTCAATTAAGGTTCACATATTCAAGGATAGACTAGGGCCAATATCAAGGTATTTCATCAAACAAGGTTAAGCTAATAAGGTGCCAAGAAAGAATGACTACATGAGAAGCTCAAAAATTTGGAACAACGGATTCACTCACTCATTTGTAGGTCATTTAGGTTAAAAGTAGGTTCACTAAAAGAACAAAGGCCTGAGATCCTTTCCAAATCAACTACATCACCAGACCACTTCCAGAGTAACAAGGCAAGTTCTGAGTCCATACATGATGCATGAATACTGCAAAATAAGCTCACAACACACATGGCATTGCACCCATAATCAAGTATAGACTCACAAGTCTTGCTTCAAGTCTCACCTTACCTTCACATTATCAGAACAAACATTTCCAAATACTCAAAATGCATGAATGCATCAATAACCACAATCTCAAAATTTTTTTAGGGTACCCAATATTTCATCAAAATTTAAAAAGCATTTAAAGACTATGTATATACCAACAAATGACAATACTATGTATTTACAAACTATCTACACTACCTAGAACATGCAGGTTCTACAAAAAATTAAACATCCACAAGGAAAAAGAAACACAGCAAGAAAACCTTTAGATCAAAAATAGGGGAAGTTATAGACTCGAAGCTACTCAGACTTCACCTTAATCCATAACTTCCCACACCACACCAAAATAACATACTTTATCCTCAAAGTAAAGACAAGAAGAAGAACAAAACATGATAACATATATATACACATTAAAAATCAAAAACTAACATCCATAATATTGGTAAAAACATCATCCAACATAAATATATTTAAACAACTCCAAAAAACCAACATAATAAAAAGATTTTCCAACAAAAGAACAAAGTATACATAAAGAAAAGATAAAAACTAGGGTTAAAAGGTTCAAACATCATGGTGCTCAAGCATCGGTATCTGTCTGGTCAGCAAGATCTTGGTTTACGATCTCCTCCTCAGTAATCTAGGTTGCATTTGTACATGACTACCCTCTCCATGTGAATGTTGCTGCTCCCTATCTCTCTGTATGTCCGCCAACAGGATGGACTCCTGCACCATGTCCTCTGGTATTGGTTCCTCTGCCGGGGCTACTGGGTCATCAGGTCTAGACATCTTCTGGCTCAACTCTGGGTCATCTATCTCAAGGAGACTCTTCCCATGAGCATGCGGGCTGTCAGCTAGCCAGTCAAACACCTTATCACCCACCGGTGCTACCTCTGGGACTACAACAGGGGATACTAACATCTGTAATAAGTCAGCCTTGAACTTCGCCAACTCCTCAGTCACCGCGCTTATGTCAACAGGCCTAGCGCCCTCAAGTCTCCGCTGGACACTCGCCTCGAAAGCATCTACATGGGCATCTATCGCTCTAACTCTCTCATCAACCAAATCGCGAGCAAATGCCTTTATCCTCTCCTTTGAGTCCCTTACGGTCTGGCTGACCCAAGGTCTGACCTGTTCTACTAAAGCCAGAACTCTAGACTCCGCCATAGCCACCCTGTGTACCAGTGCCTGAAAAGCAACAATAGAGATAATAGAATCAACTTATAATATAGATGTTGCTGGTGCTGGAGTACTGGAGGATGGTGTGAACTCAATCTCAACAACTGGTGAAGGCTTTGTGGTGGGTAGAGTAGTGCTAGTGGTATCTGGAGTCGAACCTTGAGTCTGAGGCTCAACTGTGAATGGATCTGAGATGGCTGGGGGAGCTGCACGTAGTAGGGCCACCAGGTTCTCATCAGCATTTATCAGGTTAGGATCCATAGTACGTGTGGCCTCGATATGTTGGTCCTAGTGGGGGTCTATCAGGCTGGGACCCATAGCGCGTGTGGCCTCGATATGGATCTGGGATCGTCGGGGGAGTTGCACGTAGTAGGGCCACTGGGTTCTCATCAGCGTTTATCAGGATGGAATCCATAGTGTGTGTGGCCTCGATATGTTGGTCCCAGTGGGGGTCTATAGGCACACCTGCTGCACTGCATAATTGGTGGACCAAAACAGGGAATGGTAGTGAGGTGTTTTTCCTGAAGGCGGACTCGTGGATGTGCTCGAAGATAATCCGGGCCCAATCAATCTCATAACCAGCTAGAATGCTGGCTAATAATATTGCTCGATCCAATATGATCACGTTATCAATGAAAGTGGGATGGATACTCCAACGATTAATGGACCACCAAAACCAAAACTTGGCCCGTAGAGAGAGGTGGGCTTTAACTATCGGATCAGCGTGGTTCGAACCCAAGTTAGTTCGAACCCCTCCTCACATATCTGGCTAGCTATCCACTGTAGCAGCTTAGTCATGGCCCCAATATTTTTTCCACTCACCGTTCTCCTCATTTTGTCGATACAATTGTCATACTCTGTGATGGACTGAGGCACTCTATAGGTGGGCCCAAACTAAATCCGTCAAATAGTCTCCTCTGAAATAGGAACTCTCCGACCTCGGACTGGCACCACCCGTAACCTTGGCTGCTCAATCGGCTTCTTGTTCTTCTATATCCCTTGGCAGAGTGTAGCAAGATAGGATGCATAAAACTCACGGACCATGTAAGGGGCATACTTGCCCAGCTGTTGTCTAGTCCATTGTAGTCAGTGTTTGTCTATCTCCTCATCAAATCCTGGCACCTTATCTAACCATGAGACGTTCATTCTAGACTCCTCATGAAATTGTCGCACCAGTTTGCCCTATACCTTGGGCTCTAACCCCTGGTCATATATCTCCTTCATCCCTAGGACACACCATCTACATTCGGCTGGGGGCTATGATTGGACTTCCTCCTGCTGAGCTTGTGACCCCTGCTCAGAATCTATCTCGATGTGTGTTGGGGTCATTTGTGGTGAGCGGCTCTTGGACCCATCACTGCTACCCTCCTCCTCAGACTGGCAGGGACTCTCAACTTCTACCGGGGCCATAGCAGTGTAGCCCCAAGTTTGAGGCACATTAGCCTCAGGGTCTATCCTAACTCTGTGGACTTCCAGAGAGTCTTCCAATTGCTCAGTCTCGAAGGATCCATCAATCAACCTCCATTGTAATATCTGTATTGCTCCTTTACTCTTTGGAGGCATTATATCTGCAAATCAACCACAGAACAACATGTGAGCTTTAAGATGTTTGACCAAACAATGATCACCTAACAGAGAACAAGAAACGCAAACACTTAAACATAGAAGCAAAACAAAACAGAAGAAAGATCACTGATGCAGTTGCCGGTCTGCAGATACGAGGTGCAGTTACACCTCGTAGGGGAACCTACAAGTCGTAATAAAGGCAGAATTCTCTCGTCTTTTATTTTCCTTTTTTCTGAGAGAGATGTCTAGCCTCGTACCTCTTTCTAGAGACATTTTTTAAAACTCAGTCAGGCTTACGAGACCCTTACTATGAGTCGTAGCAGGTACTACAAGTCATATGTGGGGCTCGTATAAGAAACATGAAGGAACCACAAATGACTGGAGCTTGCTATGAGGGACCACTACGACTTGTAGGGGAGCCTACGAGTCATAGGGAGGCCTCGTAGCTGAAAACAGAAGGCACCAGGATTGCCTATCACTTTCCCACAAAAACCATAAGCTAAACAAACACAACTTAAGAGTTGGCAATTATAAGAGCAATACAATAGATTTGACACCTAAATGGACCCACTACAGAATCAGACAGTTAGAACAACCATTACCCCCCTAAAGACCAAAGTAAATTCCACATTATATCAAGCACATCCAAAGATAAATTCATCTCCAAACTTGCATTCCATTGAGGTGAAGATGCAATTCAAACAATTTCAAGTAAGGCTAACAAGACGTGGCATATTAAAAACATTACCCATTTCCCAACATTCCTCTCCGTAAATAACGCGCCCATTTTTCAAACCACAATTAAGCACTTCATTCAGGGGACCATTTCTTTCAAAATTATGACCATTCATACAAGATTTTCTAACAAAAATTACAAGAAAACTTCTCAATAGCGAAGGGAAAACTGGTCCCTAAAAGTGAGAATCTGGTCCCTAAATGGAATTAGGGACCAACACATGCGGTCCTTACAAACATAGTTATGGCCTTTAGAGACCAGTTTATCGCTGGTCTGCAAACATTAACATGACCATTATATTTCTGGTCCTTAAAACGCCTTTATGGACCAATTTTCTGGTGCCTAAATGAGACCAACTTTTTGTTATTTTACAGGTTTCTAGACTAGTAAACAAGAGGGTCGTTAAACACAATCCAGACCAATTAAAATCTGGTCGCTAATACATTTTGACAACAAAAATTGGTCATTAAACACATTTGCAGACCAGTTCTATAAATTATTTCATGACCAATTCAATGTTGGTTCGTAAATCATTTAGAACTCATATCAGATTTACTACTCCAAAAAAAGAAAATTGAGGACTAACGATCTAGTCCCTAGACAAAATTTAATTTGCACCTAAAAGATATAATAATTAATATAATATTTTTGCTTTCATATATACAAAAAATTTGATTACAAAAACTATCAGTAATGATTAAGGCAATGTACATCAATGATGTATGATAGTTATGTGTTCATAAAACCATAGCAAAAAGAATCACCTACAATAATCTAAAGTTATCTTGAAATTCGCAGAAAAATGGCCAATCTATATATTGTCAAAACATCGCTTCTTGTAAACTTCAGTCTCCAAAATCTGTAAAAGAATTAAACTATCAATTAGACAAGCTATAAAATAAATGGAAGAAGCTATTAGATCAAATTACCATTTCCAAATGCTCTTTCAAAGATCACTTGACTATACAAAGTTAGAAACATATTTCATGAAATAATCTGAATTCGCTCAGATTAAATTTGCTATAATCATTGGCCAAAAACATATCAAGGAGTACATTTAATGCGATGAGTAAACTGTTATTTTAAGAAAAAATTCCTATTAAGTGCTTTTGGTAGCCATAGGTCATGGATCAATCATTATCTATGAATCACAACTCAAAGAATGTCTCAATTATTTACATAAATAATGATATACTAGTATATCACTGCATGAGATTTAAGAGAGGAAGAAGAGTTAACATGTTCTAAATGGTGTTTCTTATCCTTACTTGACAAACTTGAAATAATCAAATGGATGTTTTCTCTCCATAAAACGTCATAGTTAAATCAACTCAATACCATAACTTTAATTATTTCTTACAATTTATATAGTATATACTTTCAATCCACACATCTATATAAAAGCAGGATCTCCCTAGAATATGTGCCCAAAGAATGCTTCATGGATGATCTAGAAAAAATTTAAACCTGAGAATTATATGCGTGATGCAGTTTTTCACCTTGAATAACATGCAGCAGTTGGACTTCCCTCAGTTAAAAAGGTGTAACTACAAGCTTTGAGAAGTGAAACAAAAAAGTAAAATTGGAGGAAAATAGTTTGCAACAAGAAGAGTGCAGCAAAGTAAAATTTTATCCTAAGGTTGGTTGTCTACTGCAGGCTAGCTACTAGGAAAATAGTTTGCAACAAGAAGGGTGTTGCTACTGACTCTTTGTATCCATATGCATTGATGAGGATAATCTCTCCAAGACTTGTTCTTAAGTGTGGTATAGCAAGGAATGAATGTCTTAAATTAGAATAATGCCAGGGAATAACCAGAGCTAACATGGACCAGCAAGCTGAGGTAAATTGGATGGTGGCTAAAGCAATGGTGCGGAAATCTTCAGGATCACATTCATAGCCACTGTGTATTATTTCTGGTAAGAAAGGAACTGGATGATCTTTCCGAAGAAAGACAGATCGAAGAAACTATCCTAAGAGTGACTATCCAGGAGGTAAACATTCTTAGGAACTAGCTACTACATAGACGAGATCATAAAGCAGCTTTTCCATAACAATATAGCAAATCAAAGTTCATTAAGCTGAGAAAAAAGTTCTTGCCTTGTAAAACTTAACCAGAGTTAGTGTACTGGAACAAGATTGAACTATGTTGTACATGCTCTAAACGAGAAAATCAAAATCTATTCATAAAGAAGGGACAATTATAGGTTCTATATAAAATTACAGTTATCACTCTCTAGGTTGAAACAAAGATAATTCAAATATCTAACTTTTAATTAAGTCAAGATTCAGATCATACCGTACTCGAAGCTACTTATGATGATCAAATAAAAAGCTTCTCTTGAAAGACGAAAATCACATCCAACAATACATATAAGGCATGAAAATAGAACAAGAATCATATGAAGACAACAGTAGGCCAACCTATGTAGACAATAGTAGCTCTCTTATGTATATTGAAATCACATCCAACTCATTGGATCTCACACCAGATAGAGAATAAATGAGCTTATGTAGAGAGCAATAGCCCTACCTAAACATAGATTTGTTCTCTAGCTAGCTGTATGGGGAAGACTACTTACAAAATCTAGACTGAGACACTTGAACATATCTACCAACAGTGACAAATGTTGCTTATGGGACATAAAGACTACGAAAACACTTGTGGTCCTATTTGTAGATTGTTCTTGGATCAAACCATTGAGAATCGATTTATCAAAAGTGCCTGCAAATACCACTTCAACCTGGTTTTACTCAAAAACAATCTAGCTGGTGAAGTTAAAATTGTTCAGGGCAGAATTAGAAGGAAGCACCAAAATATTTCAAAAAAGAGCAACTACTTATGGAGCAGTTGTCTACTATACTTGTAAAGCTAAACACTGGACTACTTTCAGGTATCAGATGCTACTGCCTCAGACAATTTTGATATTGGTTAAGGACATCAAAAAAAGTCTAAACTTGTCAAAATCTTGTAGGAGAGCTCGTCATTGTAGAAGTTTTCATTCTCATATTATTTGTGCGAAGAAAATAACAATTAAAAAGGCATTCAAAAAATCAAACTAAAGGTTACTACGATGACGTATAATATATGAAACACATACTTCTAAAGTTCCTGGGATAACATAACTTCGATTCAAAATTGAAAGCTAGTCTCGAGTCAAAGCTACAGAAGAAGATTCCAAAAGCTTGAAAGCAGAAAGTAGGACAAAAAAGAATGCTACTAAATAAAAATATTCAGCAACAGAGCTCGTTAGAATCCTTAGACTATTGAATAAAAAAAATTCAAAACAATATATTGAGATGCTTTAATAGAAATCATCCACAACTTAGTTTCTTTCTTATCTAATATTTATAATGTCAGATTCGACTTACAAAATTGAATAAAATAATTATACAATAAAAATTCATTTAAATTGAAAGCACAGAAACTAGGAACTTTAATTAAGGACTCTAATGATAAAAATATTCCACCAATTAATAATCTGATACAGAAAAAAATAGCAATGACAGTCCTAAAATTTTTTTTTGCACTTCCAGCATCTTATGAAACCCTAACAGAGAAATTCAAAAACTTATCTCCTCTTTTATCTTCAACTCCTAGTTCAACATACAAAACTATTATTTTTAGTCTAAACACGATAACATCTGTACCTGTACGAGTCCAATCACATAGTAATGAATCATCACAAAGGAAAAATAGGAGATTTTTTTAACTTTTACCAGAAAAGAAAAAAGTAGGCGATGAATCAAGAAGAAACTTACTTTTGATTTTGATACCATCAGTAGAGGAGAAGTTTTGCTTCCATATGTGTATGGATTTAGGAGATTCGAAGCATATTAAGAAAAAGATGAAGCATCTTCACTTTCTTACAATATTGTTGTTAGACAGATCTAGACAAATCTAGACAGAGAAAAAAATTGATATCTTCGACTATGGATTTGGGCGTTTTAGTTTATATCTACAGAGAGAGAACTTTTTTTTAGAACTTTTTAGCATTTTGACTTTTTGTTCCCGCTACTGGTATATTTAGTGTCGCTCAAATATTTTAGTTTAGTGATCAGTTTTTATGTTTTTAAGGAATTAAATAACCAATTATAGACCAGTAAATAATATCATCCTTATAAGTATATTTTAGGGGTCATATTTATAACTTGTCACTAAATTTTGGTCCTTAATAACATTTTTTCTTGTAGTTAATGATCAAAGCATAACAGAATTTTAAAGCACTCATACCCTACATTTCATCTCTAAACACAACATTATCACATGGGTATGACTCCTCATGATTGAACCAAGCACATGGTCATCTCAAGAGTAAAATTCACCAAAATAAAGCACTAAAATTAATCACGAAGCTTGCGCAATAAGAGAAGAATCAAACCACTGCAAAGTAGAGAGTAACAGATGTAGAAAACCCTAGAAAATAGTGTTCTCGCCGGTGTACTCACCAGAAAGTAACGTGGGTAACCGGAATTTGATCGGAATAGTGAATGGGGGGGAGTTTTGGGGATTTTCGACGGAATTATGGTGTAGAAGTGAAAATGGGGGTCGAATTTTATTTTGAGCCCCTTTTATAGCAAACCAGGTCACCCTTTAAAAAGTTGGAGATCAAGGCTACGAGAACCTGACTACGAGTCGTAGGGTGATCTACGACTCGTAGGTCGTGATCTCGTAGCAGATCCAACACTTTTGAAAATTTAGAAACATACCTGGTTACGACGAACCCCACTTACGACTCGTAGGAGACCCTACGAATCGTTAGATTGGCTCGTAGTGTGTGTGCTAACTACTGATACTCACTATTTTCCTCTACGAGGAATGACTACGAGTCGCAGTGGTGACTACGATTCATAAGCCTACTTGTAGAGGCTACTCCAAATGTCATTTTTTCACATCTTCAGTTCTTTAATTTTCACCTACAGACCAAATCTCAAAACACAACTATCTTCAAAATACTACAACTGCATCGATGTCTTTCAACTTAAAACAAGCAAACACCCTACTACCTAAAAATTCCAACAAAATAAAAAACACTTAAAACGAAGCAACAGTTATAAAAGATGCTTGGGTTGCCTCCCAATAAGCGCATTGTTTAACGTTGTGACTCGACTTTTTCATCATCCTTCATCAATAATCATCAAGGATCCACACCTTACTCTTCAATTCATCTAGGTGTTTCATTGCCTGATGGATGTCGAACACTACTTCTGCATTATTTACTCTAAATCGAAGTTGACCTGAATCCATATTCACGAGAGCTCTCCCATTGGCCAGAAATGGTCTTCCCAATATAATGGGCACCTCGAAATCAGCCTCACAATCAAGGATCACGAAATCCATAGAAGAGATGAATTTATCGACTTTAACAAGCACACTCCCTCCAGCTTTTTGATGGTTCGATCCACCATTAGCAACCGCATTTGGTCGGGGTGGGAGTGCCAAGCCCAAGTTGTTGAATATGGCAAGAGACATTACATTGATGGTTGCTCCTAAATCACACAAAGCTCTTGCGAATTCAATATCACTAATGGTGCAAGGGATGGTGAATGCACCGGGGTCCTCTCATTTTTGAAAAGGCATTTGGTCATGATCGCACCACATTGTTGTAGCTCTTGTGAGAACTCTTGGCTCAAAGTGCATTTCTTTGTCACGAAATCCTTCATATATTTGGCATACCCGGGCATCTTCTCCAAAGCATCTAATAGGAGAATGTTGATGGATAGTTGCTTCAACATCGAGAGGAAGTGTTTAAATTTACCCTCCTCTTCCTTTTTCTTAAGCCTTTGAGGGAAAGGTGGAGGAGGCCTTAGAATTGATTTCATTTTTTAGTGCTCAATTACTTCTTTTCTTTGCATCCCAACAATCTCCGGACCTTCTCCCTCAACCATAACTTCACCACCAAGACCCTTCTCATCAACTCCATCCACAATCACCGGCATAGGGGGATATATGGCGCTTTTGCCACTCTGAGTCATGACTGCTATACAATGCCCTTCATTTTTAGGGTTTTGAACCGTATTGCTTGGTAAGGTGCCCTTTTAGCATTGGTTCAATTGTAAAGAAACTTGCCTAAATTGTTGTTTCAGTTGCTTAATCGCCACCGAGTGAGACTCTATTTTTTTTATTAATACCTGAAATATCCACTTTCATCTCATCTTGGTGATCGGCTCTCTTTAGCAACTTGTTAAACATCTCTTCAAGCCTAGAAGTGCTTCGCATTGCATCACGATTATGGGACGACGCATAAATACCATTCCTATAACCATCTTTTCTACCTTATTCGGCATCTATCATCCTCTCTTTTTCATAGTAACTACCTCGGTTATCTCTATAAGCAACATCACGGTTGTAGTTCCAACCTTGATTCTCGGAATCTTGCCTCTAATAGTCTAAGTTAGACCCTTGGGGGTTATTCCGGAAACTCGTTGCTTGATTACTCACAAAATAAACATCTTCATCAAAGAATGGATATTCATACTTGGGAGCCTTAGGAGGTTGGTGAGTGACAGCTTTGACACTCGCTTGGTTTTGCTTCAAGACCAAGTCCATATATGTGCTAAGTTGAGCAAGTTGCTCCATGATCTCTTCATTGACTTTTGCTTGCTCATTGTTGGTGTTGACCACACAAGAAGTTTTCATTGCACCTCGCTCTCATTGACCCCATGCTCGGTTGGTTTTAACCACTTGCTCTATCCTTGCAGCTATCAATGCAAAAGGTTGGTCAAGAAACATGCCTCCCATGATTCTGTCGATGTAAGATTGACTATTCTCATCAAGTGCCCGATATAAAATCTCAACCAAGACATCATCAACAATCTTGAGATCAGGGACCATCCTCAAGCATTTGGTAAATCTCTGCCATGTTATGCTAATAATATCACCTGACAATTGCTCAAAGTTATTTGTTTGATCCTTTAGCTTCAACTTATTAGATCATGAGAAATATCTTTCAAGAAACACTCTCCGAAGCTCTGCACAATTTGATATTGTACCTGAATGAAGCTTAGACAACCACACAACTGCATTCCCAGTTAGTGACAATGGAAACACCCAATAATTAATGACATCAAGAGAAAGATTTTGTATCCCCATGACACTTTTGCAAACAAAACTAACATTATGGAGATGACGGTAGGGATTCTCTGAAGGTAGCCCTATAAATAACCAACAGTTTTGGAGCATTTGAAGTAATCCACTTGACACCGAGAATTTAGCGTCTGCCGGTAGTGGGGACAACACTATTGCACCAGTAACGTCCATAGCCATAGGGTTCAAATGATATTGGTTCCATCCATAAGCGTCCTCGTTGAAGTCCCTAAGTTATAGTCTGTTATCCCTTGGTGGTGGATTCTCCGCTCTTCCGATATCATCATTCATATTCATTTCTTCCTCAACCGCGATATTCTTATTCACCTGAGTCATTCTTCTAAGAGTTGATGGATCTCCAAATTGATCGGAACTAATGGATTACTATGGCTCCTGGTGTTGGGCATACAACCTAGTACACTCTTCAATTAAAATCAAACAACAAAAACAAAAATAAAAGTAAAATACAAGTGAAACGACCCCAAAAAGTGCCAAAAAACATGATCGAAATACGCAGAATTTTGATTTTTGTATATCTAAAGATCCGTTCATTATTTTGAAAATATGACTTCATATTTGTGATTAGGGGGGTCAAAATTAAGTAAAAAGGGCTCTAACCTCAATTTAAGAGCGAAAGAATAGCAATTATAAATTTTTAAGGACAATTTCCAGTGAACTATTCATGATGCTTCAATGACACACCTTGGACGCGCTTTAGTACAAATCCCTCTCTGTGTCCTCTCCGTGATGCGCAGATGTGTTTTTCGCTTGGTAGTTTTTCTTATGCAGCCCAAAATATTCTAAGTGTTGAACCTAAGTTTCCCAAATGTGTTTTTATCTATACTTAGTCAAATTTCACTCTTATATCATCCTAAACATTTCCCAATACTCCATAAAATACTTAGCCGTACTTTCACTCCAAATTCCAAGACTCAAAACCCTCATCCAGATTTAAGGATTCTCTTCAAGCTTCAAGTCTCCAAAGAGAATGGAAAGCCAAGGAGGAGATGGCCCAGCTGAACATAAAGGAGGAAATTGCCAAAGCTATGAAGCAATTTCACTATGCGTCAGACGTTGTGGGTCTGGATTATGAGAGTCTATGCATTCATCCAGATTTGAACCTGCCGGAAGGGTTCAAAATACCAAAGTTCGACACTTTCAACGGGAGTGGGAACCCAAAGTCATCAAAAATCCTATGCTGATGTGAGGAGAAGGGACCTTGAATTTAAAGTTGGTGATTGGGTCTATTTAAAGGTTTCACCCATGAAGTGTGTGGTTCGCTTTCGTAAAAAGGGTAAGTTGAGTCCAAGATATATGGGTCCTTATAGGGTGATGAGGAGGATTGTCAAGGTAGCTTATGAGTTGGAGTTTCCTAGTGAAATGGACTTGGTTCATCTCGGTATTTCATGTATCCATGTTGATAAAATGTGTGGGTGACCCGAATGCTATTGTTCCATTGGATATTGTGGGTGTTGTTGAAGACAACTTGACTTACGAAGAGGTTCTAGTAGAGATCTTGGATAGACAAGTGAAGAGATTGAGCAACAAGGATGTGGCTTCCGTTAAGATCCTTTGGAGGAACCAACAAGTCGAAAGTGCTACATGGGAGGCCGAGGTGGACATGCAAAAGAGATATCCATATCTCTTCCATTGTACTCAAGAGTAAGGTACTAATCTAAGTCCTCTATGTGATTTCAAGTCTTATGTTTCATCCTCTATGTCATTTGCATACATTCATGTTTATGTTGACAAGTTCATGGTAATTTTGACACTTATGTTGACTTTTGAAATGACGTTTAAGTGTATTATTGCATTCTTATGTGGGCTGAGATTATCTTATTTATGTCTTTTACATACGTTTCTTTGATATTCAGGAACAAATGTTCCCAAGGGGGAGATATTGAAATGACCCAAAAAGTGCCCGAAAATGTGCCTTGAAAGTGTCCAAAATCGTAATTTTCATATATCTAAAAATTCGTGCGTGATTTTCAAAATTCAACTTCATATTCTTGATGAGGGGGAAAATTGAGTGGGAAATGGGTCTAGCCCCAATATTAGAGCATTCGTATCAAAAACTTAATTTTTGAAGTTGCAATTTCCAATGAGCAGTGCGCGCCCCTGGCGCGATGCGGCCTGGGCGCGCCACTGTGTTATTTTCGCCTAGTTATTTTATCTCGGTCCAAGGCTTTTTGGTCTTGGGTGTAAGTCTTTCCATGCGTGAAAATACCTATACTTGGTCATATTTCAATACCATATCACACAAGACATTCCCCAATATTCTATAAAACACTTAGACAAATATTTCACCCAAAACTCAAGTGCCAAAACTCATTCCGGATCTTAAGGATTTCATTCAAGCTTCAAGTCTCCGTAGAAATCTCCATCAAGGAATTCTCCAAATTCAAGATATGTAGGTTTCAACCATTGAGTCCTTTCACCCATGGTGCCCAAGCTTCCTTTTTACATAAAGTTCATGTTTCTAAGTTGATTTACTTATGGGTCTTACTTATTATGAATTTGACTATGAGCAATATTGGGATTTCATAAAAGTGTGACCTTATAAGCATGTTTTGAGGTATGAATATATAGTCTATCTTGAGATTTGATGAAGGGTTTTGATGTATCTTGCATGAGGGTATTACCAAGTGTTGGTGGGCAGTTTGACATTGAATTTTCTTGCATGATTTCACTCTTGAATTGCATGATCTTACACTAACATTACACATCCACTAAGTGTTTGATAGAATGTTCGGTTTTGGATTCTTGAGCTATTGATGATCTAATGTATGTCCTATGACTTGAATGACTTTATGATGATGAAAGGAAGTATATATGTGTTGTTATCATAGAAAGTATCTCTAGTGCTACAAGTTGACCATACCATAGATGAGGGGTATGTACCTCATCCACCTTGTCGAGTGGTGGCAATCCCGTACTACAATAGATGAGGGTTATATAACTCATCCACCTTGTGGGTGGTGGCAATCCCATACTACTATAGATGAGGGGTGTGCACGTCATCCACCTTGTTGGGTGGTGGCAATCCCGTACTACCATAGATGAGAGGTATGTACCTCATCCACCTTTGGTGGTAATCCCGTACTACTATAGATAAGGGGAATGTACCTCATCCACCTTCCAAGCAGGTGATATGTGTTGGATTCCAAGTACTAAGTTGCTTGGTCTATGACGATGGTCTCTTTGTTCACATATAATATGTTCTATATAAGCATATTTTACTTCAAACATCATTCATACATGTCATATTGTTATTATGCTATCCATTTCTTATGATATTGCATTTTACTTATGTTACATATCTCTTGTTGCATTGCATCCTACATACTTAGTACATTCAAACATACTAAGCCATACTCTATACCTGTATGATGTTACAATGTAGAGACCGGAGCTCTACTCAATCATCTTCCTTCTCCACGTGGCTAGTACTACCTTCAAGCAAGTTTGGTGAGTCCTCAATTCTAGGCACAATGTCTTTGATCTTATATTATGTATAGAGATTCTATTTCTTTTGATGTATGCTTTTGACTATGAGGGTGAGACTGAATAGTTGTCTTGGCCCCTACTCAATTCTAAGTGTAGAGGTATTGTTGGACAAGTTATATAATGATGTTATGAGCCTTGACTCTCTTGATTCTTTGATGTTTTATGTTATAAAAGATCTCCCTTAGCCCCTTTGTGATTATTTCTAATCTCTTAATGTTGTTTAATTGCTTTCACGACTAAGGATGTGTAATGATATGTTAAGAGGCTTGTTTGGGATCCCTTCGGGTTCCCATTCGTCAGGTCATGTCTATGCCCTAGGGTTGGGTCGTGACACTCAATGCGACATTTATGAATTTTATCTGTTTTTGTGCTTTGTTTTTGCAAGAAAGCAGGTAGGCAAGATTTTGGGGCAAAGAGCAGACTTTTCTGGTTTTTGGTGGTTTACGAGACCCTCTACGAGTCGCAGAGGATTCTATGAGTCGTATAGTGGATTATGTGAAGATTTCTAGTGAAGTTCTATTTCTGAAGTTCAGCTACACAAGACCTCTTTATGAGTCGTAGATCACTCTACAAGTAGTATAGAGTGGTTTCTTGAAGAATTCTAGTGAGATCCAGTGAAGGATAAGTTGATGCAGATGAAGTTTACGAAAGCACAACATGAATCATGAATTGGTCTATGACTCATAGAGTGGATCCATAACAGTGAAGTCCAAGATCTTAAGAGCTGAAAATGAGACCTCGATTATGGCTAGTAAGTCATTTTACGAGTCGTAAGTGCCTATCGTAGAACATCGCCGACCAGGTTTTCTATTTTTGAAGGAATTATTTGTAAATACTAACATAGTAATTTTTAGATTAATTTTGAAGAGAGTACAATAGAGAACATCATTAGAAAGTACTTTTAAGGTTTTGTACTTGGAAACTTCAATCTTGGAGGAGAATACACTTATGGATTCTTTGATACCTTCAAATCTTGTGATTCTCAATATATTTTGGATTTGCTTTTTCTTCAACTCAATTGGGTAAGTGATTAATTATGTTTTCTCAATTCATGATTTCTTCATCTACCC
The DNA here is from genome assembly GCA_011800125.2 of Solanum clarkiae. Taxonomy (NCBI): domain Eukaryota; kingdom Viridiplantae; phylum Streptophyta; class Magnoliopsida; order Solanales; family Solanaceae; genus Solanum; species Solanum clarkiae. The sequence goes on from JAABOM020000101.1 coordinate 9,867,054, forward strand.
ATAACATGAATAGTTAAATCCACAACTTGGGGTTGTGGGAACCGTGAAGATCTAACCAAATAAACCCAGATAATTTGCAAGTCTTGGAATGGGTATTTACATGTATTAATCAATTCTCTTCGTTTTTCATGTTTTCTAATGGTGGATAACATTAGAAGTTGCCTAGTGTTACTTTTTCGATCCAGGTGATAATGAATAGGAAAAGATATTGATTAATAGGATTCGCTGATGTGTTCTCGTCTAATCAACTGAACTAGACCAACGGGAGGTTGACTGAGACTATGGGTAATGGTTAGTATTGAACACTATCGAGATAGGCCAACTCACATAGTGAAATTCACATCTCATCTTTGATCTAAGGGCTTGGTGAACTTAAATTACCATCCTACATGTTATGCTCTAGTAGATAATTGGGTTATCCGGGGATATTGAGTTGGTGAATCATGGGGAACACAATTTCCAAGTTGCTTTCCATTATTGATTGTCTCTTGCTTTAGTTAGTTTAGTTTATTTTCTTGTTGAACATTGCTAAACCCCCCCCCCTTTTGAGGAGTTGAGTTGTTAATTACTTGAGTTGCATATTGGTGAATTCATCGTGAGTCTCTGTATTCTCTGTGGGATTCGCCCCTAACCTTGGTTAGGTTTTATATTTGACAACGACCGCTTTATCCTCCAAAAAAGAGGTGTAATTTGGGCTTGATCACAGACGAACACCAATAAATAACAAATTGTTAGGTGCACAGTTTACTACTTATCGCATGTCGCTTTCAGGATCAGAACACATATAGGATCGGGTCCCTCATCTATTCCCAAGGTTAGTTAAATCATCAAAACATTATAACATCATTTTCTTAGTTTTTGATGATAAAAAACCCATAATATCTCTAACAATGACTTTTAGCACATTCATCATTCTTCAACATAGTAACATGTTCCCCTTATCAATAAGCTCTTATCTTCAACCAGGTCTATGTACTAGTTTCCCCTGTCATCAACATATTAGTTTTCTTGTTTGGTTTTGAAAGCATATCATTTTCCCCCTTTTGGGATCATAAAAAGAAATGATGGTTAACCCAAAATTAATATAATACAAGCATATGGTAAGGTCATAGTCAAAAGATAAAACATTAATATTCGACAAAATCAATCATAGACAAAGAGACTGTCACGACTCAGATCTAGGGTCTAGGAGAGACATGGCGAATTGAAACCCGAGAGTGTCCAAACAAACCTCAAAGTGTCCATATTCACATCATTAATTCAGAATCGTATAAAGAGATAGTAAACACATAGTTCTCAGGGATGAAAAAATATGACTCGCGCTATGGGGATATCATAGGGATAGGGATTTTCATGGATTCACATAACAAATAGCACATAAGGTTTAAGGGGCGGGTAAGTATGACTCACTCTATGGGGGCAAAATGGTACTCAAGATCTTCCAAATATCTATATCATATCACAAATGCACATCATATCATAATCAAATCATAATAACCATGTCGAATAGATAGCCATAACTATAAGCTTCAAATAGCATACATAACATATTTCCATTTAAGAGTCTACAAGATGTCCAACAATGCCTTGATAAACTCTCAAGATATGCCTCTATTTCAAGGTCAAAAAGATCATCGAAGTAAAAAAATCTAACCAAAGTTAGGGTCGAATCCCACAGAGAATATTGTGCTTTAGCAATTTGGTTCACTAATAGGTAACTCAAACATCAACTACTTGATTCTCTAAAAAGGGGGATTTTGTAAGGATTGATAGTAAATTAAACTAAACCAATAAAAAGAAAAAAATCAAATGGGAGAGCAACTTGGGTAATTGTGTTTCTCATGATTCACTAACTTAAACACCCTGGATAACACAACCTTAATTGGGACATTGCATGCAGGATGGTAATTTAGCTTCTTTCAGCCCTCTTCTGAAGGCGAAGTTCAAATTTTACTATGGCACTTAGTCAGCCTCCATAGTGTGCCAATCTAACTACTACACATTGTCTCAATCAACCTCTCCTTGGCTGATTTGAGTTGATTAAACGAGAACACATCATCGAATTTTGTTAACCATTCCCTTTTCCTATTCATCACTACCTAGATCGGAATCATGACACTACATGGGATTTAATGTTGGCCACCATTAAACAACATGCAACATGAAGGAATATAGCTAATACATGCAAATACCCAACTCAAGAAGGGCAAAATAATCTGGATTGTCTAAGTTAGATTCTCATGGTTCCCACAACCCCAAGTTGTGGGTTTAGCTACTCATGACTTGGGAAAATAAATCAACAATAAATGAAGAAGTCTTAGTTAATCACTTGCCCATAGAGATTGAAGAACAATAAAACCCATTTTGTATTTAGAATCATAAGCTTGAAAGATGAAGTGAATCCACAAGTGAGTCTATCTCCAAATTTGAGTCTCCAAAGATAAAACCCTAAAAACTACTCTAAACTTCTGTGCTCTCTAAGTCTCTCAATGCTTGCTCTCTCTAATCTGTGAAAAAACTTATACCCAAATAAAATATACTATTTATAGTATTTACAAATGAGTCCCCTAAATTAATTAGAAAATTCGCTCGGTGTCTACTACGGCTCACAGTTACGACTCATAATGTGCCCTTCAAGCCGTAATCGGGCTTTCGTGGTCAGCATCTTGCATTTTGGAATTTATTGCATTATTCACCTCTACGAGTCATAGTCTGGTCTACGACTTGTACTGCCTTCTTGTAGTCCACACTTTCATTTTTTAGTCCATTCTTGATCAACACTGGAACTTGCTACGACACCCTCCTTTACGACCCATAGAGGGGACTACAGCTCGTACCTGGGAGTCATATAGCTGAACTTCACATTTTCAAGCTTTGATTTTTAACATTGGAAGTACATATGAGACCACCTCTATGATTCATAGATTGGACTACGACTCGTAGAGGGTTCAGCAGGTCCTAAAAATAGCAAAAGTCTGTAACTTTTCCCAAAATTGAGCCAACTTGTATTTCCTACAAAAATAAACACAAAACACATAAAAACCATAAAATCTGCATTAAGAACACACAAAATCCTAAGTTTTAGGCATCAAATGTACTGTATTTTGATAGCACATCAACACTTTCAACTTAGCATTGTTGCTTGTCCTCAAGCGACGACTTAATCTAAATAAATAATAAAGCAACACATAGCAACCAACCTAATGGCATATACCCTACTCAAATCCATTAAAAAAACAATCATGTATCTATTTATCAAACCAAATCATATTGATGCATTTGACAACACAATAATGACAAGCAAAGGAATATTATCAATCCACAATCACTAAATGTTGACAATGCAGTGCAAATGCCCTCACAAGAAAGAAGTCCCTTTTTAACACTCAATGAAGATTTCATAGTTTAACAACGGGACTATGCAAGCTTACTCACTTTCACAAATGACATTCATGTATGATGACCAATACCATAGGCTTGCTCGTATACTCCTAACCCAGACTTTTGACTAATTGGGCTAGGATCACTTTAGGACTTTATAAGCTTGTAACGTAGGCTCATAGGGCTTTCGTATGGCATTTTCGACAATTAGTGACTAAAGGTCAACCTTGACCCATGTTCTTTTGACACTTTCATGTCACCAACTCAATCATTTTCAACTTATTCTCCCTTTCTTCTTCATATTCAAGCTTTTCTAGGTATTTTCTTCACATTTTCAGCTTTTGCCTCATTTTCACACATTATTTTCTTGTTAAACTCATTCTAAGGCATCTTTTTCTTTTTATTTCACCTGGTACATTATTTTCCTCTTTTTCTTTTTATTTCCAACTTATCACCTCATTTTTGTTATTTTACCCTAATTACTAGCCACCCTTAACTTAGTCTTTTAGCCTATATCGAAGTGCACAATGTCTATCCCCAAACCAGGGCCACTTTTGGTAGCCACCCGTAACTTAGGCTTTTTGCCTCAACCAAGGTTCACAATGTTCAAGGATAGACTAGGGCCAATCTCAAGGTATTTCACTAAACAATGTTAAGAAAGAAATGGTGCATGTAAGGCTCAAATATTAGGAACAAGGGATGAATTTCTCATTTGGTTGGTCATTTAAGGTCAAAGTGGAATAATGCAAAGAACAAGGGCCTAACATACCTTCCTAGTCCATATAATCTCCATTCCAACTTAAAATAACAGGGACAAGTTCTGAATTAGCACATAATATAAGAATATAACGAAATCAGCTCACACACACATGGCATTGCATACATAGCCAACAAAAACTCACAGATCATGCTTCATGTGTCAAATTTCTCTCACTTAATTAGAAAAAATATTGCCAAATCATACAAAAAAGCATGGGTGCAATACAACAACTACTCAAAAATTTTGATAGGTACTTATTTTCAAAATATTTCATAAAATATCAAAAACAAGATACATGCCACAAGTTCAACTACTATATGCTACAAATATTATCTAAGACCTCCTACACATGCCCATTCAACAAAAATTAAATATCTAGGAGGAAAAAGAACACACAGGCAAGAAAACCTCGGGATCAAAATTTGGGGTAGGTATAGACTAAAAGCTACTTAGACTTCATCCTAGTCCATAGCTACTACACCCCCTCGAAAGAAATGTTTGTTGTCCTCAATGTACACTGTCAAAATCAAAATAAATACAAGGGGTCATACCTTGGATTTCCTCCCAAGCAATGCCTGATTTATTATCGTATTTAATTCCTTATATCTCTTCAAGGTCCCACTCTTCCACTTTCTTGATCTCTTCTGCGTCTCCCATGTTAAGTTTGACTCTTTGACCATTGACTTTGAAAGTTCCTCCATTTCATCTCTCTAACTTAATGGCCCCACGACTAAAGACACGTGCTACTTGGAAGGAACCCATCCATCTAGATTTAAGCTTTCTAGGGAACAACCTCAATCTTGAATTGTACAGCAACACCAAGTCCCCTGGTGCAAACTGACAATTCTCTATACGATGATCATGTCAAAATTTCATCCTTTGTTTATACAATGCCGAGCTCTCATATGCCTTTAGACGAAATTCATCAAGCTCATTAAGTTGACTCAACTTGGACTGTGCAGCATCATGTCAATCAAGATTCAATTTTTTTAGTGCCCATATTGCTTTATGTTCAAGCTCCACCGGTAAGTGACATGCTTTTCCAAAGACAATTTGGTAGGGGGACATGCCAATATGAGTCTTAAATGCAATTTGGTGTGCCCACAGTGCATCATTAAGCTTGTTGACCAATCTATCCGGTTAGCATTGACCATTTTGGATAAGATCTGCTTGATTTTCCCTGTTAGACACCTCCACCTGCCTACTCGTTTGAGGATGATAAGGTGTCACCACCCTATGTTTCTCCCCATACTTTTGAGGAATGTTGTGACACTTTTACCTTCATTGTTAGGTAGAACCACAAGTTCCACCTACTTGGATACATAATCCACAGCAAACAAGATATACTTGTTCCCGTACGAGCTAATAAATGGTCCTATGAAATCTATCTCCCACATATCAAACAACTCAATCACCAAAATAAGATTTAGATTGAGCTCATATTTCTGTGTGAATCCACCTTCTCTTTGGCACCTATTGCAAGCTTTGACATAGTCATAAGCGTCTTGGTGGATTGTGGGCCAACGATACCTACATTGCAAAATCATGTAGGTTGTTTGAATCCCACTATGATGCCCACCCACTAGTCATGAGTGGCATACTTCAAGTATGCTCATCATTCTACCTCAAGGACACAACAATGGATAATCACATCAGCATATACGTCGAATAAATATGGGTCATCCTAAATGAACTTCCTCACATCATCCATAAACTTCCATATTTGATGTGTGTTTAAGGCAGAATGTACAATGTCACTCAGAAGATAGTTTACATAATCAGCAAACCAAGGTATGAGGTCATGTGATGCTGGCAACACTCTTTCATCAGAAAAAAATCATTTATCTCCAGATCATCATCAAATTGTATCATTGCCCCATCTTCTAATATGGATAGATGATCTACAACTTGATTTTCTTACCCTTTTTATCAATAACATCAAAGTTAAACTCTTGTAAAAGAAGTACCCACCTTCTGAACCTTGGCTTTGCATTCTTTTTTGGCCATCACATACTTAAGTGCTAAGTAGTCTATGTGCACTACCACTTTGCTCCTAACAAATATGACCGGAACTTTTCGATTGCAAAGACCAATGCAAGCAATGTTTGCTCTTTGATAGTGTAATTCTTTTGAGCCGTGTTTAGGGCTTTGCTAGCGTAATATATGCGATGTAAGAATTTCTCCTTGCGTTCTCCCAATATCACACCTAGAGAAACCCCACTTGCATCACACATGATTTCAAATGGCTTGGAAAAATCAAGAGCTACGATAATCAGTGCTGAGAGCAACCTCTTTTTCAACTCTTCAAAGTCTTGCATGCATGCTCGTCAAGCACGAACTTGGCATCTTTCTCCGAAAATTAGTATAATGGGTGTGAAATTTTAGAGAAGTCTTTTATGAACCTTCTATAGAATCTTGCATGCCCCAAAAAACTCTTAACACCCTTGACTGAGATGGGTGGTGGAAGCTTCTCAGTCACTTCAACCTTAGCCTTATCGACCTTAATACCTTTATCGGATACTCTATGGCCCAACACAATACCCTATTTAACATGAAATGGCATATTCCCCAGTTTAGCACCAAATGACTTACTACACATCTTTGTAAAACATCATACAAGTGTACCAAGCAATCCTGAAATTAGTATCCAACCACGCTGAAATCATCCATGAAGACCTCAATAGCGCTCTCCACCCTATCCAAGAAAATGGACATAATGCACCTTTAGAATGTTGCTGGAGCATTACACAACCCAAATGGCCTCCTCTTAAATGTGAAGGTCCCATAGGGACATGTAAAAGTGATTTTATCCTAATCCTCTAAGGCAATGATGATCTAATTACAACAAGAATACCCATCAAGGAAACAATACCATCCTTTTTCTTCGTCTATCGAGCATCTGATTCATGAATGGCATAGGAAAGTGATTCTTCACTATTGAGGCATTGAGCTTTGTGTAGTCCATACACACCCTTCATCTAGTGACTGACCTCATAGGAATCAATTCATTTTAGCATTATGAACCACTGTGATACCCCTTTCTTTCGAACAGAGTATACTGGACTCACTCATTCACTTTCAGCAATTAGGTAGATTACTCCTGCATCTAACCACTTGATGATTTCCTTGCGAACCACCTCTTGTTGTAACACTCCACATCTTATAATACTAGTTTTATGCAAATGAAACATGATATGGCTTTTCAAATTAGCGCCATTTTTAAAAGTTCTTGAATCTCGAATTAAAGGGCGATATGTATGTCTAATGCTGAAGAGGGTCGAGTGTAAATAAGTTTTAAGTCAAATAGAGGAGATCACGACTTTAAATGAAGTGAGAAAAGTGAGGTGGTTGTAGGAATTAGTAAGCTAGCAGGTGAGTCACCTACTTGCTTAGCTTAAATTTGCTAGCTAAATGGAGACGAGGCCCGACGTTGAATTTGTCCAATTCTGATTATGAATAAAGTCTGTGTTAAAAATGCAACTTTAGCCCATGTTTTACCATCATAAATGTACAATACTTACATCCCAAGATGAATAATAAAAGGGACCAAGTACATCACAATCCACTTGGCTAATTGGGCCCAAACTAAGTGAAGAGGAATTAGGAAAATGGGCAGCCAAGGCCCATCAACTTTGAGACCCATTTAGGCCCATGTGTAAGGGTCAAGTTGCTGCGTCACCAGGTTCTTAATATATACTAATATGTGGTCAAAAGTTCAAAGAAAATTCAGCCAAAGAGACCCTTTAAAAAGGGCTCAAAACAGCCCCTTAAGTCATTTTACTTGAAATAATTTTTCAGCTTTCCTAAAGACTTTTCTTTTCTCTTTGCTTCACTTCACAAGGCAGACAATACAACCCTCTAGGATTATCGAAGGAAACCAGAATTTGAAGGCCAAGGTAAGTGGAAATATCCATGTATTTGTTATACTTATCCCATGACAAACAAGAAATATATGCTAGTTATTCTTGCTGAAATTGTTGGATAGCATGTGTGCCAAAAGTTGTTATACATTTTTCTTAGTTATTTGGAAGCTTTTCTCTTTTTGGTTGGATTAGTTATGAAGGGAGGCTACTATTCTTAATGAGTATTGGTTCTATAATGATGTATAAAGACTGCTGCACCACTTTTACAGTCCGTGAAAGTGAGTTCTTATAGGATATCACAATTGTGTTCTTAGTATGAACTTGTGGGCTGATGGATGGAAGGCTATTATGTCACTTCCTTTATGACCACTTTGCTACTATTCTAAGACTGTTTTAAGGTTGTTTTTATGTATACATGTGTTGACGACAGTTTGGGCAAAGTTGAAACAGGTTCGGGATTGGCAACGTCGAAATGTAGCGAAGGGATGTAACGTTATGCCGCCTATTTGTATGTTGTGTAGAATTGTTATGAGTTGTGCTTTGTGGGATGTTGTAAGAATATTATGGCAGTAAAACAGGCTACACATGATATGTATATGAGTATGTGTAGTAGAAAATACAAGTGGAGGCGGAAAGGTTGAAAGAATACGCTCGGGTTTACAATTATACGCTTGCTGCCCATATGTTGTTTTTTATGAAATTAGGCTACGAAGATGTATCTAAGGGCTGCTAATGCTAGTTTTATCACCTACTATGTTGTAGATAAATATTTGGAGGAAGGGAAGGTTATCTCGAGGTAACAGCGAGGTCGTATAGCGAGGTATGTAAGGCTACTCGATTTTGTATTACTTGGCACGAAATCTAGATTCTTTCTTGGCACATAAAGGCACTTACTGACTCCAACACAACTATTACCCATGTCTAAACTCTCTCACATGTTCATATGCTCCAATACATAGTCACCTTCAAATCTGCATACATACTTGGATACCAAGATACACGACTTCGTTCTACTAAATAAAGTTCATGTGTTGTTCTACCTCCTATGCATTTCATTATTTGTGTAACTTACTCCTTTCATTATAATGTTGTCTTTTGTGATTATTTACACATCATATGTTGTACCTACAGTCCTACAGCTCCAATATTACGACCACCAAAAGAATCATCTCAAAGGTAATTGAAATATAAAGTAAAGTATATTGTTTATTGATGGGTAGTAACCCGAGGGGTGGAAGAATCACCTAGCCAGGGTCGATCCTATCAAGGGGGTAGCACAAGGGGTTAAAGGAAAAGTCTAGCCAGGGCCAATCTCAATATAGATTTAGCACTAATCAGCTGGTCATTTGTATTACATGTTGTGCACAGATTATACAGTAAAGGTAAAGTAATAAAAAGAACATAGAGTACATGATCCCATAGTATAACTAAAGGTTGTCTCTAATCCTACACCAGCGCGTAGTTTCATTTGAGTTATTACTTTATATACAGTATTTCCTGTCTTACATATTTAGTATATTATCTCATACTGACGTCCCTTACGGGGGACCTGCATTTCATGCTGCAGATACAGGTGCTAGTAGATTACCCTAGTAGGAGTACAGGATATCCAGCTATTGTTACCAAGCTCCAGGTTGCTTCAGAGCCTTGCATGTTTAGAGCTTATATTTTGTGTTGTATAGTTACTCAAGGCAGGGCCTGTACCGACACTTATCAGATACTTTTCTTTATCTAGAGGCTTTGTAGATTATGTAAATTAAGGTGTGGTCATGTCTCCCACTTCAAACATCGTGGCCCCAACTGCCTAGCCATATGCATTTCCTTTTGGCTTGTTATTACTGTTTACTTTCTTAAAGGCATGTTGAATGTAGAAATTCCTCATAATATCTATAGAAATCATATAGATATAGGTTGATTCTCCCGGGCCTTATTGGCAACGGGTGTCAGTCCGCCTTAACGAGACTTTGGGCATGACACTTACATAAGAGGATTCAGAAGCCTTTGATATTCGATGCTTGGCTTGTACTCTTTGACTAACTGAATTTCGTCAGTGGATATCCCCAGAGGGATACCAATAATATCTACAATAGTCCATCTAATAGCCCTTTTAAATTATTGGAGCACTATTACAAGGGCATCTACTTACTCATGACTCAAATCTGCAGCTATGATGACCGGCAAAATATTGTTCTTTCCCAGGAATGCATACTGCAAGTGTGATGGAAGTGCTTTCAACTCTAACACCGATGGAACTTCTATACAGGGCTTTGTGGGTGATATCTCCTGATTCTGCAAATCTAGTTCCAACTTCGTTTGGAGTCTAGGGCCAAATGACACCCCTAGAGCATTTACTGTCTCCTATAATTTGGAATGCCATCACTACCAAAGTTCATCAAAACTGCCTCCAAAATGTCAACACCCAATCGTATCTTAAGTGGTACCTCTGACTCATCATCATCAACAGTTTCTATAACTGAAACCACCCTCTGATCATAGTTCTTCTTTGCTTGTTGAAAAATAATGAACATGACCTCCTCTTTACCAAATCTGAATGTGAGTAGCCCTTTCTCCATGTCAACCAGAGTGCGACCAATAGCCGAGAAAGGCCTCCCCAAAATAATAGGAACTATAAACTCAACCTCACAGTCAAGAATAACAAAATCTACAGTAAATATAAATTTTTCTACCTTTACTAAAACATCATACAGTACTCCCAGAAGTTTCTTGACTGTCCTGTCTTCTATTAATAACCGCATCTTTATGGGAATAGGAGTTCCCAAGCGAGTTTCTTAAAGATTATCAGTGGCATTAAGTTGATGCTAGTACCCAAATCACAAAGTGCCCTTGCAACTTCCACCTCTTCTATAGTGCATGGTATAATGAAAGTGCCTGGATCTTCACACTTTTAAGCCAATGACTAGTGGTGATGGCACTACAATGCTGGAGATCTTTGGAGAGCTCTAGATTCACAATCCAATTCTTTGTGACCAAGTCTTTCATGTACATTGTATAACCGACATCTTCTCTAAAGCTTCAATCAAAGGGATGTTTATCGATAATTTCTTAAGCATTGCAAGGAAGTGCTTGAGCTTTCTTTCCTCCTTCTTCTTCTTGATTCTTTGAGGGAAAGAGGGAGTAGTCTTGGGACAGTCTTATACTTCCACAACTCATCAACCACTTCACCTACTCCATTCTTTACACAATCATCTACCCCATTCTTTACACAATCATCTCTCTCAACAACACCCTTTTTCATGATTTCCTTCTCATGCACATTTTCTAATTTGACTAGGATTGTGAGGTCAATGGTGCTCTTACCTCCCCTTGTTCTAATTTCAATGCGATGCCTCATATTCTTCGAGTTTTGAACCGTGTTTCTTGGCATTACCTTTTTGGCATTGATTCAATTGAGTAGAAACTTGGCCTGATTATTGTTCAAGTTGCATGGTGGCCACCGAATTAGACTTTATATATTGATGTGTGATAGAGATATCCGATTTCATTTCTTTTAAAGTCTAATCTTGTGTTTAGGCCTGTTTCAACGATCAGTCAAACATCTCTTTAATCCTTGAGTTACTAGCCTCGGCATCACGATTGTGGGTGGGTGGAACATAAGTGCCATTTCTATAACCATCTCTTCTTCCCCACTCAGCTTTTGCCACCCTACAGTTATCTCTATAAGCACCTTCTTTGTTATAGTTCCAACCTTGGTTTCTGGAACTTTACCACCAATAGTCCGAATTAGACCCATGGGCATTGTTCCGAAAACCCACCGCTTGGTTACTAACAAAGCAAGAATCTTCATCATAACAATGTTCTTCATACATGGGCTCTCTAGGAGATTGGTGAACTATTGTATGAACTCTCTCTTGACTTTGCTTAAGCACCAAGTCCATACTCGTGCGGAGTTGAGCAAGTTGTTGCATGATCTCCTCATTTATTTTAGCTTGCTTCGAACTAGCATTCACTACACATGAGCTCTTTGTAGAAGCTCTCTCCCTTTGTGCCTATGCTCTATTGGTCTTGACTACTTGCTCCATTCTCTCTGTTATTATTGTGAACGGTTGATCCAAGAACATGCTTCCTATGATGGTATTGGCACAAGATTGACTATTCTCGTTAAGAGCCCTATAGATCTGCGATCTTATGGTCTGGAACACTCCTCAAACACTTGGTAAACCTCTCCCACATTATGCTAATGGAATCACCCAGCAATTGCTCAAAGTTATTAATTTGATCCTTCAATTTAAGCTTCTTTGACCTCAGAAAGCATCTTACCAAAAAGGCTCTTTGCAATTCTTCGCAACTAGTTATTGAGCTCTATGGGAGTTCTGATAGGAAAATTATTACATTACCAGTAAGAGATAGATGGAACACATGCAACCCAACAGCATCCATAGAAAGATTCTCCGTACCCATCATCTTCTTGCACACAAAAGCCACATTGTGTAGATGGCTATGAGGATTCTCAGAAGGTAACCCTGCAAACAAACCATGGTTCTAAAGCATTTGGAGTAATCCACTTTACACTATGAACTTAGTGTCAGCCAGTAATGGTGGCAACACTATAGCTCCTGTGAAGTCCACGGCCATGGGATTATACCGGTATTGCTTCCATCTATTGGCATTCTCATTGAAATCCCTATGATGTGGCCTATTTTCCGTTGGTGGTGGATCATCTTCTTTACCATCACCATCATTATTTCAGTTCATGGCTTCATCAACTGCAATATTCATGTTTTCTTGAGCCATTCTCTGAGCAACATGTTGGATCTCTAAGTTGATTGGAGATAAGGGCCTTCCTTGGCTCTTTGTATTAGGCATACACCTATTATACTTTGCAAAAGAAACTAAACAACCAAAAACAAAAAAAAAGTAAAATATAGGAGAACTAAGAAATTAACACTTGAATTAAACTAGTAATGAAACAAAATCAAAGCATCAACATATTACCTGGTAACAACACCATTTTTCTTGATGAACGCTCACGATATGCCTCTATTTCAAGGTCAAAGTGATCGTCGAAGTAAGAAACCTAACCAAGGTTAGGGTCAAATCCCACAGGTAATGTGGTGCTTTAGCAATTTGGTTCACAAATAATCAATTCAAATATCAACTACTTGTTTCTCTAAAAAAGGAGGTTCTGTAAGGATTGATAGTGAATTAAACTAAACTAATAGAAAGGAGAGACAATCAAATTAGAGAGAAACTTGGGTAATTATGTTTCCCATGATTTAATAACTTAAACACCCTGGATAACAGAACCGCAATTGGGACATTACATGTAGGATGGTAATTTAGGTTCTACCAACTCTCTTCTAAAGGTGAAGGTCGAATTTCACTATGGGGCTTGGCCGGCCTACATAGTGTGCCAAACTAACCATTACCCATTGTCCTAGTCAACCTCACCTTGGCTGCATTCGGTTGATTAGACAATATAACACATCATCGAATTTTGTTGGCCATTCCTTTTTCCTATTCATCGCTACCTAGATAGGGACCATGACACTAGGCAGGGTTTAATGTTGGCCACCATTAAACAATATGCAAAATGAAGGAATATGTCTAATACATGCAAATACCCAACTCAAGAAATGCAAATAATTTGGGTTTTCTAAATTAGATTCTCATGGTTCCCACAACCCCAAGTTGTGGGTTTAGCTACTTATGACTTTGGAAAATAAATCAACAATGAATGAAGAAGACAGTTAATCATTTACCTAAAGAGAATGAAGAGAAACCCACTTTGTATTTACAATCACAAGCTTGAAAGATGAAGTAAATCCACAAGTGAATCTAATCTCCAAATTTGAGTCTCCAAAGATAAAACCCTAAAAACTACTTTACACTTTTGTGCTCTCTAAGTCTCTCTATGTGTGCTCTCTCCAATCTGCGAAAAATGTATGCCCAAACCCCTAATATACTATTTGTAGTATTTACAAACAAGTACTCAAATTAATTAGAAAATCTGGTCGGCATCTGCTACGGCTCACAGATACGACTCGAAGTGTGCCCTGCGAGCCATAATCAGGATTTTGTGCTTAGCATCTTACATTTTGGAATTTAATGAAATGCTTCACCTCTACGAGTCGTAGTATGGTCTACGATTCGTACTGCCTTCTCGTAGTCTACACTTTCATTTCTTGGTCCAATCTTTATCAACATTGGAACTTACTACAACATCCTCCTTTATGACCCGTAGAGGGGACTATGGCTCGTACCTGTGGCTCGTATAGCTGAACTTCACATTTTCAGGCTTTACTTTTGAACATTGGAAGTAAATATGAGACCACTTCTATCATTTGTATATTGGACTATGACTCATAAAGGGCCCCGTAGATCCTAAAATCAACGAAAGTCTGCAACTTTTTCCAAAATTGACCCAACCTATATTTCCTACACATACAAACACAAAAACACACAAAAACTACAGAAATCGCATTGAGAACACAAAAAGTCCTAAGTTTTAGGCATCAAATGTGATGTATTTTGATAGCATATCATGTTTCTAGTCATAGAATAGGATGGGGGCCAAGGCATGTCCCAGGCTCTCCCCCAAAGTAAATATAGCATAAGTCGAAGCAAGATAAGGTTGATGGATGGTGGCTTGTCCTTGGAAGATAGTATTCACCACAACAACTTTCTCAAATCTGAACTAGCCGTCAAATGGTAGATGAATGTAGTTCGGCCCCTATATGGTTAGATTATGTAGGCAAAAAGTATGTGTTAGTGTGTTTGAATATACTAAGTATGCGGGCATTCAATGCATATGAACTTATTAAACTTGCATTCGATGTTAGATGACAAGGGAACATATATGGAAAGAAGTATGTAGACAATGAAGAGTAATATAACAATGTGCCATGAAATCCATGATGCATGAAATGCCATAATGCTTCCATATATAGGGGAGATTTGACCATAAACGACATCTCAAATCGATGCAAGCTATTATGTGAATTTGCACGATGTTAGCCTTCCATCGGATTAGAGAAGATTACTTGCCAAAGGTAATCTACATCACACCATATGATCCAGTCATTTCAGTATGATGGTCACCTTCCTTACAACTCGGTAATTTCAAAAAGATTTCCATATCATATCATAATTTGTAACCATAACTTACGACCCAATAATTTTGGTGGAGGGTTACCATATACCTATGCTGGCACATAGTTTAAGAGAGAGAAAGAGGACCCTTGGGGATAGCCCTGATGCCTCAATCTCATTCAGTGCTATATTATCATCCCACAAGAATTAATATACATTTACATGCTTTCAAAAGAGGCACAATTCATTTCAAATTAATTCGATGCATTCTTGGGCTCAAAAGCCAACATTCTTAATAATCATTCACACTTGGACTCAGAAGCCAAATCATAACTCTATCCACACTTTTCATGCACAGGAATAGCTTATTCACTTATATCAATATGGTGTAAACAGCCGATTTGCTCAAAGAGTCATATCATGGACATTTATGTGATCACATTCTTGTCATAACCATATGTGATCTTAACTCACCGAATATAAATACATGTGAGCTTAACTCACCGAATCATTTTCATAAAATCATATGTGAGCTTAATCCACCGATAAAGTTCATCAAAAAGTAATGTTCATATATGCATATGCCATAAATGTATGTGAATAGGAAAGGGCAATAGAGGTTCAATCTTAAATCAACAATTAAATATAAAATTCAAGTGAATCCATAAGTAAAATCTACATTAAAATCACAATCTAGATTACCCATGCTTAAATCAAACTTTAAAGGGACAATGCATATTCAAATCTTCAAATATTCATGCAATCAACATACTAGGGCTTAAATCCCTTTAAAATCAACAATACAACATATCCAATATCTCAATTGTATCAAATAAACAATAATCTTAAAAACCCATAATTAAAGTAAGCTTAGTTTTATAAAATCAAGTGTAAAAGAGTTTGGGGGTTTTCATGGTTGAAAGGGACCATGAATCAATCCCACATATCTTATTTACTCATGAAGAAACAAGAAGAATTTGGTGAAGAAGAGAGTCTTTCTTTAATTCCCAAGCTCTGTCTTTACTAGTTCATTTGAGAGGAGTTCTTAAAAGAGAGATTGAATAAATTCTAATTGTTGGTTTGAATTTGAATGAGAGTAAAAGAGTATAGGTCTTTTGGAAGCCTTAGGATAGAATAGAAAGCCACAAACGCCCCTTAGGAGTAGCCAAATTACAAGAATACCATTGATGAAAGGAAAGTCAAAATATTGCCAAGGGTCCCGTATAGAGGCTCACGAAATGTTTGAAGGCACACCGACTAAGTGGCCTTCCACGAGGCTACACTTAGGAAAAAATTTCACTGATGAAGTTTTGAGACAGTGATCCTATACTTAGAAAAGTTTTACACCAACGTCCATAGAAAGGGTCATATGGCCCGTGAAGAGTCATACGGACCCTATGAGGTTCATGTGTGAAGTGCCTTTGCCAAAATATGGTTTTCAAGGCCAAGGCTACCCCTAACAAGCCACCATATGGCTCATAAAGTGCCACACGAACCGTGTGTGGTTCATGGAGCAAGCCTTGGTCTTGAACTTCAAAATTAAGACCAATACTCTACACACAAGGCCAAGGGTCACTTCAAGGCTCCTCCACATGGCCCATGGGAAGTCACACGGCCCGTGGAGGTTTCCATGTAGTGTCACTTTGGTCAAAACATTTTCTAAACCAAATTCCAAATGTCATTAAGTCTAAACAAAGTCTGGGTCCTTACATCATCCCCCTTGGGAAATTCATCCTTAAATGTGCTAGAGTAAGGATTGAAAGGCTTGACTTGAACATGAAACATCCACACGACAAAAATACAATGCATATTTCATCTCTTGAAAATCATAAAGTCATTAAAATGCATACCAAAACATCTTTAAATTATTCAAAACATCTTCAAATCATTTTTGTGCACATATGTGCATGTCATGTCATGAAACTCAAGAGTGAAAGAATTAGGACCACTTGGAATAGAAAGAACCTAATACATTATGCTTTAGTAGATTGGTGATGTCTGCCAAAATACAACACTTTTAATGCTTAAAACCTCGAATTTTTTGTGTTCTCAATGCGATGTTTATGGGTTTTATAAGTTTTTATGTCTATCTTTACATGATTATAGGTTAGCAGTGATTTTGGAGAAAATTACAAAATTGTTGCAGATTTGATGTTACATGAGATACCTTAAGGGCCATAGACTATTCTAAGAGCCATAGGATGGTTTCATGAGGAATTCTAGTGAGGGGCCAAGTTTCTGAAGTTACTTCTATGAACATGTAGATGAACCGTAGAAGAATTTATGAGTCATAGAAGAGGTTTCATGTCCTGAGGATCAGAGAATGAAAACTTTCTGAAGTTCATCAGACGAAACCCCCTTTACAGGTCGTAAACCATTTTATAAGTTATAAAGAGGAAGTCCAGTTTTCCAGCAACAATGTACGAGATCCCGATTATGGGCCGTGAACTTTAATACAGACCGTAAAGTGTTGTAGAGTATGCCGACCAATTCTCCTATGTCATTTAGGATTTAATTTTTAATTATTATAAATAGGTCTTTTTAGGTTATTTTTCATAAGTTCACACCAGTTTTGATTAGTTTTAGGTTAGTATTCAGAGAACTCAATATTTTGAGAGAGAAAATTGTGAGAGAGTTTTTTAGAATACTCGTGGTTGAATTTGATCTTAAAGGTTGTGATTCTTATAGATATTAGATTGCTTGTTCTTAAATCTATTATTTAAGTGTTTAAATATGTCTTCTCAATCATAATCTCTTCATCTACACATAGTATGAGTAGCTAAATCCACAACTAGGGTTGTGGGAACTATGAAGAACTATTAAAGTAAAATTGAATAATTCATAATTCTTGGAAGGTGTTTATGTATGTATTAATTAACTTTTTTCGTTTTGCATTTTTTCTGATGGTGCCCAACATTAGAACTTGCCTGGTGTTACTGAGTAGACCAAGTAGTAATGAATAGGAAAAGAGATTAATTAATGGGATTCGATTGATGTGTTCTCGTCAATCTACCAAACTGGGCCAAGGGGAGGTTGTACTGGGACTAATAGGTAATAGTAAGTAATGCACACTATAGAGATGGGCCAATTCGCATAGTGAAATTCACCTCTCACCTTTGACCAAAGGGCTTGGTGAACTTAAATTACCGTCCTGCATACCTTACACTAGACAAGAATTAGGTTATCCGGTGATATTGAGTTGAGGAATCATGGAGAACACAATACCCTAGTTGCTCTTTATTATTGATTTTTCTCTTGTGATAGTTAGATAGTTTACTTTTCTCATTGATAATTACAACCCCCTCCCCCGGGGAATTAAGTCGATTAATTACTCGGATTGCATATTGGTGAATTTTTCTTGATCTACATATTCCCTATGGGTTCGACCCTAACCTTGGTTAGGTGCTATATCTTGAAAGGGACCGTTTTTCCTCTAAAAAGGAGGAGTAACTTGGGCGACATCAATTGGAAATGATGGGGATATCATTTCATCATTCCAACTCCACCTCCCATGTAGCACTCTCTACATGTTGATTTCTCCGAAGCACCTTAACTGAAGCCACATCCTTGTTGCAAATCCGCTTTACTTGCCTATCCAAGATCTCAACCAGGACTTTCTCATAAGACAAGTTTTCCTCAACCTCAACACCTTCCAAAGGCACAATTGTACTAGGATCATCAATCAATTTCCTCAATATAGACACATGAAAACTAGGTGGATAGAACTCAAATCCGAAGGCAAATCCAATCTATAAGCCACATTCCAAATCTTCTCAACAATTACATGAAGACCTACATACCAAGGACTTAACTTGTCCTTCTTACAAAAATGCATTACACCTTTCATGGGTGAGACCTTCATATACACCCAATCTCTAACATGAAACTCAAGATCCCTCTTCCTAACATCCGAATAAGACTTTTGGTGACTTTGAGCATTCTCAACCTCTCCCTAATCAACTTTACCTTCTCCATGGCCTCCAACACCAATCCAGACCAATCAAATCCATCTCTCTCAACTCAAACCATCCACCGGAGATTTACATCTCCTACCATACAAAGCCTCAAATGGTGTCATACAAATGTTAGCATGAAAACTATTGTTATAAGAAAACTCAACAAGTGGTAGATGATCATCCCAATTACCCTAGTACTCTAACACACAAGCCGTCAATATGTCTTCCAAAGTTTGAATTGCCCTTTTGGCCTGTCTATCGGTTTAAGGATGAAAAAGGTACTTAAGTTCACCTTAGTGCCAAACCCTCTTTGAAATGATGTACAAAAGTGAGAAGTAAATTGGCTGCCAAAATCCGATATGATAGACCTAGGCAACACCATGCAACCTCACCAACTCTTTGACGTACAACCTTGCATAATCTTTGGGATTGAAGGTAGTATTGACCGACAGAAAATGAGCCAATTTAGACATCAGATCACTAATAACAGAAATTTAATCAAATTACTTTTGGGTCCAAGGAAACCAACCACAAAATTCATGTTCATATCTTTCCACTTCCAAGTAGGAATCTAAATATCATGAGCCAAACCACCGGGACTTTGATGCTCTACCTTCATTTGTTGACAATTAGGACATTCGAATACAAACTTCACTATATCTTTCTTCATACCATGCCACCAATGCACTTCCCTCAAATTCTGATACATTTTGATGGATCTTAGATGAATAGAATAATGAGAGTTATGGTTTCACTCATGATCACCTTCCTAAGACCATTAACATCCGGAACACACAAACCAATCTTGAAACCAAAGTATACCATCTCCTCCTTGGGAGAAAACCCCTATCTTCTTCTTGGCAACCAACTCTTCAATTCAACCAATGACGGGTCTAAATCTTTCTTAGCCTTGACATCACCAACCACAGAAGATTCAGCCCCATTCTGAATATGAATACCACCATCATTAGAGTCAGCCAACCTAACACCCAACCTATCCAAATGGTGAACATCTTTTACCAACTTCTTCTTCCCTATATCAACATGAGCTACACTTTCGATGGATACGATAGCCTACTAAGAGCGTCGGCTACAACATTCTCCTTGTTGGAATGATATACCACACTTATGTCCTAGTCCTTAAGGAGTTCCAACCATCTTCTTTGCCTCAAGTTAAGATCCCTTTGCATGAACATATATTACAAACACTTATGATCGGTGAAAACATCAACATGAACCCTATATAAAAAATGTCTCCAAATATTCAAAGTAAACACTGCAGCCGCCAGCTCAAGACCATGAGTCGGGTAATTATGCTCATGCTCCTTCAATTACCTTGACGCATAAGTTATTACCTTACCATGTTGCATAAGAATGCGACCCAATCCAATCCAAGAGGCATCACAATATACCACAAACCCATCTAAGCTATCCAGTAGAGTCAAAACAGGAGTCGATGTAAGTCGATCTTTCAAAGTCTAAAAACTCTTCTCACATCCATCCGAATATACAAACTTATCCTTCTTTTGAGTCAACTTGGTTAATGGAGATACAACAGATCAAAAATCTTCAATAAACCTTCTGTAATAACCAACCAACCCAAGAAAACTTCAAATGTTCGAAGGAGTCAATGGTCTAGGCCAATTCTTCATCGTCTTGGTCTTCTTATAGTCAATCTTAATACCATCATCGGGCACCACATGACCAAGAAAAGGTACTTCTCCCAACCAAAACTCACATTTACTAAATTTAGCATATAATTGCTTATCCCTCAAAGTCTGAAGAACCAACCTCAAATGATCCATATGCTCTCGCTCACTTCGGGAATAAATAAGGATATCATTGATAAAGACAACCACAAAACTATCAAAAAATAGCTTGAACACCCAATTCATAAGGAATATAAACACGATCGGAGCATAAGTCAAACCCAACGACATCACCACAAATTCAAAGTGTCCATATCTAGTTCGAAAAGCCATTTGGGGGATGTCACACTCCCAAACCTTCAATTGATGATAATCAGAATAGAGATCAATCTTTGAGAAAAAGGTGGCCCCTTGAAGTTGCTCAAACAAATCGTTGATCCTTCGTAACGGGTATTTATTCTTGATGGTTACCTTATTCGGTTACCTATAATTGATACACACCCGAAGAGACCCATCTTTCTTTCTTACAAATAATACCGGGGCACCCCATAGGGATATACTTGGTCTAATAAAGCCTTTCTCCAATAAGTCCTTCAATTGATCTTTCAACTCCTTTAACTCAGCCGATGCTATATGATAAGGAGGAATAGAGATAGGTTGAGTATTCAGGAGAAGATCTATGCCACATTCTACTTCCCTTTCGGGAGTAATACCGGCCAAATGTTCGAGAAACACATCTGAAAATTCATTAACCACCGAAACTGATTCAAGAGTAGGTGATTCAGACTCCACATCTTTATCCCTCATAATATGATAGATACACCACTTAGAAGTCATCTTTCGGGCCTTAAGGTAGGAAATAAACCAACCTTTAATAGCAGAGTAACTACTCTTCCATTCAAGAACAGGCTCACCCAAAAATTAGACTTGACCTTCCGGGTTCTATAATCTATAGAGGCGTATGAAGCATGCAACCAATCTATTCCGAGAATAATATCAAAATCAAACAACTCAAGTTCAACACGATCATAGGGAAGGGCTTCATGCAAAACAGAGATTGGACAAACCTAATGACTCTACGGGTAACAATAAACTCACTTACAAAAGTATAAACCGAAAAGGGTTCCCTTAGAATTTCAAGGCTAAAATCAAACTTAACAGACAAGAAGGGAGTCACAAAAGATAAATTTGCACCTGGATCAAGCAAAGGATAAGCATCAAAATCAAAGACTTTTAACATACAAGTCACAACATCCAGAGTCTCCACAACTTCCTGATGAGCATTAAAAGCATAGAACCTGTTGTGCCTGGGGGAACCACTTTGTGGAGCTCTTTGCTGGCCTTGCTCACCTTAAGCCACTTGACCCTGACACTTCGGGGAAACCTTAGGACAATCGGCAACCTTGTGGTTCTTATCAACATACCCATAGTATGCACCCAACTCTTTCCAACAAGCACCCATGTGATTCTTTCCACACCTATCACACCGGGGAAGTAATGCCCCACCTCAAACTATTGCCTTAAGAGAAGGCACCCTAGCATTGGAAAACCTTGCATTAGAACCTTGGCCCTATTGAAAGAGACCACAACCACCACCCTTAGAGTTAGAGAACCCATTATCATAACGACCCCACTTAGAATCATGCACCCTCTTCATCTTGAGCTCTTCTCCTTCAATCTATTCAGCATATGTCATGATCTTGGAGATGTTCATATCCTGAATAAGCATAGTCATACGACATTCCTTTACAACCAAATCAGATATCCAAAAAAATAAAATTATGATTCTTGCATAGGGGTCAGCCACAAGCATAAGAGCATACTTGGAGAGCTTAGTGAACTTGAGATCATAATCTGTCATACTCATACCACCCTATTTGAGGTTGATAAATTTTGTCATCTTAGCCTCCCTAAGTTCAAGAGGGAAGAAACCATCCAGAAAGGCAAACATGAACTCTTCCTAATTAACTCCAACACTACAGACCCTCTCCATCAACCACTGAGTGTACCACACTTAGGCCACGTCCTTCAATTGATAAGCAGCTAACTCATCTTTCTCGTCAGAATAGCCAACACCTTGGAGAATTCATCAATGAACTCTTGAGTATCCTCAGCAGCCTTTGATCTATAGAACTCCAAAGGATTCATTTGGGTAAAATCTCTCACTCTAGCAGCCGGAGTGGGATCACGAGGCGGAAGATTGTCCTGTCTAGCCTGGGTAGGCACCACTTAGGAAAGCATAGTAATAGCAGTATGAAATTCACCACTAGTGATTGGCTCTTCCATAGGTCTTTGAAGAACCTGGTCCTCATTAACTAGGGTCAGCTTAGTAGGGTAACTCTTCATGGAGATATCTTTTGTAACATAGCAAGGACATCATCAATATTAGACAACCTTAGTAAATGATCCAAAGCATGACATAAGATAGAAAGATTTGAGACAATTTCGAGAATGCCATCATAGCCTCCCACTCATATGCATGGTGCACTTCATACCCATGAATAAGACTCTACTCGATGCGGCATGTTGTACTCCAAGGATCATTTATAAACCTAGTCCTCTGATACCAAGCTTGTCAAGACCCGGACTTAGGGTCTATGAGTGACATGGCAAATGAAAACCTGAGAGTTTCTAAACAAGCCTCGAAGTATCCTTATTCAGATCATCAGTTCGAAAGTGTATAAAGAGATAGTAAACAGAGTTCTAATGGACAAGAAAATATGACTCACACTATGGGAATATCATAGGGATAGGGATTTTCATAGATTTACATAACATATAGCACATCAGGACTAAGGAACGGGTAAGCTGACTCACTCAATCGGGGTAAAATAGGACTAAGGATCTTCCATATTTCCACATCATATCAATAATACACATCATATCATAATAAAATCATAATAACCTATAAAGTAGATAGCCATAACAATAAACTTCAAATAGCGTATCATAACATATATACGTACAAGATGTTCAATAATGCCTTTAGTCATAGAATAGGACGGAGGCCAAGACATGTCTCGGGCTCACCCTTAAAGCAAATATAACATAAGCGGAAGCAAGATATGATAGATGGATGGTGGCTTGACTTGGAAGATAGGACACACCATAACAACTTTCTCAAATTTGAACTAGTTGTCAAATGGTGGATGAATGTAGTCTCTGGCCCCTACATGGTTAGATGATGTAGGCAAAAAGTATATGCTAGTACGTTTCAATGTTCTAAGTAAGCGGGCATGCAATACATATGAACTTATTAAACTAGCATTCAATGTTAGATGACAAGGGCACATATATAGAAAGAAGTATATAGAAAATGAAGAGTAATATAAAAATATGCCATGAAATCCATGATGCATAAAATGTCATAATACTTTCATATATAGAGAGGACGTGAGCATAACTGACATCTTAAACCCATGTGAGCTATTACTTGAATTTGCCTGATTTTAGCCTCCCATCGGATGAGAGAAGATTACTTGCCAAAGGTAAGCTATACCATACCTTACAACTCGATCCTTTCAATATGATGGTCACCTTCCTTACTACCCGGTCATTTTGAAAGGATTTTTATATCATATCATATCATATCATATCCAAAATTGCAACCATGCCTTATGACTCTGTCACAACTCAAACTAGGGCCTAGATGTGACACGACAAATGGGGAACTCGAAGGAACCCCAAATAGGCCTCTTAGCATATCATACACACATCCTTGGTCATGGAAGCAATTAAACAACAACGCGTAAAAAATAGGAATAAGGGACTAAGGGAATTCTTTGATAGCATCAAACATAGAAGAGTAAAAAGAAGTCAAAGCTAAAGCATAATTACATCATTAGTTCCAACAACACCTCTGAACTTAGATTTGAGCGGTGGACAAGACACTTTCCAGGCTCACCCTCGTAATGTCAAATGTCAACATAGAAAAGTATTAGAAATAACAAGAGAAAAATAGGTAGTGTCCTCGAACTTGAGGATTCGCCAAGCTTATCTTTAGGATGTCAAACTAGCCATGTGGAGGATGATTAATAGGTGCTCCGATTCCTACATGGTAACATCACGTAGGCATAGAGTATACATTAGTACACTTGAATGTACTAAGTATGTAGGATGCAATGTTACAAGAGATAGGTAACATAATCAAAATGCATAATTGTAAGCAATAGATAAGCATAATAACAATATAGCATGCATGATCAATGCTTGAATTAAAACACACTTGTAAATCATTCAAGTTTCATAGAACATAGTACATAAGTGTGGGAAGAGACCTCAATCGACATAGAATAAAATCAAGCAAACTATAACTTGAAATCCCGACGATTACCCCTCATCAGTAAAGAGGTAATCTATTTGCCAAGGTAAACCATACTTCAAACTTATGGGAACACGACCCAATTTTGTATGAATTAACCTTCCTTATGGGAACATGACCCAATTTTGGAAAAGAGTTTAAGACTACACTTCAACTTATAGGAACACAACCCAATTTCGTATGAAGCAACCCTCTTTACGGGAACATGACCCAATTTTAGAGAGGATTTTAAGACCATACTTTAACTTACGAGAACATGACCCAATTTCGTATGAAGCAACCCTCCTTAGAGGAACATAACCCAATTTCGAAAAGGGTTTTAATGGTATAGTACACTAAATGGATTCACTAGTATAGCAAGGGTAAAACATCATCATATGGTTGCATATAGTTCAATGAAAGTGAGCAAACCCTCCATCCATTAGTGCAAAGGCTAATCCCATGGAATAATTGAAATAGTCATAACTTTAATAACTTATAATGAACATAGAAACATTATATGAGTAGCTGTAAAAAATCTTTGACCTCTAATGGTGTACTTAAGTTTAAAACATAAGAATAGATCATCATCAAGCATTACCATTGCATGAACATCAAAGACTCACAAGAGGTGTTTTGAAAAAGGCTAAATCTGGCATTACAATATCATACACATTTTCATGAATTCGATACATCTTTTGAAAGTCCAAAATCATCATAAAGTCATTTGTCTCATAATTCATGCAATAGATCATCAATAACTTTAAGAATCCTTGAAAAGACATTTTATCAAACACTTGGTGGGTGTGCAATGCTAGTTCAAAATCATACAATTCAAGAGTGAGATAATATGAGAAAATGTAAATCAATCCATCAACACATAGTAAAACCCTCATGAAAGATATCTTGAAATCCATCATCAAATCTCACAATAGACCATAGATTCATAGCTCATGAAATGCACAATCAATCAACATTTCATAAAACGCCAACATAGTTTATAGTCATAATCCATAATAAGTAATACTCATAAGTAATACAACTTGAAAACATGTAATTTACATAAAAAGAAAGGTTGGGCACCATGGGCAAAAGGACCCAATGGTTGAAACCGGCGTACCTCAAAGTTGGAGATTTCCTTGATAAAGGTTTGAATGAGAACTTAAAGCTTGAATGAAATCCTTGAGATCTGGAATGAGTTTTAGGACACTTGAATTTGGGTGAAATATTTGTCTAAGTATTAGAAAGACTTTTGGGGAATGTCTTGAATGATATGGGGTTGAAAAATGACTAAGTATATGTGTTTTTATGCATAAGAGGGTTTAGGCCCAAGGCCCCAAAGCCTTAAATCAAAACAGTGAAACTAGCAAAGAAATACACATCTCCGCAATGGGTCCGCGTTGCAGAGGTGTCGCGGACCCTCATTAGAATTGCAAAGTTGGTGAAATTCATTTTTCGCTACGGGTCTTCTAAAATTTGAGTTACACCCATCTCTCACTCAATTATAGGCATTTTCGACGCATATTTTTGGATACTTTTTGGGGCATTTCAGACTCGATCGTTTCGGTAGAGGTTTACCATATACCTATGTTGACACATAGTTCGAGGGAGAGGAACAGGACTCTTGGGGATAGCCTTGATGGCTCCAATCTCATTTGGTGCTAAGTCATCATCCCAAAGAATACGTATATACATGCTTTCAAAAGAGGCATAATTCATTTCAACTCATTTCAATGCATACATAGGCTCAAAAGTCAAACATTCTTCATAATCAATTCTACATGGGCTCAAAAGCTAAATCATAGTTCAATTGATACTTTTTCATGCATAGGAATAGCTCATTCACTTATGTCAATATGGTGTAAAGACCTAATTTGCTCAAAAAGTCATATGTAGACATTTATAAGATAACATTCTTGTCATAACCATATGTGAGCTTCGCTCACTGAATAATAAACAAATGTGAGCTTAACTCACTGAATCATTTTCATAAAATCATATATGTGTTTAACCTACTGTTGTGAGGCCAAAAATATGTATTTTTAGTCATTATTTACCTCATATTTAATACTTTTATTTATTCTTTTTTGAGCATAAATTTTATGGATTATGTTAAATTGTGTATTTTATTTGTAGGATTAAATTGGCACAAAAATAAAGAGATTTGAAGCTCAAAAAAATTGAAAAGAAAAGATTACATAAGGAAAATCAGGCAGGTAGCTTAATATATTAAATTGAATATAATAATATATACGTACAATTGCTTGAGGAATTGCAATTTAATTTCAGTTTAAAAGAAAGCTTCCACATGGGAGCTAATGATTGATCGTCACTCAATTTTTGAAGGTGGCATACAGTGACCTACGCATACGAGAAATCGAAGTTTCTTTCAGTTTTGGGTTTCCCAATTTGTTTTGGACTCAATTATATTCTTTGGGATTTCTTCCTAAACCTATAAATATTCCATAAAATTAGGTTTTACATAACTTTGGTCTAGAGAGAGATAGGAATCGTGGTGGAGGCCGGAGAATTTTGATTTCATCTTTTCTTCTCCAATATTATTTTTACATTTACCTTTGAATGATTTGTCGTAATTTCTTCATGTGTATGTGGAGTTAAACTTCTCGTTCTAATATTATGGTAGCTAATAAGATGATTCTTTAGTTATTATTGATTTGAAATATTTGTTTGTCATATTAGTTGTTCCTATATTGCTTTTATCTATACTCCATAGCCTGATCAACTAGGGGGTGAATTAGTTGTTCATTCTGGATTCTAGAGATGTTAGAATGAAGAGAACACAGTAATTTATAGTAATTTGAAATGGAGCGGAGGCCAATACACTTTCCGGACTCATCCTCATAATGTCAAATATCAACATAGAGAAGTTTTCGAAATAGCAAGAGAATGTAGATAGTGTCCTCGAACTTGAGGACTCACCAAGCATATCTTCAAGATGTCAAATTAGCCATATGGAGGAGGATAGTCAAATGGAGCTCTGGTCCTTACATGGTAAAATCATGTAGGCATAGAGTATATGTTAGTACGTTTGAATGTACTAAGTATGTAGGATGCAATGCAACAAGAGATAGGCAACATAATCAAAATGCATAATTATAGGTAATGGATAAGCATAATAACATATATGGCATGCATGATCAATGCTTGAAGTAAAAAATGGTTGGAAATCATTTAAAATACATAGAACATAGTACATAAGTGTGGGAAGAGACCTCAACCAATATAGAATAAGACCAAGCAAGCTATAACTTGGAATCTCGATGATTACCTCTCACTGGCAAGGAGGTAGTCTACTTGCCAAGGAAAATCATACTTCAAACTTACAGGAATATGAGCCAATATCTTATGAAGTAACTTTTCTTATGGGAACATGACCCAATTTCAGAAAAGGATTTCATTGTGAACTTCACCTTACAGGAACACAACCCAATTTCGGGAAGAACTTCAAGAGAAAGTGTACTAAATGGATCCATTAGTAAAGCAAGGGTAAAACATCATACTATGGTGGCACATAGTTCTAGGAAAGAGAGCACTCCCTCAAACATCATAAAGTCATTTGACTCATAAATTATCCAATAGATCATCAAAACTTTAAGAATCCTTGAAAAGACATTTTATCAAATACTTGGCGGGTGTGTATTACTAGTTCAAAATCATACAATTAAAGAGTGAAATCATGTAAAAAAAACTCAAGGTAAATCCACCCACCAATACTTTGTAACACCCTCTTGCAAGATACATCAAGGTCCTTCATCAAATCTCACAATAGATTATAGTTCCATAGCTCAAAACATGCATAGTTAATCAACGTTTCATAAAACCTCAACATAGTTTATAGTCTACTTTCATAATAAGAGATACCCATAGATAATCTAACTTGAAAATATGCAATTTGTATAAAAAGGAAGGTTGGGCACCATGGGAAAAAAGACCCAATGGTTGAAACCCACATACCTCAAACTTGGAGATTTTCTTGATGAAGATTTAAATAAGAACTTGGAGCTTGAATGAATTCGTTGCGATCTAGAATGAGTTTGGAGCACTTGAATTTGGATGAAATATTTAGTTAAGTGTTAGAGAGGGTTTTGGAGAATGTCTTGAATGATATGAGGTTAACAAATAACTAATTATAGGTTTTATACATAGGAGGGTCTGGGCTCAAGACCCCAAGGCCTTGGACCAAACTGCTCTGCGATGGCTCCGCGTCATGGAGCCAACGCTAATAGCTTCTGGAAATTGAAATTTGACGAAATTCATTTTTTGCTACGGGTCTTCTAAAATTCGGGTTATACCCATTTTCCACTCAATTTTTTCTCCCTGAACAAGAATATGAATTCGAATTTTTGATATCACCATGATTTTGAGATATATAAAAATTGCGATTATGGACACTTCCGAGGCACATTTTTGGACATTTTTGGGGTCGTTTCAGCTAGGGACTTAGAAGTTAATTGTTTTTCTAGGTTAGGATTTTTCTTTTTATTTATTTAAGTTTCTATCTTTTATTTTTATTTTTATTTTTTTAGTGTCTCTTTTTTTTGGTCGTTTTTGTGTATTTTTATTTTTTACAGATTAGGGGAAGTCGGAGTACCCAAAATTTAAAGCAAAGGAGCAATTTGAGCTTAAGTGTGGGGTGTGTACGGCCCTTGATGAATATTGAGAGAATATGCTTCTAGCTAAGTGCAAAGGCCTCAAAGAGTTTCCCTAACCCTTATTTTAAATTTTAATTAATGCATTGAGGACATAGCATCTTTTCAAATGTGGGTGGGAATTCTTCCAAATATAAGGGTGGAGTGTGCTTTAGGTTTGTTTAATATTCGTAAAAAAATAAAAAAATTAAAATATTGAAAACAAAAAAAATAAATAACTTTCAAAAAAATTACAAAAAGATTCTTATTTATTTATTTATATTATTTTTTTCTTTGGTAGAAGCACACTTAGCTCACCCCTTGGTTTGTCTTTTCGGTTCTTTTCCGAGAGGGGTCCCTTTGAACTGAGTATCTTTTATTTTTTATTTTTAGGAAGTAAATTTTTATTTTTATTTTTTTATTTTTTGGAGAGAAAAGAAAAAAAAATCTCTCAATTCTTTGGTACTTGCTACTTTGCCTAATTTTGAGTAGTACTTTCCTTTGAATGTTTGATTGCTAATTAAATTACTAATTATTTGACATCTAGGTTCATAGTTGTGACTCTATATATAGCTTATTCTATTTTATAGTTTGTTATGACCCTATCTCCCTTAAAAGTGGAATTGATCCATCTTGATTGATATTTGTGTCATGTGTGGTGAGAATTTGATTATTTCATGTTTTTTTTATATAAGTCTAAAACTTGCTCTGCATGTTATTGAAGCGAAACAAAAAATATTGCTTTGCTTATGAGATGATAATAGGCTTTCTTTGATTTGTCTTGTAAAATTTAGCCTTTTCAGATATTATATCACTAGTTAGCCCTTTTGAGCCTATAGTTTTTTTTTGGTAACCATATTTTTACCTTGATTGAATGTCGTTGAATCCCTAGTTTTTGCACCTTGCTTCCTTGAGCACTATAGTATAGACTTATTATAATTGTCAAATTTGATGAAAAGGGATATTCAAGTGGTAAAAGATGATCAGTGATAGCTACATGGTGATGAAAAAGACCGCTTTGAAAGAATGTATCAAGAAAAAAATGAAAAAAAAAACAAAAAAAATTATTTTTAAAAGAGAGTGAAAAATTCTTGATAAAATGAGATTGCTAGTGAAATAAGTATTGAAGAGAGGGTTGAAAAAAAATAAAGAGAAGAAAATAATGGGTGATGAAGTCTAAAAGTGTAAAGTGCTTAGGGAAGTGTAAGTCATAATTATACAGTTTTCCTACCCGTCCCTTAGCCTACGTTACAACCCATTAAAGTCCTATCTGATTCTATTCAAGCATGCTTAATTAGTGAAGATGTACATAATGGGAAAGCCTACAGTTCTTTGTGCATACATGTGAATTATTTGTGAGTATGAGTGTTGTTCTTTAATACAAAGTCCTTAATTTATATTCAATCTTTTGAATTGAGTATGTGGACTATTTCTTCATGTGAGGGCACTTGTTTTATGATAGATAGGTGATGTTATTAACTTTCTTTGAGATATTAAGTGAGCAAACTTAAATTTGATGAGTTAAAGTCCTTCGTTGAGACTAGAAGGTTAAAAGTTTGTTATTTATTTGTATATTTTGCACAATGATTTGGAAGTGTACATGATCTTTTCTTGGATGACCTAAATTATTTGTATTAACCAAAGCAGTGGTCCTATTTGATTTTTTTGATGAGCTTTAATGATTGCTCGAGGATGAGAAAAAGTTGAAGTGTGGGGTGGTGATGTGATGTCACGACCCAAGCCTAAGTCCTAGACATGATACGGCTAATGGGGAACCCGAAAGGACCCCAAATAATCCTCTTAACTTGTCATTACACATCATTGGTCACGGAAGCAAATAAACAAGCATCAAGATATAATAAAGTGGGACAACCGGGGGTAAGGGAAAGCACTTTCATATCGTAGACATCAAGAACAACAGAGTCAAGGCTCTTAGCATAGATACATATCATGTCCAACAAATACCTCTAATACATGATAAGAGTGGGGGTCAAGACAAAGCAACCGGGCTCATCCTCATAGTTAAAATAGAACATAAGGAAGAATGTCTAAATACATAATAAGACCAATATTGACTAAGGTCCCCGAAGTGGAGGACTCACCAACTAGTTTGAGTAGTATAGAACTAGTCATGTGGTGGTGGAGGATGATCAACTTGGGTTCTGGTTCCTACATGGTGATATCATATAGGCAAGATTATATGTTAGTACATTTGAATGTACAAAATATATAAGATGCAATGCAACAAGAATTAGGCATTGTAGTCTAAATGCGTAACAATAGGAATTAGACATAATATAACTATATGGCTTGTATGACCAATTCATAAGTAAAACATGCTTAAGTAACTCATGCTCACATAGGATATCATATGTGTAGAAGAGACCAAGCTAGATTTTCAAGGTACAAACCCCTTGGTGGTTGATGATGATTTCATCCCATCACCTTGGCAGTGTGGTACAAACCCCTCACATAGTTGGTGATAATCACATCTTATCACCACGGTGGTGAAGTACAAACCCCTCACATGGTTGAGTACAAACCCCCACCTCGGCTACCCAGGCTCTTGTCCCCCCGGATCGGGTATGGTCTAATGCAACACTTTATATAGAGTATATCAAATACATAAACTCATTTCATCATCATATAGTCAATCATATCATATCTCATGCTTGGACCTTCAACTCCTCAAGAAACCACATCCAGACATTTTATCAAATACTTAGAGGATGTGTAATGCTAGTATAAAATCATGAAATATAGAGATGAAATCATGTAAGAAAATCTATTAAAACCCATCAATCAACACCTTGCAACACCCTCAAGCAACATACATCAAAACCCATCCTCAATTCTTACAATAGATCCAAGATTTATAGCTCAAAACATAGCAAAATAGTCATAATTTCACATAGCTTTAACATAGTATGCACTGAATTTCATAATAAGCAAGACCCATTTGTAAATCAACTTTAAATCATGCAATTTGAGTAAAAGGAGGCTTAGGTATCATGGATGAAAGGAACCTATGAAAGAAACCCATATACCTTAGCTTGAGGATGAACTGGGTGAAGATTGGAGATGAGACTTGAAGCTTGAAGAAGAACCTTAAAGGAAAACCTTAGTTCCGGATGAGGGTTTGAGACTTGAATTTGGGAGTGAAAATATGGCTAAGTGTTTGAATAAGTATTGAAAAATATTTGGGATGATATGAGGATAAAAATAAGGCTAATTATAGATAAAAATACGTTTGAAAACACTTAAGTCCAAGATTTCATACTTAGAAGTCTTGGACAGAACTAAAAATATACACACTTTCTAACACAGAGGCGTCGGGGGTCACAGATTCCTCTCTAGAATTCGCACCTTGAAAAATTATAATTGCTAATCTTTCGGTATAAAATCGGGGTTAGACCATTTTTTCCCTAATTTTGATCCCCTGAACAAGAATATGAAGTCGAATTTCAAAATAATGAACAGATTTTAAGATACATGGAATTTAAAATTCTGGGAATTTCGAGGCACATTTTTGAGCACTTTTTTTTGTCGTTTCAATATCTCCCCCTTGGGAACATTCATCCCTAAATGTAAAAGAGATGTACAAGACAAAAGTGATCATAAACAAATCATCCCCAATAAGAATGCAACATTATATTTAGAACATCATTTTCAAAACCTCAACATAAGTATAAAACCATCATAATCTTGTCAACTTAAACATGAATACATATGAATGTCATAAGGGTTGAAATACAAGACTTGAAATCACATACGGGACTTAGAATTGGTACCTTAGGCTTGAGTAGAGTGGAAAATATAAGGATACTGCTTTTCCATGTCCGCTTCGACCTCCCAAGTAGCACTTTCGATTTGTTGGTTTCTCCAAAGGACTTTAACGGATGCCACCTCCTTGTTCCTCAATCTGTTTACTTGCCTATCCAAAATCGGAATCAGAACATCCTCATAGGTCAAGGTATCCTCAACAACACTCACAACATCAAGAGGCACAATAGAATTAGGATCACCAACATATTTTCGCAACATAGAGACATGAAACACTGGATGAACCAAATTCATTTCACTAGGCAACTTCAGTTCATAAGCTACCTTGCCAACCCTCCTCAAGACCTCATAAGGACCAACATATCTTGGACTCAACTTCCCTTTTTTACCAAAACAAACCACACCTTTCATTGGAGAAACTTTCAAATAAACCCAATAACCCACATTGAATTCAAGGTCTCTTCTTCTCACATCGGCATAGAATATTTGTCGACTTTGGGCCATCTTCAACCTTTCCCTAATCATCCTAATCTTCTCAAGAGCCTCCATAACCAAATTCTGTCCCAATAAAGCCACCTCTCCATCAAACCAACCAACCGGTGATCTACAATATCTCCCATAAAGAGCCTCAAAAGAAGCCATACCGATGCTAGAGTGATAGTTATTGTTGTAGGCAAACTCAATCAAAGGAAGATGGTCATCCCAACTACCCCTCAACTCCAATACACAAGCCTTTAGCATATCCTCAAGTGTTTGAATGGTTCTTTCAGCTTGGTCATCCGTTTAGGGGTGAAAGGTCGTACTAAGGTGAACTTTTGTACCAAGACCCCCTTGAAAAGACCTCCAAAAGTGTAAAGTGAATTGTGAACCACGATCCGATATGGTGGTAAGAATGAACCCCATACAACCTTACTAACTTATGGATGTATAACCTTGCATACTCTCCAGCCCCATATGTGGTCCTAACTGGTAGAAAGTGCGCCGATTTCATAATCCTATCAACCACCACCCATATAGCATCAAAACTCCTCCCAGTCTTGGGCAACCCAATCACAAAATCCATATTAATCACCTCCTACTTTCAAGTAGGAATCTCTATGTCTTGTGTTAGGCCACCCGGCCTTTGATGTTCGGCTTTGATTTGTTAACAACTATGGCAATCGGAAACGAACTTGGCAATGTCCCTCTTCATGCCTCCCCACCAATACACATCTCTCAAGTCTCTATATATTTTTGGTAGAATCGAGGTGGATAGAATAAGAAGAAATGTAGGCCTCATTAAGAATCTTCTCCCTCAAACCATCAACACAAGGCACACACAACCTACCTTGGTACCTAAGGGCCCCTCTCCCCCTTGGGAGAAAACCTCTACTTTTCCCTCTTTCACTAAGACCTTCAATCCAAGCAAGAAGGAGTTAAGATCTTGTTTTGCTATCACCTCATTAACCAATGAAGACTTAGTCCCATTAACAACAACCACACTATCATCACCAACCTCTTCCAACCTAACTCCAATTGAGCCAATCGGTGCACCTCTCTAGCCATCTCCCTACCACTTTCAACATGGGCCAAGCTACCCATAGACACCATACTCAAAGCATCCACTACCACATTTGCCCTACCGGATGATAGTGCACACTCATATCATAGTCTTTAAGAAGTCTAACCATCTCCTTTACCTCAAGTTGAGATCCTTTTGAGTGAAAACATATTGGAGGCTCTTATGATCGGTGAACATATCCACATGCACCCCATACAAGTAGTGACGCGAAATCTTTAATGCAAACACAAAGGCAGCTAACTCTAGATCATGGGTAGGGTAGTTCCTTTCATGTACCTTGAGTTGTCTAGAAGCATAAGCTATGACCTTACCATTTTGCATCAAGACACAACCCAAACCAACCCAGGAAGCATCACAATACATGACAAATCCCTCAATTCCATCTAGTAGTGACAATATAGGAGCAGACACAAGCTTGTCTTTCAATGTTTGAAAGCTCCTAGAAAACTCATCGGTCCACACAAACTTAACCTTCTTTTGTGTCAATTTTGTCATAGGGGAAGCAATGGAGGAGAACCCATTCACAAACCTTCTATAATAACCGCTAGGCCCAAGAAGCTCCTGATATCCGACGGGGTCTATGGTCTAGGCGAATTTCTGATCCACTTTTATACCATCCCCTGACACCACATAACCCAAGAATGCAACCTCCTGTAACAAAAATTCACACTTGTCATATTTGCCATACAATTTCTCCTCCCTCAATCTTTACAACACAACCCTCAAATGCCCAATATGCTCCTCCCTACCATGTGAATAGATCAAAATATCATCAATGAAAAACACAACAAAAGAAACAAGGTAAGGTTTGAAGACCCTATTCATTAGGTCCACGAAGATGGACAGTGCATTAATCAACCCAAACGACATAACAATAAACTCATTATGCCTATATCTAGTCTGAAAGGCCATCTTGGGGATATCACACTCCCTCACCCTCACTTGATGATACCTGGACCGAAGATCAATCTTAGAGAAGAAGCAGCCCCTTGCAATAGGTCAAATAAATCATCAATCCTTGGAAGAGGATACCTATTCTTGATGGTGACCTTATTGAGTTGCCGATAGTCGATGCACATTCTAAGGGACCCATACTTCTTTTTCATAAACAACACCAGAGCACCCCAAGGTGATTGGCTAGGTCTAATAAATCTCTTCAACAAATCTTTCGATTGTTCCTTTAACTCCTTCAACTTCACCAGGGCCATACGGTAAGGGGGATGGAGATAGGTTGAGTATCGGGGAGGAGGTCTATACCAAAATTTATTTGCCTTTCTGGAGGAACACCAGAAAGGTCATTTGGGAAGACATCAGGAAACTCATTTACAACCGGAATCGACTCTATGGAAGGGGCTTTAGACTCCAGATCTCTAACCCTCACAAGATAATAAAGATACCCCATAGAGATCAACTAACGAGTTTTAATGCATGAAATAAATCTACCCTTGACCACCACATCTTGACTTTCCCACTCAAGGATGAGTTCATTAGGGAATTAAAACTTGACCCTACTGGTTCTACAATCAATAGAAGCATAGTAGGCATGCAACCAACCCATCTCAAGAATGACGTCAAAATCAACAATGTCCAATTCAGCAAGATCACAAGGCAACAACTTATGCAAAATGCAAATAGGACAACTCTTATAAAATTTCCTAGCAATAATAGAGGCACCAATAGGAGTAGACACTTCATATGACTCATGCAATAACTCGGGGTCAACAAAGACCTTTTTAGCAACAAAAAGAGTAACGAAGGAAGAATGGCACCCCGGTCAATCAAAGCATATACATCAAAGTCAAAGATTTTTAACATACCGGTAATAATATCGGGGACCTCAGCAACTACTTGCCTCCTATGTAGTGCATAAAATTGGTTGTGCCTTGGGGAACCACCTTGAGGACCACCTCTACCTAGTTAGACAGCATTTGCAACCTGGTCCTTGCCATGATTTCTTGGACAATCTACCTTCTTGTAACCAAGCTCCCCACATTCACAGCATGCATTAGAATCCTTCAAACATGGGCCTCCATGGATCCTACCATATTTAGGGCACACATCAATAGGAGCCACCGTGAGGCCCAGGGAAGTCCTTGGCAAACCCCCTATTAGTAGCATAAGAAGGCCCTTGGCCTTGATGAAATTTAGCACCCTTTTGGAATTTACCCTCAAATTGGGCCCTCATAGCCTCATGCCCTCTTCTCTTCCTTAATTTCTCCTCCTCCATTTGCTAAGCATAGGTCATCGACCGAGACAAGTCCATGTCACTAATTAGCATGGCAGTCCGGCATTCTTCACTTACCAAATCGGAGACCCTCATCACGAACTTATTCATCTTGGATCTACGATCGACCACCAAATGAGAAGCATACTTTGAAAGTTGATTAAACTTGAGGGCATACTCCCTCACACTCATAGCACCTTGTTTCAAGTTCATGAACTCTACCATCTTAGCATCCCTAAGTTCAAGAGGGAAAAACTGATTAAGAAAAGCTAATTTGAACTCCTCCAAAAGCACCACATTACTAATTTCTTTTTCACCCTTCCATTGATCATACCATATTTGGGCTACCCCTTTAAGTTGGTATGTCGCCAACTCCGTCGTTTCATTCGTCCCAACACCCATAATATTCAAAATCTTGTAGACCTCATCAATGAACTCTTATGGATCTTCATCCACCTTTAACCTATAAAACACTGAAGGATTCATTCTCATGAAATCTATTACCCTAGCTCCCGGGGTAGTAGCATGAGGGGCTTACCCCCTTGATTTACTTGGTTGGCCACAACTTGGGCAAGCATAGTGAGAGTATCCTGGAGCTCACATTGGTAGGTTGTTCCTCTAGAGTTTGGGCCCTTCTTCCTCGAGTGATTCGCATGATCTAGCATAGCAAAGAATAATCGTTGGGGGGGGGGGGGAAACTTACTACAACTCTATAGCACGACATAGAACATGAAGAAGGAAAACATTTCCTAAAATGTCTTATAGCCTCCTATTTATTGTTATAACGCACTTCACAACCATGAATAGGACTCTAATCGACGCGGTGTGTTGGACTTCGAGGATCTATCAACGTAGTTCTCTGATACCAAGTTTGTAACAACCCAAGCCTAGGACCTGGACATTACATGGTGAATGGGGAACCCGAAAGGACCCCCAACAAGCCTCTTAACTTGTCATTACACACTAGTGGTCGCAGAAGCAAATAAACAAGCATCAAGAGATAATAAAGTGGGACAACTGGGGCTGAGGGAATGCACTTTCATATCATAGACATCAAGAATAATAGAGTCAATGTTCTTAGTGTAGATATATAACATGTCCAACGAATATATCTAATACATAGATAAGAGCGGGAGCCAAGACAACGCAACCTGGCTTACCCTCACAGTCAAAATAGAACATAAGGAAGAATGTCTAAATACATAATAAGAGCAAAATAAACTAAGGTCCCCAAAGTGGAGGACTCACCAACTAGCTTGAGTAGTATCGAACTAGCCACGTGGAGGTGGAGGATGATCAACTTGGGCTCCGGCTCCTACATGGTAGATATCATGTAGGCAAAAGTATGCGTTAGTACGTTTGAATGTACTAAGTATGTAGGATGCAACGCAACAAGAATTAGGCATTATAGTCAAAATGTGTAACAATAGACAATAGACATAATATAACAATATGGCATGTATGACCAATGCATAAGTAAACATGCTTAAGTAACTCATGCTCATATAGGATATTATATGTATATAAGAGACCAAGCTAGATTTTCAAGGTACAAACCCCTTGGTGATTGATGATGGTTTCACCCCATCACCCTAGTGGAGTGGTACAAACCCCTCACATGATTGATGATAATCACACCTTATCACCACGGTGGCAAAGTACAAACCCCTCACATGGTTGATGAGTACAAACCCCCACCTCGGTTTCTCGGGCTCTTGTCCCCCCGGATCGGGTATGGTCTAATGCAATACTTTATATAGAGTATATCATATACATAAGTTCATTTCATAATAATATAGCCAATCATATCATATCTCATGTTTTGGACCTTTAACTTCTCAAGAAACCACATCCAAACATTTTATCAAACACTTAGAGGGTGTGTAATGCTAGTATAAAACCATGAAATATATAGATGAAATCATGCAAGAAAATCCATTATAAAACTATCAATCAACACCTGGCAACACCTTCAAGCAACATACATCAAAACCCCTCCTAAATTCTTACAATAGGTCCAAGATTTATAGCTCAAAATATAGCAAAACAGTCACAATTTCACATATCTTTAACATAGTGTGCACTGAATTTCATAATAAGTAAGACCCATTTATAAATCAACCTTAAATCATGCAATTTGAGTAAAAGGGGGTTTGGGTATCATGGGTTAAAGGAACTCATGAAAGAAACCCGCATATCTTAGCTTGGGGATGAACTTGGTGAAGATTGGAGATGGAGACTTGAAGCTTGAAGAAGAACCTTGAAGGAAAACCTTAGTTCCGGATGAGGGTTTGAGACTTGAATTTGGGAGTGAAAATATGGCTAAGTGTTTGAGTAGTATTAGGAAATGTTTACGAAGATATGAGGGTGAAATAAGGCCAAGTATAGATAAAAAACACGTTTGGGAACACTTAGGTCCAAGACTTCTAAGTCTTGGACCGAACTAAAAAAATAGACACTTTCCAACACAGAGGCACGTCGCATGGGGGTTGTGGATTCATCTCTGAAATTCGCATCTTAAAAAATTATAATTGCTAATCTTTCTCTCTTAAATTGGGGTTAGGCCCTTTTTCTCCTAATTTTGACCCCCTGAACAAGAATATGAAGTCGAATTTTTGAAATAACAAATAGATTTTGAGATATATGGAACTTAAAATTTCGAGCATTCCGAGGCACATTTTTGGGCACTCTTTGGGGTCGGTTCATGTGAGGCCAAAAATACTTACCTCATATTTAATATTTTTATTTATCCTTTTTGAGCATAAATATTATGAATTATGCTAAAGTGTATTTTATTTATAGGATTAAATTGACGCAAAAATAAAGAGATTTGGAGCTCAAACAAATTAAAAAGAAAATATTACAAAACGAAAATCAAGCAGGCAGCTTAATGGATTAAATTGAATATAATAATATATATTGTTATATACATACAATTGCGTGAGGAATTGCAATTTGAAGGTAAGCTGCCATGTGGCAGCTAATGATTGATCAGCACTCAATTTTTGAAGGCAGCATACAGTGACCTACATGCACAAGAAATCTAAGTTTCTTCTGATTTTGGGTTTCCCAATATGTTTTGGACTCAATTATTTTATATGGGGTTTCTTCCTACACCCATAAATATTCCATAAAATTAGATTTTACATAACGTTTGACCTAGAGAGAGATAGGAGCCGTCATGGAGGCCAGAGAATTTTGGTTTCATATTTTCTTCTCCAATATTATATTTACATTTATCTTTGAATGATTTTTCATAATTTTTCTTGTCTATGTGGAATTAAACTTCTCGTTCTAAGATTATGGTAGCTAATAAGATGATTTCCTGATCAACTAGGGGGTAAATTAGTTGTTCATTCTGGATTCGAGAGATGTTGGAATGAATAGAACACATTAATATATGGAGCTTGTTCAACTAGGAAACAAGATTGATTTGTGTAAGGGAGACCGGTGACGACTACCCTTACACCTTGCTTGGTTCAAAATACAAGAAGATAACATTAAAGCACTTTTATTGATGTGTCTATCCCCGCTCAATGATGTAGCTAGGCAGTCAATAAAGGTAGGCCGACAGATGCGTGCAACCCAATTTAGGTAATTAAACTCTGTGAATTAGCAACTAGATAATTAAATAATTTGATGAAATTGATGCTAAACTTGATTATTAAACCATAATCTTAGATTGATTCATCATTGATTGTGTAAAAATATTTCTCATCTTGGTTAATTGTTCACTTTTTAAATAAATTATTAAATTAATATAACTAAGTAAATAATTAATCGAAAAGTTCTTTGAGTTCGACATCCAGCTTCTGAAAAGAGCCATCATATTACTTGGGTTGACCACGTAAACTTGTGTGTGCTAGGGAAGCAACATCCACTTATAATTTTCCTCAAAAAGCAATTTTTATGTATGCATATGCCATGAATGTATGTGAATAGCAATGGGCAATAGAGATTCAATCTTAAATCAACAATTCAATCAAATCTATAAGTAAAATCCACATTCAAATCACAATTTATTTTACTCATGCTTAAATCAAACTTTGAAGGGACAATGCATATTCAAATCTACAAATATTCATGCAATTCAATATATTAAGGCTTAAATCACTTTAAAATCAACAATAAAACATAGTTCATATCTCAATTGAATCAAATAAAGAGTAATCTTAAAAACCCATAATTAAAGTAAGCTTGACTTCATAAAATCAAGTGTAAAATAGTTTGGGGTCTTCATGGTTAAAAGGGACCATGAATCAATCCCACATACCTTAGTTACCCAAGAAGAAATAAGAAAAATTTGATGATAAAAAGAGTCTTTCCTTAATTCCCAAGCTAAGAGATGTCGCCCAAGCTACACCTCCTTTTTGAAGGCTAAAGTAGTCATTATCAAGATATATAACCTAACCTAAGTTAGGGTCGATCCCACAGGAAATATGGTAGACTTAGAAGAATTTAAAGCAATTCAGATGGATTAACCTACTTATCTCCCCAAAGGGAGGGGAGCGGGGGCTTGTTAAACTATAAAAAGTAATCCTAGAGTAAAACAAGTGTGAAATTAGTATAAAGAGTAACTAGGGTATTGTGTTCCTCGTGATTTCCTAACTTGGTATTACTAGATAATCGAATTCTTTTCGAGTGTGTAGCATGCAGAATGGTAAGTTAAGTTTGCCAAATCCCTTGATCCAGGCGAGAGGCAAATTTCACTATGTACTTTGATCCATTCCCACAATGTGACATTACAAATCTTTACCTATTGTCCAGTACAACCTGCCCTTGATCCAATTTGGTAGATTAGAAGAGAAATATCAATTAAATCCTATTAATCAATCTCTTTTCCTATTCATTACTACCTTGATCCAGTCAGTAACACTAGGTGAGTTTTGTCACGACCCGGACCTAGGATCTAGAAGTGACATGGTGAATAAGAACATGAGAGTCCCCAAAAAAGCCTCATAGCATCAATTCACATTTCATCGATTTGGAAACGCATGGGAAATAGTAAACACATAGTTCTAAGGGACGGGAAAATAGGACTCACACTATGGGGATGTCATAGTGATAGGGATTAATATAGATCCACATAACACATAGCAAGGACTAAGGGGCGGGTAAGTATGACTCATTCTATGGGGGCAATACGGGACTTAAGATCTTCCACATCATAGCATAAATCCATATCATAATCTCATAATTAATCCATGATAACCATTTTCAACAGGTTGCCATAATAATAATCTCTGAATATAACACATAGCATATAACTGTACAAGAATCTACAAGATGTCCAACAATATCTCTAAGTAGGGCGGGGGCCATGACATGTCCCGGGCTCACCCTTAAAGTAAACAACATAAATGGAAGCAACATAGGTAGTGAATGGTGGCTTGTCGTTGGAAGATAGAACTCACCACATCAAATGTCTCAAATTTGATCTAGCCATAAAACGGTGGATGAAGGTAGTCTCCGGTCCATGGTTAGATCATGTAGGTAAAAAGTATGTATTAGTACGTTTGAATGTACTAAGTATGTGGGCATGCAATTCATATGAACTCATTCAATTTTCATTCAATGTCAGAGGAC
This sequence comes from Solanum clarkiae, assembly GCA_011800125.2. Taxonomy (NCBI): domain Eukaryota; kingdom Viridiplantae; phylum Streptophyta; class Magnoliopsida; order Solanales; family Solanaceae; genus Solanum; species Solanum clarkiae. Next base: position 9,909,816 of record JAABOM020000101.1, read on the forward strand.
AATGATACGTATATACAAATAAATCATATAACAAGAAGAATAACATATCAATATGTCATAAAATACATGATGTATTAACGCGAAAGTACTTCATATATAATGGGGATGGGACCATAACTGACATAAGACCAAGTAAGATTTAACTCGGAACTCCTTCGTCTTCTGCACAATGGATAAAGAGGTGACCTACTTGCTAAAGGTAGATCCATTAACTTTTATCATCATCATCAAAAAGGGGCATAAACAAAAACCTATGTTAGACACATAGTTCAACAGATAGCCCACCCTGCCTTCAATCTCAATTCTATGCCCCTAGATACATAAACATTTGGTGTAAAACACCCATCATTGTTCAAAGAGTCATAATCATAGATATTATGTGATCACATTCTTGTCATACCCATACATTCATTTAAAACATCATCATCATAATTGGCACTTAGCCCACATCATAAACTTCATGAAAACCATAGTCATGCATATGCCATGAATGAGATGAGAATAGCATGGACAATAGAGATTCAATCTTAAATCAACAATACAATATGAAATTCAAGTAAATCCATAAGAAAAATTAATATTTAAATTACAATATAGATTGATCATGCTCAAATCAAGCTTTAAAAGGGAATGCACATTTAAATCTTTATAACCTCAATGCAATTCATCATATTAGGGCTTCAATCACTTTAAAATCAACAATAAAACATAGCTCATACATCAATTCAATTAAATAAACAATTGTCTTAAAAATTCATAATTAATGTAAGCTAAAATTCGTGAAAAAATCAAGTGAAAAGAGTTTGGGTCTTCATGGTTAAAATGGACCATGAATCAAACCTACATACCTCAGCTAACCAACAAGAAATAGGAAGAAATTTGATGAAAAAGAAGACCCTTTCCTTGATTCCCAAGCTAAGCCTTCACAAAATTTCTTGAGAGGAGCTCTTAAGAGAGCTTCAATATAATTCTAAGTGTGACAATGAATTTTAATGAGAGAAGAAGAGTATAGGTCATTTGAATGTCTTAGGATAGCATTGGAAGTCACAAACGTCCCTTAAGAATAGCCATAATTACAAAAAAAAAACATTAAAGAAGTGGAATAAGAATTGTTTCTAAGGGTCCCATGAGAAGGTCTCACAGTCCATACAAGGTCACACGGACCGCGAGCCTGCCACGTCCAAAGTCCCATTAAGGCAGACTAGCACCCGTTGCCGATGAGGCTCGGGAGAACCAACCTGCATCCATGCGCTTTCTATACATATTATAAGGGATTTCTACATTTGACATGCCTTTAAAAAAATAAAAAGTGATAACAAGTCAAAAGGAAATACATATGGCTAGGCCATTGGGGCCACGGTGTTTAAAGTACGAGACATGACCACACTTTAATTCACATAGTCTACAAAGCCTCTAGATAAGAAAAAGTATTTGATAAGGGTCGGGATAGGTCCCGCCTTAACTAACTGTACAATACAAAAATATAACCTCCATATACACACAAAGCTCCGAAGCAACCTGGAGCTTGGTAACAGTAGCCGGATATCCTATACTCCTACTGGGGAGATCTATTAGCACCTGTACCTGCAGCATGAAATACAGGTCCCCTGTAAGGGAGTCAGTACGAGATAATGTACTGAATATGTAAGGCAGGAAATACTGTATACGAAGCAACAACTCAAATGAAACTATGCACTAGTGTAGGATAAGAGACCACCTTTAGTTATACTGTGGGATCATGTAC
>JAABOM020000101.1:9935178-9950141 GCA_011800125.2 Solanum clarkiae
TATGGTAGTGGTAAGGTCTGCGTACTTTCTACCTTCCCCAGACCCCACTTGTGGGATTATACTGGGTATGTTGTTGTAAAAGTCATTGCACCTTCAAAGAAAAAGAGTTCTGCAAGTATTTCCAAATTCACACTTCAGCTTACTTTTATTTTCTTTATTGGATATTTAAACAGTATAAATCATGCTGCATTACCTATTACAATACCCACATCGGGAAAAAAAGGGAAAAATAAAACAAACAGTAACATATAATTGTCGTTCTAACATTTTCAATTGTTCATTTCTCATCTTAATGGTTGTTGTACTGCATTAAGAAAACAAGTCCGAGATAAAAGCACTCACAAACTTTGTGTATGCCTGATCAACCAAATCTCTTGATTGTCCTTGAATGTACTGCTCCATACGGGTTGCAAGGGTGGCAAATCTAGATGAAAAATTGTACACACAATGAAATTATTGAAAATAGACCGAAATGAATAAGTAAAATCATTCTGTGACAAAATAAGTACAAATTCAGATTTTGAGGCAGAATTACTGAAAGGCACACTGCCTATAGTTGTAAATAAAGTTGTTCAAAGAGTTTTTGAATGAGTATTTATGAGGTTCATACCTACAATAAGCTCACATCGTAAAAGCAATGATGAAACTAATTAACTGTAACAAAGAGGTATCAGAGACAAGACAGAAAATACAAAAATTTCAGGCACTACTCGATTTGGCCCATCAAATATAAAATGGTATACTCTTGCTCGTATTTGATAAAGAGAAATCAGCAGAAAATAATAGAAACAACGCAGGTAGGCAAATTTTCAACTTCGAATTTGGGGGGAGCATTTGCATGTATATGTAAATGAGCCATAGAAAATTAAATCTGCATTTCATTTCCATATGGCAGGGAAACAAAAAATGTATCCTTATTAAAGAACTTTCAACCAATACCATTCATAGTGAGACTAAAAAATATATCCTTATTATAGAACTTTCAACCTATACCATTCATAGTGCGACTAATCTCCTAACATACCCAATGAAATCCCACAAAGTAGAGTCTGCAGAGGGTAGAGTGTACGCGAACCTTATCACTACCTCATGGAAATGGAGAGATAGTTTCTAAAAACCTCTCGGCTCAAATGTATCCGCCCCAAGTAAAGGAAGAAAAGCAATAGACAAAGAATAATAGCTAAAACAAAGAACAAGATCGATTCTCCAAGAAAAAATAATAAAAGTAGCAAAATAATCAAAGAGCAATAACAATACATCCATAATAGCACGACTAATCGTATGACAAACCTAAAATCATCACAAGGCATGAAAACATTCTACCCCTACTAACCTTCTACCCTAATACGCGACCTCCACTCCTTTCTAAGGTCAAGTCTTTAGTATATGAAGCTGCATCATATCTCCTGTCTAATCACCTCTCTAAAATAATTTCGGTCTACCCCTACCCCTCCGCGTAACTCCATAAATTTAATCTCTCGTACGTTCCAACTGGGTCGATGACACACCTTCTTTACACATGTCCAAACCATTTCAATCTCGTTTTCTCTCATCTTGGCTGCCACAGAGGCCACTCCCACCTTCCCATGAATAACCTCATTTCTAATCTTGCCACTCCTAGTATATCCACACATCCTCATCTCCACAACATGAACATGTGAGTTTTTGACTGAATAATACTCCAACCCATATAACAAAGACAGTTTAACCACTATGCTAAAGAACTTACCTTTAAGTTTAAGTGGTACCTTCTTATCACACGATACTTTAGAGGCAAGCCTCTATTTCATCTGTGAGAAATATTAAAGAAAAATATTATTGAATTATATGTCTACATTATTGAATACTTGGGGTGCAAATTCAATTTTATGGGAGAAGCATATATTGAAGTGACGCTTGCCACTCAACCTATTCCAAAGAGAGAAAAGATTAAGTATCTTGGGTCCATCATGCAGAGAAGTGGTGATATCGATTATGATGTCACACAATATTGGGGCAGTATGGACGAAATAGAGGCTTGTCTCTGGAGTATTTTTGTGATAAAAAGATACCACCTAAACTTAAAGGCAAGTTTTACAAAATGCTAGTTAGACCGTCTCTGCTATATGGGGTGGAGTGTTGGCCAATTAAAAACTTACATGTTTAGGAGATGCAGGTTGCGGAGATGAGGATATTGAGATAGATGTGTAGACACACCAGGAGTGGTAAGATTAAGAATGAGATCATTCAGGAGAAGTTAGAGGTGACCCTTGTGGCTGAGAAGATGAGGGAAGCGACACTGCGATGGTTTGGACATGTGAAGACAAGAAGTACCGATGCTCCTGTTAGGAGGTGCGAGAGGTTGGATTTAGGGGTTACACGTGGGGGAGGTGATCAGACAAGATATGGCGAAACTTTATCTCAACGAGGACATTACCTTAGATAGAAAGAAGTAGAGATTGCGTATTAGGATTGAAGGCTAATAGGCTAGTGGAAGTAGGTGGATGTATGGCCTGTGATATAGTAGGTTAGGAGTAGTCATGTCTTTATCCCTGTTTGTTGTCATTATCTATCTTATATTTGTTACTTTTATCGTATTTACATACTATCATTTGCTTTTCATTATTAGTCGTTTTCCTTCTTTTTCTTTTCTTTTTTCTTTTTTCTATATCTAGTATTTTATGCTTATGGGGCTTGATTTGAGACGAGAGTTTTCCAAAAAAAGTCTCTCTATCTCTATGAGTTAGTGGTAAGGTCTGCATATATTTTACCCTCCCTAGATGCTACTTGTGGGATTCCACTAGGAATGTTATTGTTGTTGTTGTGTGTCTCTACATTACTCCCCCCGTCCAACTTTACTTGGCCCCTATACTATTTTAGGATGTTCAACAATACTTGTCCAGTTTATGAAATCAAGAGATAATTTTACACTTAAATCCTAATTTACCCTTGTCATTAATTATAGTTATTTCCTTGTTACATTTTTTAAGACATTATATTCATTAAACTTTCGACTTTATGATGGAATAAAGCAAAATGGCTTTTTAAACTGTCTGCGCTTCTTTCATTTGTGAAGTAGCAGTTAGTCAATGCAACTTTCGACGCTCCTCATGGGTCATCTGGAAACATTCGCTTTATGTTTTTAAACATAGGGATTAGGCTGCGTACATCCGACCTCCCCACCCAGCAATGAGCGGGAGCCTTTTGAGGCACTGGGGTATGTTGTTGTTATATTCATTAAATTCAAAGGGTGATTTGATAAAATTACCCCTATCATTTACTACTTCTAAATTCATATGCCAAGTTAATAGGGGACAAGTAAAGATGGACGAAGGGAGTATTACATAGATGCCCCATTTATAGATACTACAATATAATCCTTTACCAAGTAGGAAGCGACATACTATTCCTATTCCAATTTTAAATAGGATTAGATATTCCTATTGCTATTGTAACATTGCCCCTCAAGCTGGTGCATACAAGTCATAAGCACCTAGCGTGTTAATGATATTATTAATACGATGACTAGTGAAAGACTAAGTGAAGATATCTACAAGCTGATCACTTGACTTCACAAATTTTGTAACAATATCTCTTGAGAGTATCTTTTCTTTGATTAAGTGACAATCAATCTTAATGTGCTTAGTCCTTTCATGAAACACTAGATTTGATGGAATATGAAGGGCTGCTTGATTATCTTCATTATCACACACAAGTTCCACCTAGTATGGAATGTGAAACCTGATTCTAAATAGAAGATGAGGGAATTCTATTAATTAAGTAACAAGATGCAAGGACAGCATCACCCCAAAAATGTAGCGGAACATGAGACTCAATGAGAAGTGTGCAAGCAGTCTCAGTAAGATGTCTATTTTTTCGTTGTGCTACACTATTCTGCTGAGGCGTGTACGGACAAGATGTCTGGTGAATAACTCCTTGGTGAGTCATGAACTCCTGAAATTGAGAGGACAAGTATTCTAACACATTATCACTATAAAGAGTATGAATAGTAACACCAAATTGGTTTTGTATTTCAGCAAAAAAACTTTTAAATATAGAAAATTATTCCGAACGATTTTTCATTAAGACAACTCAAGTAATCATCAATGAAACTAACGAAATAACAAAATCCTAAGGTTGGACTAACTCGACTAGGACACCAAATATCAGAATGAACTAAACAAAAATAGACTCAGAACGACACTCGGTACTATGTGAAAATGTAGCATGAGTGTTTTTCCCAAGTTAAGATGACTCACAATCTAATGAGGATAAGCTAGACAAACTAGGCACCATCTTTCGCAATTTAGATAGACTCGAATGTCCCAAACGTTTGTGAATTAGGTCTGGAGGATCTGTAGGAATTTGAAGAGGTAAGATAGTAAAGGCCTTGTGATTCATGTCCTGTGCCAATCATTTGTCCTATACTATGATCCTAGATAAGGAAAAATTCATCAAAAAACTAAATGTCACAATGTAAGGCTTGTGTCAAACGACTGACAATTGCCAAATTAAAAGGAGAACCAAGGACATAAAGAACAGAATCTAGGGTGATAGAAGATAAGGGTTGGGCTTTTTCAACCCCTTTTAGTTTTGTTTGGATCCTATTGGCTAAAGTAATATCTGGAAGAGATTGTGAATAAACAATACCAGACAAAAGTGATTAGTTACCAGAAATATAATTAGAAGCGCCTGATTCCATAACCCATGATCCAAGAGTACTGTGAAACACAAGCAAAAGAATTACCTGCAACAGGAACAATAGGCTGAGGAACTGAGGCTATTTGTGGAGACATTTGCTTACATGCTTAAATCGAAGGAAATCATCATATTCTGCCTAAGCAATATGAGCATTATTGGATGATTGGTCAGGCGGAGCAATAGAAACATTATGCTGAGCAACATATGCTACTTGTAGAGATGTTTGCTTACTTGCGCAATTTCGAAGGGATACGTTATATTCCTTTATAGCAATAGGATCATAACTTGGTGGTGGACCATGCAAAGTATAAACATGTCGCGAGTATGTCCAAACTTATGAAAATAACTACACTTAGAGCGGGATCTTCCAGAACGACCTCCTCCTTATCGATTCTCCATAGTATATGTTCGTTTGTCAGATGCAAGAATAGAGGAGTCAATGGTGGGTGATGAAACTACTTTATGACTGGGAGGTGTAGCAAGACGAAGTAAACGAGAGAATAATTGATCCATTGTAGATGGCATGACTAGCTAAGATCTGATCACGTACTGAATCATGATCAACAAGAAGTCCAACAAGTGTAAGGACTAAAAACAACGTTTGCCTATGCTCTTGTTGTGTTGTCATGTTTGCAGTGACTGACATCAACGTTTCAAATTCCTCCATGGCTCCTTGCACTTGTCCTAAGATATGTATACATATCGGAGTCTTGTTTCTTTAAGTTGGTCATTCGAGATATCACATCATAGAATAGAGATATGTCATTAGTATATAAAGCACAAGCCTTTTTCCAAACTGAATAACATGTCTGGAATGGACGAAACAAGGGCATCAACTTGGAATCAATAGATCGTCATAAGAGACTACACAGTTGAGCATCAACCTTCTCCCATTGTGCTTTGGCTTTTGCAGAGCCCTCACTGGCCTTTCCCTTTTCATCTACCACACAAGCATTGGTTGTTAAGTAGTCGTGGCCACCTTGGCCTTTGCACCATAATTCAACCGAGGAAACTCATGCTAAATAGTTGGAGCTGCCCATTAATGGTTTTGAAGTGAACATAGGGTTTGAACTTCCTACTCCTATACTTTTGGAGCCAAACATAACAATCCCAAAAGATATCTTCTGAAATCAAACTTTTGTAATCTAAAAAACTAGGAAACAAATTGCAGGAATCCAATAAAAAGGGAAAAAAAATAATGTTGTCGCCGAGAAATCAGATCTGTCCACCAGAGACTGGTCAAAATAAAAATAATATAAGTCGACTGCCTCAGAATCACTAGAAAAAAAATCGAAAAACTGGCCAAAAACAATCACATGCGCCGGAATCTTCCTAGAAATTGTCAAAACCCTAATTTCAGAGGTTATAATCAGGAAATAATTGTACGGGTAGCCTTGGAACAGAGAGGCTATCCTGTTGGAAAAAGTTGGTTGACAAAAACTGGTCGAAAACTCCAGATACGCCGGCGCATGGTCAGATCTCATTGGAAAAAATGCACCTCGGATCAGCATATGTGAGCACGTGAAGTGGTATCTTCCATTGAGTCTGGCTAAGTTTTTGTCGCCGAAGAGTGAGGGACGCTAGTGGTGATGTTGATTTTCACACAACATCGACAGAAAAAGATGCCGACACAAATCATCCTCGACAATTGTCGAAAATTGATGCACGGTGGCCTATCGAAGGTTTCTCACCAATGCTCTGATACCAAGTGAGAAATATTTAAGAAAAATATTATTGAATTGTGTGTCTACATTATTACATAGATACCCTATTTATAGAGACTAAAGTATAATCCGTTACCAAGTAGGAAATGACATACTATTCCTATTGCAATTCTAAATAGGATTACATATTCCTACTAACATCATCCATGCTATCCCAATGTGATGTGTGACATTATCGCCGATATCCCCACTACTCTAAATGAAAGACACAAGATATTTAAAGCTTTCTCTCTTGGGAATAGGTTGAGCGGCAAACCTCACTTCTATGTCTACATCTTCCATCACTATGTTAAATTTGCATTCCAAGTCTTCTATTTTGGTCCTGCTCAATTTGAACCCTTTGGACTCTAGAGTTTGTTCTCAAACCTCCAACCTATCACTAGCTTTATCTCATGTTTCATCAATCAATACTATGTCATCGACAAATAATATACACCAAGGAACCTCTTCTTGAATAGACCATGTTAGCCTAAGTTGCTTGGACTATTCACTTTTGATGCCGCATCTGTGTCGACACGATAGGGGTGTTGATGTGGGTGTGAGATCCGTGTCCGATTTTGTCAATCGATTTTGGGTACTTTGACCAAAATCAATGGGGAAGGTCTTGGACATTTTAAAAATGATTTCTGTAATCAATACGAAAGCTAAGGTAATATTGAAGAAATTGGAATACTTTTACATAGAAATTTCTCATTCACTCACTTTTCTTTAATCTTCTTCCAAGGTTCTCCTCATGTTCTCCAAGTAATATCTCATGATTTATGTTTTATCACTCTATTTTTAGATACTTTAATAATTTTTTAGGCAAATCCCCGCAACCATATCTATATATTGATCCATATACCCGAATCTTAAAAATTAGATGTTGAAGGATCCAACCTCTAGATCCGCACTCGTATCGGACACCCGCACTTGAGTCCGAGCAACTTAGGTGTTAGCTCATCTATCACCAAGAAAAAAAGAAAAGGGCTCAACACAGATCCTTGATATAGTCCCATCTTAATAGAAAAATGTTTCGAGTCTCCTTCCATCATTCTAACCCAAGTCTTGGCTCCATCAAACATATCCTTTATTGGCTTAATATACACTATTGGGACACCTTCAGCCTCCGGACATCTCCAGAGGACATCCCTCAACACTTTATCATAGGCTTTCTCAAGATCAATGAACACCATTCTTTAGGTCCTTCTTTCTTTCTCTATGTTTCTCCACCAATCTCCGCACAACATAGATTGCTTCATTACTCAATCACCCTCATCCACCACAATCGCCTAAACCTTCATAGTGTGGCTTAGCAATTTGATACACCTGCAAAATATCCTAAAAGTAAATACGGGAAAAGGGTTTATACTGTAGCATACTGCATATCTACACCAGTTGCACTAATTAGATTACACTCGTAATGGGAGGACAGTAAAAGTAGAAAGCTCTTATTGAGCAACTGAAGTTTAATTTGACAATCTCAACTTACCTCTATTAACAATAACTATGCACTTCCAGCTTTACCTACGCACAAGCTTAATTTGAACTATTAACTATGTGGCTGACAGTAAATCTAATCCAAATAACTATGGAAGTATATAAAAAGCATAACATGAAACGCAGTTTACCTCGGTATAAATGATAACACTCCCAATTGTCTAACATTTCGCTCATTTCTTTCAATTTGATGGCATGTTTCCTCAACAAACTGCAAAGCGTAAGAAAACTGAGACAATTTTATCCCTTGCTAACTGCAAAATATAGATGGCTACGAGGGATACAGTAGCTCACACGGCTGAACTGTATTGAAATTCTTGATTCCAAGTCATCAAGCAAGATGCGCACAAATCCTGCTGCATCAGCCTTCTGACCAGGAATATAACGCTCTGTGATTCCATGCATTGATATGCAGCACATAGGATCAATCTTGCCTGCCCAATCCACCACAGCAAAGAAGTCTTCCTAAAGAATATAAACGGGTAAAGATAATATTATCAGTAATATATTTTTTGTAGCTTTGTTTTGTCAGAACAATATGAAAGATCTTTAGTTAAGTGAAACGACAATCCCATCAACAATTATGCCCATGAAGAAGAACCAGGCTATTCTGACAATCATAAATTCCAAACCACAATGTATGAGAAAATGAGAGAGGGGGCCCAAAAAAAATATATGAGATCCAAAAGAACACATAAAACTTGGCAAAAAAGTCCAGTGCCAATTCCTCATGATAAGGACAAAAAATTATGTTAGATAATGCAACAAAAAGATCAGCGGACTTGGTTTACTCAAGGGCCTGGTTCTCCATGGCACGTAAGGAAGCAGTGATGCAGCATAAAGGTCCAAAGTCCATCTGCTAAGATCAGGTACAAAGGCATTGACACTAGAAAAGAAAGAAAAATGTCAAGCAGTCTGCTTGATGAAGCAAAATCGATATTCTTGTTCCTATTTACAAAAATAATTTTCATAATCTAAGGGACAACTAAGGTGGTAGCATGGAATTGATAATAACATAGCTATACTCCACCAGATAAATTATCAATGCCCATGGTGATGTGATGATGCATACCCGAAAGAACAATAAAAGAACTAAACACAGTCAAAACTCTAATGTAGTGTTACATTCAGCATTCCATATTAAGTGAAACTTGCGAGTCTTCCTCACACTATTAACCTGACCTACTGTGTCATTTTCTGTCTGTTTAAATAGCTCTGGTGTTTTGAGTACACAAAGAATCGCATAAAGTGTATACTAAGTGTCTCAAAAATCAAACAAATTATGCACTAAGGAATGTCCTCTTTGCACCCAAAATGAAAACCAAACAAGAAAGAATAGTTAGCAATTAACAAAAGCTGTTGTTCTTAGAAAACAGGACTATTATATGGAAAAACTGTAACATTACTTGGATTCCATCAAGCAAATCATGTAGTGATTCATTTAGCGCCTCTAGATCTGCAGAATTCTGCCCTGCAAATTACCAAGACAGTGGTCCTTGATAAATTCCAAGCAGGACAAGGCAAGAGCAGAAACCAGAAAAAATTACCAGCTTTATTGTCATTGTCATCTATATCCATGATGCCTAAATCATCATCCTCATCTTCTCCAGCTTTGTTTCCATTGACAGCACTTTCTGGTGGAAGCAGTGTTGGAACTTCAAAGCACATAAAGTGTGCAAAGAAAGAACTCTGGGATTTGGATTAAAAAGAACTGATAATAAACTTCAGGGAGAGAAAGATACATAGACATTCATATGCATAGATACCAGGAAAAAGTAAAAAGAAACTAGAAGAAAACCTCATCAACAAGGAGTGGGATAAATATTGTGAGCATTTTCGCATATGCCTCAGAGGCTGCAGAAGTGTCTGCATTATTCACGCATTGATTCAAACCTGTCAAACCTTCAAACCATACAATAGGATTTTTGGATGCCTTTGTACTGGAACGAAGCTCATTTGCAAACTCACGAGCCTGCAAAGAACAGAAAACATAAGCATCATAAGTCAAACTAGAAAATTTTCTTATTCAAGGATTTACTAAAAACAAAAAAAGAGTATTTCTACTAGCTTTACAAGCTAATCCAAGGAGACTCCAACGGCATAATGTAATGGTGCCTTGTACTAACAGAAAAGATGAATCAGAAATGAATGAAAGAGGAAGTAAAGGAGGAACAGGAATCAGATAAGTTCATCCTTGCTTGTTTTCATCCAACCGTTATTTATAGATTGATGAAGCAGTTGTACTCCCCAATCAACTTTCCTTACTACCTTGGACTTTCATATAAACCTTGATTTTCAGCTACTTTTTACACAATACATACCATTCCAACCCATTGACCTTGTCCTCAAGGTCAATATGCTGTTTGGCTTGACAATTGGTTGTTCACTTTTTCTGAAGGCAGGATTGAAAAGCCATGAAAGAGCCAATGCCAATGACACAAACCCACATGAGTGAGCTTCTCCATTGAAGCTTTCCCTTGCTCCATACCCTCATTGAAAAAATCTGGCCAATAGGTCCTTGAAATATTCTCTGTTCAAGGCATCCAAGTATCTACTTGAATGGAATGAGGAAACAACATAGACCACCAGAGAGAAAGCTGATAACCTCCATAAGAAAAACAAGGAGCAACACAGACCCACTGCCTAAGACGCTTTTATGTAGAAACTGCAACACAGTGGGGATAAAAATGGCATAGTGGGAAAATAGTTACATTGGCAAGATGGTCCAGTTTTATTACGTTGCTGTTTCAGGAAGAATACCACAAAATCCACTGGGAAATGACTATACACACATGGCACTAGCCTCTGAACTTTCCTGTTCAGCTATTCTTGCTGTATATGGAAAATCCAGAGGTTCCTAAAAGAATCCATATCACATTTTCCAATTATACTTTCATCAGAAGAATGTCATACACAGCAAGATTTCTGTTTCTAATTTTCCTTGATGTCACAAGGGCATGATCATATAGATATTCTTCCAAATCAAGGTTTCTTCCCTCATGTATGAGTTGAACTCTTGCAGCAACTTTGCAATGTTACTAACTGTTATTACTTTAGTAATCGGAATAAGATTGTGTACCTATTAATAGTAGCGGATGATTGACAGAATCTTTGTTGAGAAATTGCTCCAAATCCAACTTTGAATCTCAAGGAAACAAAGCACAAGCTCACAAACTAAATGTCTTTCTTTCTGTCTAATTAATGTCAATTTTGAGAGAGAAAATTTTTCGTATATTCTCCTTTTTTCTGACTCACATTCACTGCCTGTTTGAACATTCAGTGCAAAATTTAAAAGAGTGATAGTTACAGATTCTTTTTAATTGTAAGCATTCCCTTCTTTTAAATTTTGTCTTAATATTCAATCAGAAATTAGTTATTGGATGGAGTCAGGTCAAATAGGGTCAGCCTACATGGGCAATCCATGACCCAAAAAAACTTACATCTCCCACTTCGCAAATGGTGGAAAAGATCCAAGACAATATGACATCAACTAGTCACCCAATTCATGGGACAAATAGTTCATGAGACTCATGACATCAAAAGCTTACATGTACGGTCTTACAAGCTCCATATAGGAATTTAATCATATGTGGAAAAAATTCACTAGAAATATGAGGATCCTATCACTCACACTGCCCCAGACTTAATTCACTACTTCTGTAGTTACTTATTTGATCCTTCATCCTCTTAAAGAGGTAAACTCAAGTTCATGCTTCACTTTGTATACACGATTACACTCGATATCTATATATAGTTAATGTAATAGGCAATTTGTGTATACAAGTTACATTATTTTAATTTAATTATCTTTCCCTTCTAGTCGAATCTATCTTTTCCAATTCAACTTATTTCCTAGACACGCACTGCACTGATCATTCATGGCTAGCTATTAGTGACATGCTAAAGTAGCAACATTGATTGAAATTGCAAGAGACAGGAAAAGGTCAAAGGGTATTCTAGTGAAAAGTTAATTTAACCTTTTGGGTCTCACACAATGAAGAATCAGGAAACTATTCTTTCATTAACCCATTGATCGCCAAAACACACGTGGTATGAAACCCGTGCTATGATGTTTTCTACCTTGTACTGGTGCTTGTGTCTCATTTCCAACATCATACAAGCCTTGATCTGGACACCTCTATATGTCTAATCCAAATTTCTCTTTTCAATGAACCTCAAAACTCATTTTCTAAGAGAGACTCTTCTCTGGTTTTTAAAACAAGTCATAACACAATAGTGAAAATATTCTCCTCACGTTCTCCAATGTAAGAGGCGACTGCTCTTGTGAGAGAGTCAATCTCATGTCTTGTCCAACACATTTTATTTCTAAAATATTATCACAGCATATGATATATGAATATAAAAGTTCTAGTCTTATATTGATGAAAATGTTATAACAATAAAGTTGTTTGCTAATACATAAATATTATGATATCTTATGCAAACCTAGAGTCTTAACAAGTTTCTAAATAGGTCTCAAGATATCTCCTTTGTAAAAGGATTGACTATCATTTCACAAGTAGGACTATATTGTAAATTTACTTTACTTGCTACTATGTCTCTCACAAAATTATACTTGATGTCAATGTGATTGGCTTCGTTGTGATACTTAGGATCCTTCGTATATGCAATAGTTGCCTGACTGTCACAATATAAAATCATAAAACCCTTAAAATTCTTTGAAATATTCAAATGCTCAAAGAATCTCTTTAACGAAATAGCTTCTGGTACAACAGATGCACAAGCTATGAATTTAGATTCTACGGCTGAAAGAGCTATGCAAGTTCTTTTCATACTTTTCCATGAAACGACGCCACCATTAAGTAAGAAAGCATAGCCGGAGGTTGATTTTCTATCATTCCGGTCACCAGCCCAATCAACATGTAACACCCCGTACATTGGAAAGTTGAAAATTTCAAAAGTCGCAGGAATCTGGGTCCAACAGGACAACACGAACCCATCTATGGCTCGTGGTTTGTTCCACGGGTCATTGACAAGACTCGTGGATGGGCAAAAGACATAGTGAAATTTTGAAAACTGAAAGTCAATGTATAAGGCAATTCTACGACTTATACAAAGAATGACGAGTCGTGAATAGTTGTTGTAAATGGGGTCAACGAAGGAAAATTTTTTCTAAGGCTGGGAGGTATTTATTATTGCTATTGACGACCCATAAAAAGGATTATGGGTTGTAAATGGGGTTTCATAGATGGGGTTTAGAGACCCTTTTCTGAGGACAAAACGTAACCAGGAGGAAACCTATGAACTACGAGCAGTAGTCCAATCTTCGACTCATAGATTGGGGTTGTGGTTACGGTTCGACAGTTTTTAATGAAGGTCTCTTTCGTAATTTCGTACCCGACTAGTCCTAAAACTATGTCGTTCTAAGTCTATAACAACCTATAATCGCCCAATAACCCTTCAAAACACATTCAATCTTATTCTCTCCTAAAATTCTCAAAAAATTCCAAGGCTTTTTCCCTCAAGGGGATCCTCCATTGAAATGCATAGGGTTCTAAGTTCCTCAAGGATTCAAGGTCAAATACTTTAAAGTTTTCTTCATCTAGGTACGCGAGTCTTCATCCATGGAGCCCGAAATTCAACTCAACTTTTCTCTCAAGTTTCAATCATGAATTTTTATGAGTTTTTGTGATTCTACCTAGATTGCTTGAATTATGATTATTATTTGATTAATTTGCTCAATTATATATGATTTATGATGATTAATATGAGTTGCATGATTTTCAATGGATTTATAATGAATTTCAATTACTAGTTAATTAGAGCTTATGAAATTGGTATGGGTTCCCTTAATTATTTATTCAATTTGATTCCAATTGCATGATTTTACATGAATTTCCTTCAATTTCATGATTTTAGACTCAATTGACTATGAACCCATGTTTTGCCCTAATTTCTATTTTAAGCTATGATTCATGAATAAGACTCCAAGTATTCAAGTATCTATATCATCATATTATGAAAGGGTGACTTAAGACCCTAATTTTTATGCAAGTTGACAAGATGGGCAGTATACCCACACTTTATACAAGTTAAGTAGATGGGCTAGTTTTATGAATTGAAATGATTTACTTGGTTATTATATGTACCTTCCGTTATTAAAGTATGACCTTTATAAGCTACACAATATGTTATTGACTATACATATATATTGCATGTTACATATTCCATGGGGTTTGACTTAGCACGAAATGAGACTTAAGGTGGGGGTTCGACCTAAGGGATCCTTTACATAAAGTCTTAAGTCTCATGACTATATGCTGCCGTAGGTTTGTATTGCTGGAAAGGCTTAGCTAGTGGATCCACATATAACATTATTTTATGAAACCCACCATGTGGGGTATAGTTTACCTTGGCAAGTAGGCTACTCCTTCTCTGGTATAGAGAAATATCGGAATTCCATAGAATAGCGTACATGGTCGGTTATGGTCATATTCTCACATAAATATGTATATTAGGTTATGAAATGTTTTATAAGGTTTCCATCCATGATTTTACAAATGCACTGATCATTCATCATCTCTTATGCCTATTTCCTTGATACGATTATACATATTGTTTACAGTGATATAACATTCCAACGTACTCATACTCTTTACCTGCATGATATCATCGTGTAGGGATGGGCGAAAACACCACTACTCCTCACTATTGCGGCTAGATTTGGGATTCTACTTAGAAGACACGCTGAGTTTTCATGCTTCAGGGACAAGCCTTTGCTTTCATGCTATTACAAAATGTACAGTCATATCTAGAGCTTGTTTTGGAAGCACACCTTGATAATTGGATTTGATGGAATTGAGTGTAATTACACTGTCTGACTTGTTTGGATGGACAGGTAATTACATGGTCAACAGGTAATTGACTGTAATTGACTGTGTGTAATTACACTTTCCAATTCACAGGGGAGGCTGTGAATTGCAAGTAATCACATGATGTAATTAAATGTAGGTTACTTTTTAATTTCTTTCTTTTATTTTTATTTTTATATTTTTATTTTAATTTATTTTTATTTTATTTTTTTATTTTTTATATTTTTCATTTTAATTTATTTTTATT
>JAABOM020000101.1:9950241-10022176 GCA_011800125.2 Solanum clarkiae
ATAATTGATTTTACAATCCCTATAATTTTAGGAAACATAATCCCTATAGGATTCTAATAAGTTAAGGATTCTAACAAAAACAGATAGGCATAATACATAAATTGGACATAAATTGGACCCTAAAGTTGGATTCAAATTTTAACATTAACCTTTAACTTTCATAGTGCACAAGAAGGCACTTTAACTAGCCAACATTTCAACAAAAATACTCTAACTTTATGAGTGCACAAGTGCCTACTTGTTGAAGTTGTAGTGTTTTTTGTTGAAGTGTTGGATAATTAAAGTGTCTACTTGTGCACTATGAAAGTTAAAAGGCCAAAGTTAAAGTTAAAAGTATTATGCCAAATAGATATCTATCAGGTTAAAAGTGCAAATAAGGGCAAGCGGACTTAATGGGGATTTTTGATTAACCTACTCAAGAGAAAGAAGCAAAAGAAGAAATAAAAAGATGAGAAAGAACTAAAAGACAAATGAATGAAGATAGTAGCTTTCTGACCTCCCGGCGCAAAAGCAAGTTGAGGGAGGTACAATAAGCTTTTCTTAAAGGACCCAAGCTATTCTTGTCAAGACTCTGCAAATGCAAAGGATTGAGAGAAAGACACCAGAAAGTATTAAACAATGCTAAAGTTGACTAGTTTAACCACTGACCTTCAAATGCTGTAACAGACGAGCATATGTCCTGCACTTGTATCGGAGATCGGCATGGTCAGGCCTTTTCAATTGTCCACGCTGTTTAATTCATATTACAGCAGTTTTTAAGTGACTATTTATAGAAAAATGATGACAATTAGTTCAATAAAAACGGATCTATATACCTGAGAAAAATAACTCTTATCACTCATCATAAAATCCACCAAACTGGAAAAATAGTTTCTCAAGAATTCAGACGCTCTTCTAACGAATGTTGTTTTTAACTTGTCAACTTCTGCTCGTTTTTCTTTCACCTGTAAGAGATTCAAGGACAATTTCACAGCTAAAAGTTGCTGCAACTTTTACAAGTAATGTATTAACCTTGATATAAGTAACTTCCTGTGTACAAATGCAGAGATGACCCAATGCAGCAATGCCTATGTGACCAGTGCTAGAATAACAAAGACACAACAACTTCGTTTCACTTCATTCAGTAATAAGGAAATAATTTAATGATAGGACAGTTTGATTTACACCTTTGCTTGTCCAGTTCAAGTATAGAACATTGGCCTATAAAAAACTTGCAGGAACTTGAATCCAGCATTATCTAGACTCTATGACTGTATTTTACAATAATCATTTTTATCCCGTGCCAGGTCCAAGTGTGGATTTCCCAATACTTCAAAACAATATAAAGGCTCAGATCACTTCATAAGAGCCAGTCATCAAAGCCCTGAACAGGCAAATTTGTACTGACCTTAACATACGCATGCATACCTACATTAACCTTGTCTGCGTACTTTAGACGCTGAAGCACAATAACGAAAACGAAGCAAAAAGAAAAGGACAGAAAGGAATAAGCAAGTGAACATACAGCTCTCATGTTTGAGTAGCTAGGATCCAAGTTAGGTGATTCAAGTCCATGAATAGCATTAGTTAGCCACTCACATGCCTCAATGTTCTGAGGCATTCTTGGCTCATCAAATGAACCACCTGTTAAACACGCTGCATACTACAAAACCAAGAACGAAGATAGGAAGAAAATTAATTTATTAGATGTCACCACAACCTAGCTCCATGAAAGATAGAGGAACACCTCAGAAGGGATACGTAGTCTCTCAAGAAGCCTATCAAGTTCCTCAATCAATGCCTTGTTGTTCACAGACTGCATTTCCAGCTTGTTGTTGCGGGTTTCTATCTGCATGTTGTGAAAAAACCAATATTGCATTAGCAAAGGAGGTCTACATTCAAATAATACTTACTTCCTCCGTCCAAATTTATATGGCACCATTTGACTTGGCACAAAGTCTAAGAAAAAGAGGTAGACTTTTTGTTGTGGTCTAAAACTGTTGAAATTTGCTTTCAGTTACTACAATAATTTTTTAGCATAATAAGTTACTTAGATTTAGGATAAATTTGAATTTTAACTTTTCTGTTAGGTTGTATTAGTTATTGAAATTATCTAGCCTTTTAGAATTTCTGTTGTGTAGATATTCTGCAGATTATATTTTCAAATTGGCTATTTAAATTCCTCCTATGCATAATAAAATTATGGAGACAGTTTCAACCATTTTTTGTTGTACCATCTTTTGGGAAAAAACAAACAAAAATACTCTTTGATGTGGCTATAAATCATTTTATTAAAAGCAATATAGGAATTTAAAGTTAAATTGTTTCTAATTATATAATAACCACATTCCTTTTGAAACAGACTAGAAAGGACAACATGTCCAAATGGAGTATAATCATGGAACTAACTCAATCATTGGATTATATGTTTATAATCCTCGCTCAATCCCATGCCATAACAAATCGACTAATTCTTTAATTTCGGTTAGTAAGAGAGATCTTGAACTAAGGAATAGACCCCAAAATCTAAAAACGATGCTTCAAAATTGTTTTCCTTAAATTGATAACAAAAGGATTAGGAATGAGGTTATCCAGAAAAAGAAGAAGTAGAGCTTTAGACAAGATGAGGGAAGTGAGACTGAGATAGCTTGGGCATGTGCAGACGAGGTGCTTTGATGCCCTAGTTAGGAGGTGAGAGATGCTGATTTAGATGGTACACGGAGGGGCAGACCGGAAAAGTATTAGGGAGAGGAGATTAACCAAGACATAATGCGGCTACATATGATCGAGGACAAAACTTCAGATATGAAGGAGTGGAGGTTAAATCTTAGGATAGAAGGCTATTAGGGCTAGAATGTTATCTTGCCTAGTGATGGTTTAGGGTCTATCATAGAACTAGTCATGCCATTAGTTCTGTTGCTATTGCTTTTTTGATTATTGACATTATTTTGCTACTGTTAATATTTTTTCTTGTAGAATTTACATTGCTCTTATTTTAAGCCACTACACTATATCGATTGTTTTCTTCTTCTTTTACTTGAGTTTGTTACAATTGAGCCAAGGGTCATTTGAAAACATCCTCTCTATCTCCACGAGGTAATGGTAAGATCTGCCTACACTCTGCGCTCTCTAAACCCCATTTTGTGGAATTTCACTAGGTATATTGTTGTTGGTAACAATATATTCAGCAGCATAAAAATCTTTCTAGCATGATCCTAAGTGCCTAAGCTCGTTATGGCAAGCATATTGTCATTATTTTACTTTTAGTCTTATCCTATTGGATTGGCTACCACAACATGATATAGTGTCTATCAACAACACTTAGTTTCATGCTTAGTGGCCTATTAAAGCATGCTATGATTTTGTGATTATTTGCTATTATTGTGGTGGTTTTATCGTTACGCTGCAACCTTTTCGGCCTCAACATGCACTAACACTGTAGGGTTTCGTAACCTACATATTGATTATCATGCCGTGCCTACGGGTTGGGTAGATTGTGCGTATGGGCTGGGTAGACCATGCCTATGGGCCAAGTAGACCATACCTATACGACATGCAGGTTGTACCTATGAGGTAGCTCATATATTGTACCATAAAGATTATGATTTCCTTGGTTTAAGGCACATGTACATTCGGACAGTTCAGATCAGAGAAGCATTGGGATCCAGGTAACTGGGCCAATATGGGTATTTAGCAACTGCTTGTGCTCATTAGAATTTGCAGTAATTGTGTGATGTTTATACCTTCCAAGTTTATGAAAGCCAAGTTAAGTTATTGCTTGTTATGTAACTATATTGTCTTGTTGTAGGGAAATAAGATATTATACTTGTTCGCAACAAATTTTCAAAGCGTCGAAAATTAACTGCAACAAAAAATAAATAAAGGAAAGATGCAATTTTTCTTTTTTATTGATGAATTTTTGTGCGTACAATTCTGTTACTCTCTTGATTCTTTCTCCTAAACTTCTCCAAGATCCAAGGGCTTTCAGTAGTGTATTTCTCGAATTGTTAGATGATTTAGATCCCTTAGAGATGTATTTCAATCGCCGGGAAACTTTTTTCTTCCAGAAGATCTTCGAGAAAAACTCCGTTGATCATTCCTTGGAAGAAATGTGTTGTAGATGTTGTAGCTTTCCACAATACTTGTTCCAATGCTTGCTCGAGTGTTTGTAGAATCCCCCTTTGAACTTCATGTCTATTCCCTATTTATATTTGTAGGGGATGAATAAGATTACTTGTGATTGGCCTAAAGATGTCATTTTGACACTTGGAAAAATGTGATTGGTTCTTGCATTTGGCTAAGATTATCACATCATTTGGACAAGTGACATCATCTTGTTGGTCTTGGATGCCTCGTCATCGTAACACATGGCATGGATTTGGGCTTCAAGGTGAGATGAACCTTGGACTTGAACTTAATAAAATGGACTTTATCTATTTTTAAAACCCAAATTAATTATTCAACTCAAATGAATGTGGATTTAATTCAAATTGTGTCTGAATTAACCCAATAAAATTTGTCTGTCCACAAATGCCCCTTCAAGGCTTGTCGACGTATAGGCTTGCCGAAACGTGACGACAAGACTTGAAGTATTCATGATTTTTTTTTTGAGACTTACCAATGTGTAGCCTTACCAATACTTGACGACGAGAGTTGAAATTCATGAACGCATTTTTATTTTTGTGACTTCAAAATTACTTGTTTCTTGTCGTCGCATTCTAATCGGGCCGCTACTTCAGAGTTGTCTACCATTAAAATTCTTCTTGTACTGGATGAAAATACTTAAATCAAAATGGCCAATAATTTCTTGTAGTGATCCAAACAAAGATTATTATGGCTAGACAACATGTGAACTTTCCATATGGACTTGACTTAGAAGTATAACAAGTGATCATATTTCTTTCATGTGTCATTAACAAGAAAATTATTTCAATTTTTTTTTAACCCAAAAAGAAATATTTACTTTCCTTTTGATATTTAAAAGGGAACAAAATTTTCTCCTAAGAGATTCTTTCAAAATGGTGAATCTTACATTGATGAGTTAGTTAAGGATTCTCATCAAAATTTTCTCCAAAAAGGATCTTTCTCAATATGGTAAATTTTTCTTTGATGAGTCAATCAAAGATCGTCATCAAAGTTTTCCCCAAAAAAGATCTCTCTCAATATGGTAAATTTTTCTTTGATGAGTCAATCAAGGATTTTCATCAAAATTTTCCCCCAAGAGATCTTTCTCAATATGGTTAATTTCCCATTAATGTGTCAATCACAAATTTTCTTCTTTTAATTCCACCTAAACTTGCCTTGTATACGAATGACAACTTTCATAAGAACTCCTATATAAGCTTTTCCATTGTTAAAAAACTTCATCAAAGAATTCACCATAAGGTTCTCCATCGTTCTTTTGATTTTTAGCAGTGTCGTGTTTCAATTATCATGAGACACCATACCCTTGTCTTGAAATTATGGATGAGAAGCAAAATTCTCATGCCAAAGCTCTCATCTTGAAAGTTCGTCTTGCAGTGATTGGCGTCTTTTTGCTTGCTAGACAGTTGCTGGAAACTCCCATCCATCTCACAGAATGGCCAACTACACAAACAAAGGACGTCATGTACATCTTCTCGAGCAAAGTTATGAATGAATAGTTCTTCTCATGAAGTCCTCCACTCATCAGAATGTTGTTGATATTAGTCCTCCTCATCGTGATGACAACCTTAGCAGTTGGCGTGTTCCTCCTTCCGATTTTGGCAAAGTTCGCTACACATCTGGATATTGGGAATGGATAGAAGACGTGCATGCTCGTAACAAGGACGCTCTTGACTGTAACAAGACTTATGACGCTCTTTTTGCTTCATTGTTCACATATGACCATAATGAGAATGTGCTCCAAGCGTTTTGTGAAAACTGGCATTCATCCTCCAATACCCTCTCTACTTTCATCAGAGAGTTATCCCTGTCATTGTGGGATTTGAGAACCACTGGAGGCCTTCCTGTTTATGGGACTTCCTATGATGAAGTTATTCCTTCGACTAAGGAATTGACGCATGTAGATGACCAAGGAAAACCTTTCCTTCCAAGAAGTTGCTCAGATTTATTTTTGGCATTCTATCGGGGTACAAAAGGTGTCATCAATGAAGTCTCCTTTCGTGATTGGATTAAGTTCTGGTTTCAAGGTCCAAAAGAATATATTGAGCCTTCACAAAAGTCCTCCAAAAGTCAAACGAAACCAAGAACGAATCATGAATTCGTGATCCTTCAGGAAATATTGACATGACTTTTTTTCCACGAATTGAAGAGCAGAATGCCCCTATTATCGAGCGGCGTGGAAGAATCAATGAGAGATGAGACTTATTTGGTAGTTTTGCTTGCTTGTTGGCTCTGTAAATTCGTGCTTCCTAAAAAGAGGGCTGATTGTGTTCGTGCTAGCATCTTCAAAGTTGCAAGTTTGATGGCTCATGGCGAAAAATTTTCTTTGGCGATTCCAGTCCTCGCAAGCATCTGTCGCGGCCTTAGGGAGATCTCTACCTCCTCAAACTTGGGTTCTTGCAAAGCACTCCTTCCCATTCATTATGTATATGGATGGATTGGTGAGTATTTTGAAACCTATTTCTATGTGAATCGTCCACAACAGGGAGTGCAAATGTGACAAATTTCTGGTAATTAGATATTGCCTTTCCACATGATATGAAATTAATGATTTATGAAATCTATTCCATTGGGATTGGACTAAGTGGACTTTGAAGTGGAGCTTGGTCAGGGAGCTCTATGAGCAACCTAAGGGACCTTTAGTAGCAACCTCTAGTCCCAAACTACGTGCCCTTGTAAGTTGCCTAAATTGACTTTAACTAGTAGATCCACATATAGCTCATGATGTTAATGATGTTACTCATGGAGCCTACGTTGGCAAGTAACCACTCTTTCAGTGTGGGAGTAACACCGGATTCCATGTTATAACTCACATGATCTTAAATGAAAGTTAAGGTTAATATCCCACAAAGGCACTATGTCTTCTTGAAGCTTTTCCTAATGTCCCATTTATAATTGTTTAACCTATTTCTTGATTTACAATTTCTCTCACATGCTTTTCGATAACTATTGGTCATGCATGCTCATGTTTTACATCATGCATACTTCTCACATACTTAGTGCATTTCATGTACTAACACATTTTTTTGCCTACATTATATTATAATGTAAGGTCCGAGGATCAATCCCATTTTGCTCATGGCTAGTTCGAGTTGCTAAAATTCACTTGAGTGGCGATTCCTTATACTTTGAGGCAATCCGATATGAGTTTTATGCTTTCTTCTTATGACTTTATTTCCTATATTAGGGTGAGTTAGGGCTTGGCTTGTATCCCCATCTAGACTAATAGAGGCATGGTAGATTATGGAAGTTATAGCTCCTCTTTATTCGGAGCCTATGTCGATTCACCTTCTATTAAAACAACAACAACATACCTAGTGGAATCCCACAAGTGGGATCTGGGGAAGGTAGAATGTACGCAGACCTTACCACTACCTCAAAGGTAGAGAGGTTGTTTCCTAGGAACCCTTGTCTCAAGAACCCATAAGCAGAATAAACTAGAGATGAAAAAATAGGTAGGAAAAGAAAGGGAAACATAAAGGACAACTAAAAACACAAAGCACATGATAGTGTGTAAATCAAAAACATGATATAAAGATAACATCAACATGTGTAAGACAGATAATGACAACACATGATATAAAACACGACTACTCCTACTATTCTACTATACCCCAAGGCCAGACACCCAACTAACCTACCAACCAAATTAGCCTACTACTCTAATTCGCGACCTCCACTCCTTTCTATCTAAGGTCATGTCCTTGGTGAGATCAAGTTTCGCCATATCTTTTCTGATCACTTCCCCCAATACTTCTTCGGTCTATCTCTACTCCTCCGTGTAACTCCCAAATCCAACCTCTCGCACCTCCTAACAAGAGCATCGGTACTCTTTCTATGCACATGTCCAAACCATCGCAGTCTCGCTTCCCTCATCTTATCAGCCACAGGGGCCACCTCTAGCTTCTCCCGAATGGTCTCATTCCTAATCTTATCACTCCTGGTATGACCATACATCCATCTCAACATCCTTATCTCTGCAACCTGCATCTTCTAAACATGTGCATTTTTTATCGGCCAACACTCCACCCCATACAACAAAGATGGTCTAACCACCATTCTGTAAAGCTTACCTTTGAGTTTAGGTGGTATCTTCTTATCACGCAATATCCCAGAGGCCGACCTCCATTTTGTCCATGTTGCCCTAATACGATATGTGACATCATCGTCGATATCGCCATTACTCTGAATGATAGACCTCAGATACTTAAAGTTTTCCCTCTTAGGGATAGGTTGGGTGGCAAGCCTCACATTAATGTCCGCTTCATCCATCGCAAAAGTGAATTTTCACTCCAAGTATTCTATTTTGGTCCTGCTCGATTTGAATCCTTTGGACTCCAAGGTGTGTCTCCAAACCTCCAACCTATTATTAACTTTAGTCTTGGTCTCATCAATCAGTACTATGTCATCTGCAAATAGCATACACCATGGAACCTCCTCCTGGATAAATCGCGTCAGCTCATCCATCACCAAAGCAAACAGAAAAGGGGTCAACATAAATCCTTGATGAAGTCCCATCTCAACAGGAAAAAACTCGAAGTCTCCTCCCACCGTTCTTACTCGAGTTTTGGTTCCGTATGCATGTCCTTTGTCACCCTAATATATGTCATTGGGACGCCTTTCACCTTTAGACACCTCCAAAGGACATCCCTCGGGACTTTGCATAGGCCTTCTCGAGATCAATGAATACCATATGAAGGTCCTTCTTTCTTTCCCTGTATTTCTCCACTAATCTTTGAACAAGGTGGATTGCTTCAGTAGTCAACCGCCCCGACATGAATCCAAACTGATTCTTCGAAATAGATATTACTTTCCTTACCCTCATCTCCGCCACTCTTTCCCAGGCCTTCATAGTGTGACTTAACAACTTGATACCCCTGTAATTGTTACAGTTTTGAATATCACCCTTGTACTTTTACAATGGAACCATTGTACTCCATTGATCTGGCATCTTGGCAGTTTTCATAATAGCATTGAACAGTCTAGTCAACTACTCTATGCCATCCTTGACCATGTTCTTCCAAAAATCTACCGGAATCCATTGGGTCCGATCGCCCTCCCTCTCTTCATCCTATAATAGTCCATCTAACCTCCTCAACTCTGAACCGCCTGTAATAACCAAAATCTTGATGGCTTTCAAAGTGTGTCACCTTCTATTGACATTTCTATTTTGGATACTTATATTCATTATTCTTGTATATCTTTGATATTCTTTCTTACCTTATATATGTGATGTATGCTAAGAGGCTTGGTTGGAGATCCCCTGAAATTCTAATCGTTGTATCACGTCTAGGACCTAGCTTGGATCGTGACATCTTGGGAGCAGTTGCTTTCTTTATAGAGCTGTTGGAAATATTTCTCCTATATTTCTCACACATAGATACCTTGCCGACCGAGGGATTATTTTTAAGCCGAAATATTTTCCTGACTTTGTGTTACTGACATACGCCATTAAAAAATGGTTCAATAGGGTCGTCAGTTGCGCCCCTCGACTTTGGGGCGTGACACATGTATTGTAAAAAAATTGGTCTTGTAACAATTAGAAGCTATTTGATGCAAATAAAGAAAGATCACCCCATCCTGTCTGTAATAATATACAAAAAGGTCCCACACTTCTGCATATCCAAATTGGGTTTGAATAAGGAAGGGATTCGTATACCTTTTTGATTAATTAGTTACTACATTGTTAAAATTCATGAATTCGGGGAAGGGACTACAAACATATTCTTTTGGTGGATGCACAGAGAAGAGAAAGAACTATGATTCAAAATTAAGGAACTACAAACAACTTTTTATGGTGGATGCACAGAGAACAGAAAGAACTATGATTCAAAATTTTCATATTCAAGTGATTTGCCGTTTAAATATATGAATCAATTAACTAGGAAAAGAAAAATAAACATTTCTGTTAAGATTAAACGGAAGCGCTGTGCAGAAATTCTTACTGATTCAATGTCTTCTCTCATGTGTCTAAGTTTTACATTAAAGATACCCAACCATTCATCCATATCTTCAACACAGTTGGTGGCAGATTCAAGCCCATGCAAGACCTGGTAGGACCAAAAATTTAGGCACAGAAGCATACGTTTATCTTTATTTAAAAAATGTGTTGGTTTTCTTAAAAGGATGAATGGGGCAACAAAAAGATTGAAAGAGACTCTCAATAGATTAAAAGACTCTCTCAATGGATTGAAATAGCTTTTAATAGTTTTCAATAATTTCATTAAGCATTGAGGGGCTTTAAATAGCCAAAGTAAAATACAAAATCTGCATTTTAAAAACAACCTAAAATATCTCAACAACTCAAACAACCTAACTAAAATTCAAAATTCAAATTTATCTTAAAATAACTTATTTTGCTAAAAACTATTGCAGTAACTAAAGGCAAATTTCAACAAAATGGAATGGCCGCCTCATCTTATTGAAGGTACAATATGAAAAGGTAACCTCATTTTATCGAAGGCAAGATATAAATGTTACACATAATCAAGTATGAGAGTGCACGTATAAAGAAATGGTAGTTTGTTGAATCTAAGTTACAGAGAACAAGACAAACATTGTTTGCCATTGCTTTTGGCAGATAAATTAATAACAAACATTCAGAAAGTCTTATCAAAGTAAAATGTTATCAATTGCCATAAAGAGAAAATCTGTAGCAACTCCTGAAAATAGAAACCAAACTCTTCTATGACACCGGCATCAAAGCAATAAGAACTCTTCAGAAAAACTAATGGCTCACCTCATCTATTAATGGCTCATTCTCCAAAATGGCATGCACATTAGCAGCTTCCAAAGCTTGAAGCTCTCGCTTCAGACGCTCAGAGAACGCCTCAGCTTCACCAATACCCATAACATAACTGCCGAATTTGAAAACCAGAATCAGGAAATGAACCAAAATAGTGCTAGATGAAACAAAGGGTTGTTAATTAAAAACAGTAACACAACTTAGCAGGAAACATTAAACCAGGGAGAATATAATACAAACTAAGAGTTTGGCATGAAGGAAAATATTTTTCAGAAATATTTGGTTGGCCAAATATTTTCTATAGAAAAACAAATTCCTTAAAATTATGGAAAATGAGTTCCTTGATCAGGAAAACAAGTTACATAAATCATCTTCAAAAAAGAAAAAAAAAAAACAAGTTACATAAGTAGCATTGCAAGTTCATTATCTCTTTCCCGCGCACCCAACACCCCCACCCCCTTCCCCGCCCTTAACCATCCCAACCCCTGCCATCCCCAAGCCTCCACTCCCCACCACATCTCACCCCATAGTATTTTGCTAGATATAATACAACAACAATATACCCAGTAAAATCCTACAAGTGGGGTATGGGGAGGGTAAAGTGTACGCAGACCTTACCACTACCTCATAGAAGTAGAGATGTTGTTTCCTGTGGACCCTCATCTCAAAACCCAAAAGCAGATAGAACTAGATATGACATTTTGCTAGATATAATATAACATATAAATACTCTTGATGTAATATTTGTGCTTACCTACCAATCATTCCAAATCAAGAAAGAAACTCACTTATTTTTCAAGAAAATATTTTCCTCCGTACCAAACAAGTGTTTGCTAATAGTGCTTTGTACAACAACTTAGGTTCTCCGACTAAGGAAAACAACGATAGCCAACATGGTTATTTAGAATATTTTAATTTGCATAATATCAAACTCACAATTAGATGACTAATCAAGGTTGAAAAAAGGCCTAACTATCTTGAAGTATATGGCCTTGTAAATATATAATAGATGAAGTGGTATTTTAACTAGCGGTATGGAGCTGATATACCCTTCAACTTTGTCATTTAGAGCTAATATACCCCCCGTTACAAAAGTGGCACACATATATACTACTGTTATAAAGGTGGCTAACATAAATCCCTATTGTTCCAAAAGTGGCTCACATAAACCCTTTTTATCCTACGGCCAAGGAAAGTAAAAAAGATTATTTTAAGTTTAATCTTTTTGATTTTTCATTTAAAAAAAAAAATCATGTAGGGGTATATATGATCCTTTTCAGACATGATTTTTTAACTCTATTATTTATGTTTGGCTTAAGCCATATGTGGCCCTCTAAAGTTGTCCATATATTTCACTTAGTCACCTCAACAGACTCCTTTTCCTATTAGACACTCCAATTTAAAAAAATAAATACCTATCAAAAATTTTTCTTATATCTTATCAAAAGAAGATGAGCGTGCAGTGCACTTGCAGGTAATATGACAAATAACCAATCAAATAAAGACATGTGGTATTTTAAATAAGAATAACTATAAAATAAATTATGAATATGAAAAAGTCTAAAACAAAAAAGAAAAGTTAAAAAAAGGAGAAAAAATCTACTTATATACCCCCTGCCTCACCCCCCCTCCCGCACCCCCACCCCAACACGCAGCACCCCATCACCCCTAAACCTCTTCCTTTCTTCTCTTTTCTAACCACTTCTAGGCCAACATTGTTCTTCTTCATTTTAAAAAATAAAGGTTTTAACATATACTAAGTATGAATTCACCATTTTTATATTTCTCTGTGTTTTCTGTCTTATTTCCATTTTATATTGGTTGTGTTCTTAAAGAAGAATGAATTCTTCTTTTTCTAGTTTCGATTTCAAATATTTTTTTCTATTTCTTCTATCAGTTCTTTCTTTTTTAAATTTTGATTTCGAAATTTTTCCTTCCTATTTCTGCTATTAGTTCTTTTTTTTGAAATTTTTTTTCTTCCTATTTCTGCTTTATTTTGTGGGCAAAGAAGGGGAGAAAGGTTGGGGGCGGGGTGTGTGCAGGAAAAAAGAAAAAATATAAAATTTAAATAGTGATCTCCATTTTTTCCGATGAAGAAGCTGTGGACAGAGGTCTCATTTTTTACAGCTACCAAATGAAAGGAAAAAAAATAAGGATTCTAATCTCAAAAAAAAGAAGGGGGAAGGGGGGGGGGGAGAAGTGAATGGTGGTCTTCATTTTTTTCCGGCAAAGAAGACATGAATGATAATCTCCAATTTTTCCGACAAAGAAGATATGGATGATGGTCTCCGTTATTTCCGGCAAAGGAGATGTGAATGGTGGTGTACATTTTTTTACACAAAAAAGAAGATGAAAAGTAGTTTTACATCTAAAGGATTAATACAATGACAAGAAAATTAAAAAACAAAAAGAAAAAGGAGGAAGTTTGTGAAAAAATTTTTTGATGGTGGATTGTGTTGAAAAAATGGTGGTCCGTGCACTTTTGGAAGAGAGCAAAGAGAAAAAGATAGTTATTAGTAAAAAAAAAATGAAAGGAAAAAAGCAGAAATGAAAAAATATATGTTCAAATTAATGATTCATGCACCTAACAAGGTGTGAATCACACTTTTTGTGCCACATCAGCACAAAGTGTCTAAATGGTTCAAATTCCAAATGGTATAGGTATTCAATAGATACAAGACTAGGTTGAGGTGTTTAAGTAAAAATGCAGACAACTTTAAGGGACCGCAAATGACTTAAGCCTTTATGTTTCTTATTCTTCTTTTATTTTTAAAATTTTTAGTGTAAAAATATGAGAAATAAAAAAAAGAACTGTGAATGAGAAAGGAGAAAAAGTAAAAAAAAAATCAAAACTAATTTTTTTAGACTATATTGTAATTCTTTTATTTGTAAAAAAAAATTGGGACATATATGACAAATTTTACACAAAAGTTAGTGAAAAAATAAATTTGATTATCAAAATAATAAATTCAAACTAGCCGCTAAATCAAAGAAGTAAAAAAGAAAGTCCATGTGAGATGGATCAAATATACCCCTGCATGAATATTTATCATATATAAAAAGTTCTTAGGAAATTAAATTTGATTTTTTTTCACTTCCATTAAAGAATGTGAGTCATTTGTGTAACACAAGCAATATATATGAGCCATCTTCAAGGATGTTTGATATGAAAGAAAACATTATTTGGAAAATATTTTTTAATTTTCTCATCTTTGATTGACTTAAAAGTTTTTAGAAAATACTTTTTCAAATCAACTTATTTTCCTCAAATTAAAGGAAAATTACTTACCTCCAAAAATTAAGAAAAATATTTTTCAAAACTCTCATCTAACATCAAATTACAATTCTTTTTCTTACCACATCGCCTAACCCAACCCTCCCCCCCCCCCTTCTTCTACCACCAAACCAAAAATATTAAAAATTTTAAAGTTTATTTTAGAAAATTACTTCACATTTTAAAGATTTTAGTTTCTCTTATCCCACCCTTCCCCTGACCACCCGTATCCCCTTCGCCCAACCCAGAAAAAAAAAAAAAAAAAAAAAAACTTGAAGTTTGAAAGTTTGATTTTGAAAAATATTTTAAAATTTGAAAATTTCATTTTTTTACCCCCATCCCAATCCCCACCACCTACCACCCACAAAACAAGGTTCTTTTAAGAAATTACTTTTAAAAAAGTTTTAAAAATCCTGATTTGAAAAGGTAGGTGAGGTCGTCTCCTGGTTCAAAATAGGAGTCCCACTTTGGAAATCAAATCTTAGGGAGGAAGTTGAGTTGGGTCACAGTTCTATAGATGGGTTTCGCATCGAGTGTTCGGATGTTGGGCTCCCGATTCCAGTGTCGAGGTTAGATCTTGGATTGATCGATCGTGTTCAGGTTCTGGTGTCTAGGTAAAGTCTCAAGGTCGGTTATCGAATTAGCCGCCAGGGTCTTGTCCCAGTTCTAGTGCCGAATTGGGATCGAGTCCTGGGTCGAGTGTCGGGATCAACTCTCAGGTCAGGAATTGGGGTTGAATTTTGAAATGGCCACTGAGTTTGGATCACCAATTGATCGGGGGGTCGAATCTCGATTTGGGCATTGGGATCAAGTCTCAATCGGTTATTCGAATTGATTTTCATGTCACAAACTATTTTCCTAAACAAAACTTTTTACTTTCTAGTAAAAAATAAAAGATATTTTCAGGAAAATATTTTTCATTCACCGACCAAATAGTAATATTTTTCACTCACAACCAAACATGAGAAAATAAGCACAAATTAACTTATTTTCCAAGAAAGCATTTTCCCTCGTAGCAAACACACTTGACTAAGTCGAGGGATGTATTTAAATATTTTTCCTTTTAAATATATGAAAGTAGATGATTCTTCAATTCTCCATAGCATGGAGAGTGCAAGGCATTTCGAGGTAATTTCTATCAGCAACTAGCTTGACTGATGCAAGATAAATTCAGGAGTAAAGCAGTTTGCAGGTTAAACCAATCAAAATGTAGCTTCATTGTAGACACAAAATTCAGAAA
Source organism: Solanum clarkiae (assembly GCA_011800125.2). NCBI lineage: Eukaryota > Viridiplantae > Streptophyta > Magnoliopsida > Solanales > Solanaceae > Solanum > Solanum clarkiae. The sequence goes on from JAABOM020000101.1 coordinate 9,965,623, forward strand.
TTGTACTGGCAAATGAATTACTATATTCTTTAGTAAATTCAGAAAGAAATTAAGGTAGCTAGGCCAATTGTAACAAAAAGAATACACACTTATTTTACAACTCTGAAGTCTTACATCTTTAGTCATATGCAAACTTTGTGACCAAAAATTTCAGGAATCGTTTCCTAATTATTTCAAGACAAAACTCAACCTACCTTAAATTTTAAGTCTAGCATTTAATATAGTGATTAGACATGGGATTGCTGCCTGTACACCATTAGGAATAAAGCCCAAAAGAGACTGGAGGGCACTAGACACAAAACTAGGTAGATTGTTATTTGTATTAAGAGTACTTTATAACAGGTTTCTCAATTATTATTCCACTTTAAACTTTATATTTTTGTAAATGTACTCATCTAAAATAAAGGAAACTGTCTTTTGAAGTAAATAACACTCCGATGTACAATCCCTAGTTTTATAATGCATGAGAATATTTTTTTGAAGAAAAAAGAAGTGAGATATTAGCCATTTCCCTCCAAGACATGATAAAGTCGTGGCAAGAGGTGAAGCAGACAAAAGCAGTTAAGATTTCGAGCGAAAATCGGCACAAAGCAATGTCATGAGAAGTGGGAAAGAGGTTACATACGTGCCTAACAGAGCCTCCATGTCCTCTTCCTCTGCTTGAGATACTAGTTCCCTTTCAACAGTTACTGTCATCTCACCTTCTTCTGCTACAGCAGTGACCGGCCCATCTTGAGGATTAGCCTGTTGCTTGGTAATTGCTGGAGTATTTTCCTATATGAATTAGAATTACATAAAGTACATCAAGTAAATTTCTTTTATTTTAGTTCCTATTTAGAAACATCTCACGTTGCTCGGACTTGGGTGCGGGTGTATGGGTGCAGATCAATAGGTCGGTTCTCCATGACCTAAATTTTAAGATTCGGGGATATGGATATATGCGTGGATATGGGTACAGGAATTCAGCTAAAAATAGAATCAATAAAACCTATATAATGAGATATTAAATAGAAAACATGAGGAGAAAATAATGATTGAGAGGAGAATCTTGTAAGGAGATAAAAGCAAAGGAAACGGCAATAGAAATTAATATACACAAGTTATTCGATTATCTTTAACTTCACCTTAGGTTTTGTTTTGATTATAGATATCATTGAGTCTATCCAAAATTCCTCATTTAAATTTGTCCAAAGTATCCAAAACCCACTGACCAAATCGGGTACAGATCTCACACCTATACCCACATTGGGTTGACACAAGTGCAGCACCAAAAATGAAGAGTCCAAGCAACTTAGCAAATAACTATTTCTAATATCAAAAAAAGCAAGTGTTTATCCTCAATTAAATAGTGAATGTGGGTATGACCTTCAAAGACATTCTAATTGGAGAAACAAGTTACAACACTTCACCTAAAATAACGAATGACTGTTTTACCACTAGCTTCCTTCTTTAATCAGAAGAGAGTTTCCAACTGTGTATTTTGATAAGAGAACATTCTTAAAGACTCTTGATCCTTGAGCAAGATTAATAGAGAGTTTCTTACATGTACAATTAATAATAGACAAAAATTGTAACATTAGAACTTTAAAGGGCACAATAGGCAGAAAGTTGTTCCAGCTGTAGTAACCTTTCGTAAAGATTTTCCCATCCACTTCATCTTTAAAAGAATTTTTACTTTAGATAAGAATCTCAACTTTAACAAACACATTTGTGATCTTCCTTCCACAGGTATAAAGCACAAGAACGAAAGATAACTAGCTCTACCAAATATGTAACTGATAATATAGTTTAGAAGAAGAAAAATTGACACTAACAGAGTCCATCTTTAGCAACTAGACAATTTATAAGATAATGGGAATGATCTTATTTTCTCTCATCAAATGAAGAAACAAAAGGAATGACTATATTATCTTAAGCGCATCCTATCACATCATTTACATGCCTATTGTGCAGTTGACATCAGAAGGGAGGTGGGGAGGTGCAGCCATAATTTAACAAAAGCCGAAACATTTGTGATTTTAGCAGGAAGACAAGAGGCAAGAAGTCGATCAATGCCACCACTTAGGATTCTCTAGTTCATGGAAAGGACAAAGTGGGATTGAAGTTTCAGTCATATAACCATGGCACTGGGGATAAAGAAAAATATCGGTAGCTCAAGTTTTGTATATGCAAAAATAAAGGTGGATTGAATTTTTATGGAAAATATATACTTTTTAAGGCAAAGGTAACTGTGTATTCACAGAGCTCATCATCAAACAAATGATGAGCATAGGCCACTTACAATCTCATCAGAGCATAACAAAAACTACCCTATGGAAGATCACAAATTTCCTATGAGATCAACAGAAAGTTCTATATTCCCCGCAACAACTTGTTCACACCAAAAATAAAGCAGACTGAGGCAATTCATTCTAATATACGGAATGTTGTTTCTCTTATCTTCAAAAGCATCTTGCATTTTTTTCTATACTCAAAGTCCACCAAATGCATACCAGAATTATTCCCACCAGTCTTCTCCGGATTCTTTTCTTCCTATCTCCTTCCAGCTATTCAGCAACTCCTTTGTGGTCTTTGGTACTACCCAACGCACATCAAAAATACATAAGAACATGTTCCACAGATATGCAGTTGTTTTGGAATGAAGGAACAGATGCACATTGAATTCTGTATCTTGTTCACACATAAACACCTTATTGAAAGAACTTCATGTGATGGTATTTCTGCTCCTATCAGTACATTTATACTATTCCCCGGGCACTCGTTGATTGTCTTTATGTCAAAAGACTTAAAACCTATCACAAAGTAGATACAGTCCTCCATTAGAGTGGAGGAAGGTTTAGGAAAGAGAAGGTTGATATGGAGATTCCTGGTGATCATAAGGACCCAGAAAGGAGAGATTTTGGGGGACCTGCGTCAATTCTTGGGACTCATGTCTGGGAGAAAAAATTGCCTGTTGTTCATCCTATAGGCAAGCATATATTCAGCTTGTGTATATATATTGCATAACAATTAATTCCAAAATAATTTACATCATAAACAAATTATGTTTAGCCAGAAAACTATTTTCCCGATTTACCAAATTATGCTTTCCTACAGAATATCACAAAATAAATACCCTTTTTTTCCATTTGAAAAAGAGCCGGTATGTGTAGATCAAAATTTGGTATGGATGAAACATTTTTTCATTTCTCTCATGTTTTGGTTGATCAAAATTTTCGAAATAATATTTTCTAGTAAGTTCGTTAAAGCTGAGTAACCTCCCTGCAGAAGTAGGGAAAACAAGTTTCATAAGATGGAAGAAGGGAAAGCAAGTTTAATAAGTGGCATTCATGCTAACTGTCTCCTCCCCACCCTCACCCCTCCACCCCCATAGCCCCACCACCACCAGCCCCTCATTCCTACGCCACTATCACCACTTATCATATTTTCCTAGATTATACATAAGTCTTTGGGATAATTTTTTTTTTTTTTTTTTTTTTTTTTTAACATACCGCTAGAAAATAAGCAAAAAGAAAACTACTTGTTTGGGAGAAAAATATTTCACTCATATCAAACACACCCTAACTGGATGGAAAACAAAGAATTCGGCAAATGTACAAAAGCACACATTTCTCAAATTTAATAGCTTTTATCAGATCTCATCCCATGAAGATGAGAGGTAATAATCCAAAATCCAATATCATGTTCCAAAACAAAACAATTGATAAACTTTTCCAACCATTTCAATTCTGTTGGGCATTTTTGAGATGTACCTTCCAAGAAATCTAATAAAAAAGGTATCATCAACAAGGATGATTTATGCAAGTGTGATAGAAAGATATAAAGAAATAAACAGAGTGAAACTAACTATAAAATACCTTTATGACACAACTAAATAAAGCAAGCCAACTTTCAAGGCAGGGCCTATGCTATAATATGTTGGAAGATAATGGGCGAAACTTTTATATGTACCTTTGCCCAAAGAGCCATCTCTACCACATCTATGCCCACAACCTTGGGGAGACGACCAAGGACATCCTTACAGATGTTTAGGATGCAAAGCAAAAGGCGATTCCTACAACAGTTTAAAGAAATGGATAAAAGTGCTTATACGAAAAAAAAGATCTACGATATTTATACACTCATTATTAAACAAATACCTATCGTCAACATTACGCATTGTCCACTGAGGTGGAGTAACACTTTGACTTCTGAGATTATCAAAACCCTGTATGAAGAATATCATCTAGATTAAGCTCTATATATTAGCTGCAGGTGGAATTGCAAACTAACTTTGCTGTGAGTATTACCAGCATGAATGTACACCCACTTGGATCATTAGTTACAAGCTCCACCTTTGAAAGATGCTTAAGCTTGTACAACTTTGCAGGCTACATGTGAAAGCATAACATTGTTGTCAGCTTAAATGAGCAACTTAGCACAACTTTCCTTTTCTCCAACATAAAGTCAGCATCCCAAAATGAAGATTTTGTGAGACGCAGTTCGGTTTCATGACTCTAATTATGTCAGTAAGTAAAATAATCTTTGTTAACAGTTTTATGGACACGTTTAGAGATGTGCAGTTTCCTTATACACAACCAAATAGATATTTGATAAAGTGTATGTCATGTAACATTTGAGCACTATTCACAGGATAATTAGGACACAGATTCATGTTAGTAGACAAGCTAAACTAACTTTTGAAATCCATGCTATAAAATAATATGGAGTAGTGAAAAAGTATATGAATAGAAGGAGAAAGTTGTAGTATTAAAAAGATAGATTAGAAGTATTTACCTCAAGGACTCCTCCATTAGAATATTTTAAGACACGAAGAAAAGCTTTAGTGCGTTGGCCTTTAGCTTTTGCTGCACAAACCACATGTTATGAAGAAATGGCCTGTTGTAGTTGACAACACAAGTCTAAATTTTCAAAGTTTACTCCTCCCAGAAATAATGCACGCGTTGGTTTAAATTATGAGCCTAGGTATCCAAGTGATTAATAAATCTGTGATTATTTTTTAATAAGCACTTTTGTTCAGAATAAAGGACATTTAATAAAAAATAATTTGGCCAAATGAAATGGGATGGAACAATACAATTAACAAACTTGTAACAGTGAGATGGAGGGAATATTATTGTACACCTTTCACTAAAGAAATGGCGTCAGCAACCATCAATAATGAACTAGTGCTTATTTCTTCCAAACAATCCAAATTAGTTGAGTCAATTACATTTAAAGATTGATTAATTATAATTAGTGGTAACAAAGAAACAATCAATGAGTGAGATAGATGAATAATCAAAACTTATTTTTACGAAATATATATGTATATAGATTACGTACTGGAGATTGCGAGAACTCTGGGTTTAGCCATGGCACCACGGCTGAGTTTTCCAGAAATGCCTATAATCCCGCTGGTTTTGGCAACACGGATCGACATTATAACTTGTTGTTTTGTGCCTTCAATAGCCGCCTCGCAAGCTCTTCGTAGCTCCGTATCATCGGCGCTCGATTTCGCCATCTCTCTCCGCACAAAAATGACTTAACACAAATGACTACTTCTCTGCCTTACCTTGTATTTCATTTCAACCACTTCACTACCTTGTCCACTTTCTACGTAAAAGGATCCGCTCCAGCGAATTTACATCTAGTAATATTCAAATTTATATTATATGGTATCACGTGTGAAATATAAATGTTCTCATACATGTGGAAAAGAATCTCATTTTCTTTATTATTATATACTCTATATGATGAAGTATATACTAAATGGTGCTTTTACTGTGATAAGTTTTATAAACTACATAAAAATTAATATATTGAATTTAGTTATATTATGCAGATTAATGTTTTGGAGAGTTGGAGAACAAGAGTTCTAAAACAATAGTCATCCTAATCTTGGTTAGTTTGTGATATAATTAACGTCCTCGTTAGTTTTGATTTTTTTTTCTTTTTTGATTTGTTTTTTTGCTTCAACGTTTTTAATTGTAAGAAAAATATCTCAATCACTCAATAATGTATATACACATAGCATAAATCTAAATAATTATTAAACATTATCAGATCTAAATTCATTGAAGGGATCTTTTTCTACTTTTTACCAATATATTACAATAATACTCATATTAATTCATCGACTTCTAAAATAATTTGAAGTATAAATAATTAATATTAAAAATAAAAAATTTTAAAATATTAAATGACAAAAATTTAGAATAAAATAAAATCCTCAATTAAGTGAATAAGAATTATAAGTTCAACGAGTACAAAAATATAAAAAGAACTATCAATTTATGACAACACCAAAAAAAGTTTCAAAAAGAATTCTACATAATTAGCATAGACTTCTTCAAACTATGAAGAGAAAATTGTGGACAAGTTTGTTATAATAACTTAAACAAAATACTTTTAACCATTTCAAACTAATGTTTCACATCTCACTTATTTACTTCCAAAAACTTATCAAATCCTTTACATGTTTTTAAGTTATTAGTTTAGAGCACGCACAATTTGTAAAGTATTAATATTATTATAAAACTTACATTTAAATTATAATATAAAACTGTGAATTTTTAAAAAATAATGAATATTGATCCAAATTTCTTCTTCTCGGATGGAGCCAAAGATTCACTATTTTTTTACTTTGGGGTATGATGGAATAAAGCAAAATGGCTCTTTAAACTGTCTGTGCTTCTTTCAATTGTGAAGTAGCAGTTAGTCAATGCAAATTTCGACGCTCATCATGGGTCATCCGGAAACAGTCGCGGTATGTTTTTAAACATAGGGATCAAGCTGCGTACATCCGACCTCCTTACCCCGCAATGGGTGGGAGCCTTTGAAGCATTGGGGTAATGTTGTTGTTGTAATGAATATTGATCCATTAAAGCTTACTCTATAAAAGAAGAAATTGATTCAAAGAAGTTCCCAATATAGAGGAAGCTCATTCACGTGGTATATGATAATAGATTTAAGATTAGTGAAGAGATAACAAAGACACTAACTTGGATTTTGTTCCCTAGTTTATTGCCCACCTTTTTTTAAAAAAGAATATCTTATTTTCATTAGCTTATTAGTAGAGATCTCAGTTCAAATAGACTTAGCTACAATCAACAAGACTAGATCAAGTTGTACTAAAGTAAAAGTAATGGTTGATCTAAAAGGAAATTTTCTCAATGTTGTGCACATGGATATTCAAAATGAAGCTATTGGTGAGATTCGATAGAAAACAATCCATATCAAGTATGACTTTGTCCTAAATTTAATAGTGAATAAAAATGTAAGGGCACAACATGAATTGTTTATTACTAAAGCAGCAAAAGGTAAAGAAATATTAACTTATCAGATGAATGAAATTTCGATAGCTAGGGTACATCATTTTAAAAAAGAAAAGGAAAAAATTCAACCACGTCCCAATGTAATTAGTGATCTGGGCAAATGGAACGTGGTAATGAACCAGAACAATTACACTGGCAACAACCAAAGTACTTGCAAGCATGTGATGTTACCAACAATAGAGGACAATATAATGTTTTTAATAAGGATATTGCAATAATATCTGTTGAAGTCTAAACTAATATGAGGGGATTGGTTAAATGGGCAACAGAATTATTGTTTAGTTATGAAAATTTCAGGTTCCGTTATACGGGAAAAGGAATTAAGAGGTTAATTCTTAGGATTGCAAGAGTTTATAATCGTTGTTTCGCCTTGATGTTAGCAGAATCTTGCTGAAATCGTGTGAAATAGGCTATGATTTTTCCTCCCTTGAGAAAGAAGGTTTCCACGTAAAATACTTATGTCCTTTACATTCTGTATTTATTCTGTTCTTATTCTAGTTAGAGACTAGGTTGAGAGTTAAGTTGTAAGAGCATACAAGCCACCAATTGATATCATAGAAAGGACTCTTCATAAGGTTAACACCTAGAGGGGATCCTATAGAAAATGGAGCTCCTACTGATCTGGAATAGGGACAATCAACAACTCGACCTCCTAGATTCAATAGTCAATTTTATGAATGGTGGAAGACAACAATGCACGATTTCATCCGAGATGAAAATAGTGAACTGTGGGCCATTGTTCTTGATGGACCATATGTTCTGATGAATGAAGTGAAGGAAGGTGATGTTACTAGATTTTTTCCCAAGACAAGAAGGGAATACAATGGAGCTGATAGAAAGAAAGCAGAGAAGAATCACAAGGCCAATAAGTTATTTGTTTGTGGGATATAATCTGACGAATACAATCGAATCTTTACCTGTGAATCGGCTAAAGAAATCTGGGATTCTTTGAGAACAACTCATAAAAGACACTGCTCATGTAAAGGAATCAAAGGTGAATATATTAACAACTCAATATAAAAGTTTCATCATGAAGAAAGGTGAGTTTATTCAAGAAACACACCAGGTTCACCTTTATCACCAATGAACTAAGGTATTTGGGAGAACCAATCATCACAAGTAAGCAAGTCAAAAAAATTCTCAAATTTCTTCCAAAATCATGGAAAATTAAAGTTGATGCAATGATTGAAGCAAAGTATCTAAACACCCTTACTATGAATGATTAGTTGATAAGTAATTTGCAAACTCATAAGCTCAACAAACAACAAGACTTCTCTAAGAAGGATGAGAAGAAAGAGAAGTCTCTACCCCTCAAAGTTTCTTCTAGCGATGATAATGAAAGAGATGTTGACATAGCTTATTTGACACATAAATTCAAGAGATAGTTAGGAAGCATGAAAATTTTAGAATGAAAGCAAGCCCAAGTAGGTCAGAAAATGCAACTGATCTACATCACAAATGTGGAAAGCCAGGACACTTTAGCAAAGATTATACTACACACAAGGTGGAATACAAAGACTATGTCAAGTCTAGAGGTGACAAAGATTTGAAGAGAGACCATTTCCTTGACAAGTTCAAATGAAGAGCCGCAATAGATTGAGTAGTGAAGAAGGTTCTAGCTAGTTGGGACAATTTCTCAAGTGAATCAAAGGAATATAAATATTCCAATGATGCATCCATGCTGGTTATTAAAGGTGATGAAGATGTGCTCAATTCAATATTTGCATAAATAGCAAAGTCTGATGATGAAGCTGAAGAGGTAACTCTTGATGATGTTAAGAAGAACCTAAGTGCTTCTTTCCTTAAAAACGGTGAAAACTGATTGTTATGTTAGTTGATTCTCTTAGTGAATTGACAAATGAAAAGGATTTTGAGAACAATACTCTAGACATTTTTCAAAATGAAAAAATTCTTTTAGTAGCTCAAATGTTTGAGATGGACGAAAAACTGACTACTCTGGGATTTGAAAATATAAATCTTAAAGGAAAATTATTGAAGGAGTCTACTAATCATTAGAAACGCAAAGGTGAAAGTAGTAGTTTATGCTTCAATTGGAAGATAAGTTTAAAACTGTTGAACTAAAGATGAATTTGACCTTAGAAAGAAATGTTATCTTGGAAAAAGACTTGGTAAAGGCTAAAGAAGAATTGAACAAATTACTCAAGTGGACTACATCCTCAAGAATTTTAAACAACCTTACCAATCAAGGTTCTAATGATGGAAAGGGTCTTGGCTATGTGAAGAAGAATCCTCCTTATAATCTTCATATCAAGTCTATTGTTGTATCTGATAATTTGTTATGTACTCTCTCTGGTAGAAATGGCCATCTCAAAAGAGACTATCTAGCCTGTAAAAGAGCTGAAGAAAGTTTCTCAATATATGCTGAACAAAAGAAGAAGGTTGAAAGTTGAACTTATTCCCAGGTTAAAATCAAAGAATATTTCTAAACAGAGAAAAATAGCTCTACCCTACTGGACAAGAAGTACACTTGTTATTCCTGTGTCTACTTATTGGGAACTCAGACTTAAATGGATTCCTAGACTTAACAAGTGATCCTTGTATAGGTAAGTAAAGGGAGCATCATCCAATGTTGGTACATAAATAGTGGCTACCCAAAGCATATGATAAGAAATGTTGAAAGCTTCCTCTCACTCAAGGCACTTCAAGGCGGAGGTGTCTCATTTGAAAATGGTAAAAAGGATTACATTCTTGGAATTAGGAGAATTGAAAAGTTACTGGAGCACTCAATTTAAATTTTGTATTACGTGAATGGGATAAAATACAATTTATTAAGTGTATCTCAAAATCTATGATCAGGGAAAGGAAGTCAGATTTCTTTCAGAAAAATACATTGTTACTTTTTGACATCTTTACAAGTGATTTTGATTGCCAAATGGGTTAAAAATATATAGGAGCAGACTTGAACACTGTGCAAGGGGATGATCTTACATGTCTTAGTGCTCAAAGTGAGAATGTTGAATTGTAGCACAAAAGGTTGGGTCATGTTAGTTCTTCCTTGTTTAATAAACTTGTAGCCAGGGACCTAGTCCGTGGGTTGCCAAAGTTTAAATTTGCAGATGACAGGATTTGTGACGCTTGTGTTATAGGGAAATAAACCATACCTTTTTTCAAATAGAAGAAGAAAGTCAATACAAACAGACCTCTAGAATTAATTCACATAGATTTATCTGGACTAGTTAAAGTTCAAGCAAAAGGGGGAAAGAAGTATATCCTAATGATTATAGATGATATCTCAAAATTTACCTGGACCATGTTCCTAAGGTCTAAGGATGAAATATATGATGTGTATTTACTAAGATGATTCAGACAAAGTTGAATTGCAAGATAATAGCGATCAGAATAAACCATGGGTCAGAATTTAAAAATACCAATTAATGAACATTTTTTGTACTAAAAATGGATACATCACAACTTCTCATCTCCTAGAACTCCTAAGAAAAATGGTATAGTGAAAAGAAAGAACAAAAATCTGGTGGACATTGATAAAACTATGTTAATATATTTTGTGCTTCCAAAGAATTCTTGGTTTAAGGCAGTAAACATAGCATGCTATGTGACCAGTAGGTGCTTGATCAAGTCCATTCTCAATAAAGCTTCTCATGAGTTGTTGAAAATGCCCAAGATGAACTATCTAAGGAATTTTAGGTGCAAGTATTTTGTTCTTAACAATAGAAAAGATGATCTTGGAAAGTTTGATATAAGAAGTGATGAAGGCGTGTTTGTTGGTTATACATATTACAATAAAGCATATAGGGTATTTAATAAGAGAACATAGTACATTGAAGAAAGTTTTCACATAATATTTGATGAATCTGGTGAACTTACAAGATTTAAGGACCTAGATAAAGTTGAATTTAAAGAGCTACTCTAGTCTCATAGAGATGGAATCAATGAAGAACTAGTTGGTGATGATCAGAATCTAAATACCAATTCTAGACTGACTCGGAGATACAATGTTCTTGATGAGGGACTTAGTTTAGAAGATAACTAGGAGATAAATAGTGAAGGTCAACCAGAAAATGTAAATAATGGTGATACAAATGCAGAAGCAGAAGAAAGTCATCGAGTACCAAGAAGGTCTGAATGGAAACATCAATTCTCTCATCCACTAGATAATGCCATCTCTCTTTTGAATTTTGGAATCCAAACTATATCCAAAATGAGGAATATGGGGGACTTTTCAACTTTCATCTCCTCTACTAAACCCACGTGAAGTAATCCTTGAAGGATATAGATTATCTAAACTCTATGCAAGCAGAGTTGCACTAGTTTGGAAGAAGCAATATGTGGCATCTGGTCTTTAGACAATCTAACAAAACCAGTATAGGGACCAAGTGCATCTTCAAAAATAAACTTGTTTAACATGGTACCATTATTAGAAACAAGTTCAGATTGTTGGTCCAAGGGTAAAGAACAAGCCATTGATTATGATGAGACTTTTACCCTGTTGCAAAGATGGAAGCAATAAGAATACTCATTGTATTTACAACATTCATAGGCTTCAAGATATATCAAACGGATGTCAAGAGTACTTTCTTGAATGGTTATTTGAAGGAAGATATTTATATCAAACAATCTCCTAGTTTTAAAGATATTGATCATCCCAATCATGTGCTCATGTTTGATAAGGCTTTTTATGGTTTGAAAAGGGAACCAAAAATATGGTATGAGAGGTTATCCAAGTTTTTGTTGGAAAATGGTTTTAAAAGAAGACAACGAATTGACAATACTTTGTTCTTTAAGACAAGAGGAAGAGATGTGCTCATGATTTAGGTCTATGTAATGATATTGTCACGACCCAAGCCTAGGGCATAGACGTGACAAGGCGAATGGAACCCAAAGAGGATCCAAACAAGCCTTTTAGCATATCATTTACGCATCCTTGGTCGCGAAAGTAATTAAACAACTATAAGAGAATAAAAATAAGGATATAGGGACTAAGAGAAATCTTTAATAGTATAGATCATCAAAAGAGTAAAGCTTAAGCATAATTACATAACTTGTCCAACAACACCTCTAATATAGATTGGGCGGGGGCCAAGATACTTTTCAGTCTCACCCCTTTTAGTATCAAAGTGCAACATAAGGAAAGAGAAAAAGTAAGTAAGAGTGCAAAGCTAGTGTTCTCGAACTTGAGGACTCACCGATAGCTTATCTTCAAAATAGTCAACTAGCCATGGGGAGGATGATAGTGAGGGGCTCTGGTTCCTACATGGTAACATCATGTAGGCATAGAGTATGCGTTAGTACATTTGAATGTACTAAGTATGTAGGATGCAATGCAACAAGGAATAGACAACTTAATCAAAATGCATAATTATAAGCAAAAGATAGTATATTAGCAACATGGTATGCATGATCAATGCTTGAAGTAAAACATGTTTATACAGAATATAATACATGTGTAGGAATTGACCATCATCATGAACCAAGAAACTAGTACTTGGAATCCAAGGCCTACCACCCCCGTGGAAGGCAATTGAGGTATCTACCCCTCAATTGGTAGATGGGCATAACACCCCCATCAAAATGGTCAAGGTATATACCCCTCAACATGGTAGATGGGCATAGCACTCCCCATCGTAGTGGTCAAGGTATATACCCCTTAGTTGGTATATGGACATAGCACCCTCCATCATAGAGGTCAAGGTATATGCCCCTTAACTAATAGATGGATATAACACCCTCAATCATAGTGGTTGAGGCATAACACTCCCTCAACAAGGTGTGGTCAACTTGCAATACTATAAGTACTTTTCATGAAGTCGACACGTAAATACATTACTTTCATCATCATAAAGTCACTTGACTCCTAGGCCATGCAATAGATCATTAATAACACAAGAACCCTAAATCAGGCATTCAAATACTTGGTAGGTGTGTAATGCTAGTTAAAAATTATGCAATTCAAGAGTGAAATCATGTGAGAAAATTTAATGTGAATCAACCACACCAACACTTGGTAACACCATCATGCAATATACTTTGAAACCCTTCATCAAATCTCATAATGGATCATAGATTCATAACTCAAAACATGCTTAAGCAATCACATTATATGAACCCCAACATCGTTTATATTCAGATTTCGTAATAGAAGATACCCATAAATAATCAACTTGAAAACATGCAATTTACATGAAAAAGAAGGTTGGAAACCATGGGTGAAAAGATCTAATGGTTGAAATCCACATACCTCAACTTTGGAGATTTCCTTGATGGATATTTGAATGAATTCCTTAGGATCAGGAAGTGAGTTTGAGACACTTGAAATGGAGTGAAATATTTGGCTAAATGTTTGAGAGGGCTTTGGGGAATGTCTTGAATGATATGGGGTTGAAAAATGACTAAGTATTAGTGTTTTTATGCATAGGAACGCTAATCCTAAGACCTCAAGCCCTTAGGCTGAAATAAGAAAACTGGCAACAAAATACACTACTCCGCGACGCGGAGCCAACGCGGACTACCACTGTTTTGCGCAAACTTGAGAAAATCAAATTTTGCTAAGGTTGCTTTAAAATAGGGGATAGACCCATTTCTCACTTAATTTTGCCTCCTGATCAAGAATATGAAGTTAGATTGTTGATATCATCTATGAATTTTGAGATATATGGAAATTACAATTATTAGCATTTTCGAGGCACATTTCTAGGCACTTTTGGGGCGTTTCAGTATCTCCCCCTTGGGAACATTCACCCCCAAATGTCAAAGAAGCATACATAAGAAGAGTAATTATGAAGGAATCAGCCCCAACAAGAATGCATTTTCAATAATGCACTTAAACACTACTTTTGAAAATTTCAACATAAGTGTCGAAATCACCATGAACTTGTCAACATAAACATGAATACATGCAAATGACATAAGGACTGATACATAGGACTTGAAATCACATAAAGGCTTTGAATTAGTACATTAGGTTTGAGTGGTATGGAAGAGATAGGAGTGTTGCTTTTGCATGTCCACCTCGGCTTCCAATGTAGCACTCTCAACTTGTTGGTTTCTCCAAAGAACCTTGACGGAAGCAACATCCTTGTTCCTCAACCTCCTCATTTTCTATCCAAAATTTCTATCGGGACCTCTTCATAAGTCAAATTATCTTCAACAACACCCACAACATCAAGAGGTACAATAGCACTTGGGTCACCCACAACTACCTCAACATAGACACATGGAAGACCAGATGAACCATATTCATATCGTTGGGCAACTCTAACTCAAAGGCTACCTTACTAATCCTCCTAAACACTCTATAAGGACCCAAAAATTCTTGGACTCAATTTCCTATTTTTACCAAGATGGAACACACCTTTCATGGGTGAGACTTTCAAATAGATCCATCACCGACCTTAAATTCAAGCTCCCTTCTCCTCACATCGGTATAGGACTTTTGTCGACTTTGGGCTGTTTTCAACCTCTCCCTTATCAACTTCACCTTCTCCATAGCCTCCGTAACCAAATTTGGGCCTAATAAATCCATCTACCCTACCCCAAACCATCCAACCGGGGACTTATTATGTCTACCATAGAGAGTATACAAAAGAGCCATACTAATGCTAGAATGATAACTATTGTTGTAAGCAAACTCCATGAGTGGAAGATGATCATCCCAACTACCTTAAACTCTAAAACATGGGCTCTAAGCATATCCTCAAGAGTTTGGATAATTCTTCCAGCTTGGCCATCTATTGAGGGTGAAAGGCCATACTAAGCATTACCTTGGTACTAAGACCTCTTTGGAAGTACCTCCAAATGTGAGAAGTGAATTGAGCACCACGATATGATATGATAGTCAAAGGCACTCCATGCAATCTAACCAACTCATGAATATACAATCTAGCATAATCTTCAGCATAATAAGTAGTCTTAACCGCTAGGAAATGAGCCGACTTTGTCATTCTATCAATCACAACCCAAATGGAGTCAAAATGTCTTCTATTCTTAGGCAACCCAACCACAAAATCCATGTTAATTTCCTTCCACTTCCAAGTAGGAATCTCTATATCTTAGGCTAGGCCACTCGACCTTTGATGCTTGGCTTTAACTTGTTGGCTATTATGGCCACCGGATACAAACTTAGTAATATCTTTCTTCATGCCACCCCACCAAAACACTTCCCTCAAGTCTCTATATATCTTGGTAGAACTAGGGTGAATAGAATAAAAAAAATTATGAGCCTCATCTAAAATCTTCTCATTCAAGTCATCCACACTAGGATCACACAACCTACTTTGGTACCTAAGGGCACCATCTCCCCCTTGGGAGAAAACCTCCACCTTGCCATCTCTCACCAAGGCCTTCAATTCTGACAAGGTGGGGTCAAAATCTTGCTTTTCCTTTATCTCCTCAATCAATGAAGATTTAGAGCTATCAACAACACAATGCTACCATTGTCAACCTCCTCTAACCTAATTCCCAACTAGCTAACTGATGGACATCCCTAGCCACTTGTTTGCCCCTACCATCAACATGTGCTAAGCTACTCATAGATACCCTATTCAAAGCATCATCCACAATATTAGGCTTACCGAGGTGATAATGTGCACTCATATCATAATCCTTAAGAAGCTCTAACCACCTTCTTTGTCTCAAGTTGAGATCTTTTTCGTTGAACACATATTGGAGACTCTTATGATCGATGAACACATCAATATGAACCCCATACAAGTAGTGATGCCAAATTATCAAAGCAAATACCACAACGGCCAATTCAAGATCATGGGTAGGATAATTCTTTTCATGCACCTTAAGTCTTCTAGAGGCAGAAGCTATTACCTTACCATTTTGTATCAAAACACAACCTAAACCAATTTGTGAGACATCACAATACACAACAAACCCCTCCAAACCCTTCTGGTAGAGACAAGATAGGAGCAGAGATAAGCTTATCCTTCAAAGTTTGGAAACCCTTTTCATACTCTTTGGTCTACAAAAACTTTACCTTATTTTGGGTCAACTTAGTCATGGGAGAAGTAATAGAAGAGAACCCATTCACAAACATCCGATAATAACCTACTAAGCCCAAGAAACTTCTAATGTCCGATGGAGTCAAAAGTCTAGGCCAATTTCTAATTACCTCCGTCTTCTTAGGATCCACCTTAATACCATCACCTGACACCACATGACCTAGGAAGGTAACCTCTTTCAACCAAAACTCACACTTCTCATATTTGGCATACAACTTCTCGTCCCTCAAGATTTGCAAGACCACCTTCAAGTGATCCACATGCTCCCCCTCACTATCGGAATAGATCAAGATATCATCAATAAATACCACCATAAAAAAATAAAAAAAAAGTAGGGTTTAAAGACCCTATTCATAAGATCCACGAAGATAGCCGGTGCATTGGTCAACCCAAAAGACATAACTATGAATTCATAGTGCCCATATTTAGTCCAGAAGGCCGTCTTGGGAATGTCATACTCCCTCACTTTCACTTGGTGATACCCAGATCAAAGATCAATCTTAGAGAAGTGACTAGCCCTTTGAAGTTGGTCGAAAAGATCATCAATCCTTTGTAGAGGGTACTTATTCTTGATGGTGACTTTATTAAGTTGCAGGTAATCAATACACATTCTAAGAGAACCATCCTTCTTCTTCACAAACAACACCGGTGCACCCTAAGGTGATTGGGCTAGGCCTGATAAAATGCTTCTCTAACAAGTCCTTTAATTGTTCTTTCAACTCCTTCAACTCCGCCAGGGCCATACAGTAAGGGAGAATAGAAACGAGTTGAGTATTAGAAAGGAGGTCTATGCCAAAATCTATTTTCATTTTGGTAGGAACACTGGGAAGCTTATTAGGAAAGATATCAAGGAACTTAATCACCATCGACCAACTATATAGGAAGGACTTTAGACTCAACATCCCTAACCCTCACAAGATGATAGAGACATCCCTTAGAATCAAATTTTCGGCTTTAGTGCATGAAATAAACCTATCCTTGACCACCACATCATGACTTTCGCACTCAAGGACAGGTTCATTAGATAATTGGACTTTGACCCTACAGGTTCTACAATCAATACAGACATAATATGCATGCAACCAATCCATCCCAAGAATGACATCAAAATCCACCATATCTAACTCAATCAAATCACAAGGCAATATTTCATGTAAAATAAAATGGGACAATTTTTATAGACCCTTCTAGAAATAATAGATTCACCAACGGGAGTAGACACCTCATAAGGCTCACATAATAATTCGGGTTCAACATGAAACTTTTTGGCAATAAAAAGAGTAACAAAAGAAAGAGTGGCACCTGGGTCTATCAATGCATACACATTAAAATCAAAGACTTTTAACATACCAATGATGACATCAGGCACCTCATCAACCCCTTGCCTCTTTTGAAGAGCATAGAACCGATTGTACCTTGGGGAACCACCTTGTTGACCCCCTCTTCCCATAGGAACTGCATTTATAACCCTTATGTTGTGCACGTGGACAGTCAATCACCTTATGACCCACTTCACCACACCCATAACATGCATTGGTATCATTCAAACATGGGCCATCATGGCCTTTACCACATCTTGGGCACCTAGCATTAGGCCCCACACCACCACCACCTTAAACCCTTGGGTTATCATTAGCAAACCTTCTAGTAGGAGCAAGAACCTTGGCCTTGATGGAACCGACCATTCTTGGACTTTAGAATCTATCCTCAAAATGGGACCTCTTGGCTTCATTACCCTTCTCTTTCTCAACTTTTCCCCATCCAATTGTTCGGCATAAGTAATGAGGCGGGACAAGTCCATATCACCTATCAACATGGCAGCACGACATTCTTCATTTACCAAGTTGGACACACCCATCACAAACTTTTTCATCCTAGACATTCGCTCGGCCACCAATTGTAGAGCATATTTGGAGAGTTGGTTGAACTTGATGGAATACTCCCTCAACCTCATGGACCCTTGCTTCAAATTCATGAATTCCATCATTTTTGCCTCCCTTAGCTCAAGAAGGAAGAACCGATTGAGAAATGCCACCTTAAAGTCCTCCCAAAGGACCATATTGTTATTCCCCTTCTCCCCCTTCCATTGAGTAAACCATATTTTGTCCACCCCCTTGAGTTGATAGGCCGCCAACTCTGCTTTATCTTTCGACCTAACACCCATGATAGACAACACTTTGTACACCTTATCAATAAATTCTTGAGGGTCCTCATCCACTTTAGACCCATGGAACTCAGGTGGGTTCATCCTTATGAAGTCCGTCACTCTAGATGTTAGAGTAGGAGCATGAGGGGCTTAGGCCCCTTGATTGATTTGATTAGTCATATCCTGTACTAACATGGAATATCATCTCGGAACTCTTCATGAGCCGGTTGTTCTTCGGGCGTACGAGCTCTTCTTCCTCTCGGTATAAGCATGATCTAGCATAGCAAAGAACATTCATTAGAGAAAAGCCTCACCTTAACTCCTATAGCATGACATAGATCAAGAAGAAGAGAAACATTTTCTAAAACGCCTCACAGCCTCTTATTCATAGTTGTGGTGCACTTCACAATCATGAATAAGACTCTAATTGACGTGGTGTATTGAATGCCGAGGATAATTAACAACCTAGTGCTCTAACACCATGTTTGTCATGGACCAAGCCTAGGGCCTAAACGTGACACGACGAATTGGAACCCAAATGGGACCCCAAACAAGCCTCTTAGCATATCATTTACACATCCTTGGTCGCGGAAGTGATTAAACAACAATAAGAGAATAGAAATAAGGATAGAGTGACTAAGTGAAATCTTTAATAGTATAGATTATCAAAAGAGTCAAGCTTAAGCATAATTACATAACTTGTCTAACAACACCTCTAGCATAGATTGAGCGAGGGCTAAGACATTTTTGGGCTCACCCCTTTTAGTATCAAAGTGCAACAGAAGGAAAGAGCAAAAGTAAAAGTGCAAAGCTAGTGTCCCCAAGCTTGAGGACTCACCAATAACTTATCTTCAAAATAGTCAACTAGCCACGGGGAGGATGATCGTAAGGGGCTCCGGTTCCTACATGATAACATCATGTAGGCATAGAGCATGAGTTAGTACATTTGAATGTACTAAATATGTAGTATGCAATGGAACAAGAGATAGACAACTTAATCAAAATGTATAATCATAAGAAAAAGATAGTATATTAGTAACATGGTATGCATGATCAATTTTTGAAGTAAAACATACTTATACAAAATATAATACATGTGTAGGAAGAGACCATCATCATAAACCAAGCAACTAGTACTTGGAATCCAAGGCCTACCACCCCCTTGGAAGGCGATTGAGGTATCTACCCCTCAATTGGTAGATGGGCATAACACCCCCCATCAAAGTGGTCAAGGTATATACCCCTCAACATGGTAGATGGGCATAACACCCCATATCATAGTGGTCAGGGTATGTACCCCTTAACTGATAGATGGACATAACACCCTTCATCACAGTGGTTGAGGCTTAACACTTCCTCAACAAGGTGTGGTCAACTTGTAACACTATAGGTACTTTTCATGAAGTTAACACATAATTACATTATTTTCATCATCATAAAGTCACTTGACTTACAGGCCATGCAATAGATCATTAATAACTCAAGAATCCTAAACTAGACATTTTATCACACTTGGCGGGTGTGTAATCCTAGTTTAAAATTATGCAATTCAAGAGTGAAATCTTGTGAGAAAACTACATGTAAATCAACCCACCAATACTTGGTAACAACGTTATTCAATATACATTGAAACCCTTCATTAAATCTCATAATGGATCATAGATTCATAGCTCAAAATATGCTTAAACAATCACATTTTATAAAACCCCAACATAATTTATATTCAAATTTCATAATGGAAGATACCTATAAATAATAAACTTGAAAAACATGTAATTTACATGAAAAAGAAGGTTGGGCACCATAGGTGAAATGACCCAATGGTTGAAATCCACATACTTCAGTTTTGGAGATTTCTTGATGAAGATTTGAATGAATTCCTTAAGATCGAGAACTGAGTTTGGGAAACTTGAAATGGGGTGAAATATTTGGCTAAATGTCCGAGAGGGTTTTAAGGAATGTCTTGAATGATATGGAGTTAAGAAATGACTAAGCATAGGTACTTTTACGCATAGGAACGCTTAGGCCCAAGACCCTAAGGCCTTAGGCCAAAATAACGCAGAGCCATCGCGGACAGCCATTGTTTTACATAAACTTGGTAAAATTAAATTTTGCTACGGTTGCTTTAAAATCGGGTTTAGTCCCACTCCCCACTCAATTTATCCCTCTGATCCAGAATTTTAAGTCGAATTTTTGATATCACACATGGATTTTGTGATATATGAAAATTATGATTATGAAAATTTTTGAGACACATTTTCGAGCATCATTTTGGGGCGTTTCAGATATTATCTTTGGTGCAACTTTAGAATCTATGTGTGAGGAATTTTCAAGTGTCATGAGTAGTGAATTTGAGGTGAGCATGATGGAAGAACTAAGCTTCTTCCTAGGCCTACAAATAAATCAATCTTCAAAAAGGACCTCAATCTGTCATGAGAACTATATCAAAGAGCTATTGAAGAAGTTTCAAACGATGGATGCAAAGCCTATTGATACCCCAATGGGTGAACCTGGTCCTTTAGTGAATGTGACTATGTATAAGGGCATCACTGGTTCATTGTTATACTTGATTGTAAGTCAACCTGATATTGTATTTAATGTTGGAATATGTGCAAGGTTACAACCAAATCCCAAGGAATCTCACTCTAAGGAAGCCAAGAGGATTCTAAGATATTTGAAGGAGACATAGGACATGGTCTTATACTACCTTGGAGGTGATTCATTTGAGTTGGTTGGATATGCTGATGTTGACTATACTGGATATCAAGTTGATGGAAGGAACATCTTGGAATAGATCACTTCCAAGGGTCATGTCTTGTTTCACGGGTACTAAAAAGCAGAACTAGTTGCTTTTCAATAGCTAAAGCTGAGTATGTGGCAGATGCTTTTTATTATGCTTAATTATTATGGATTCAATAAAACCTCAAAGATTTTGGTGTGATTATATAAAGAACAACCTTAATAAGATCGAATCAAGGCTCTAAATATGTTTTCAAAGGTTTTTGTCCTAGAGTGCTTTTCAAGAAACCTTCCACGGAGGGAAGGTGCAGTCCATGCCCTGTGAAGGGTGTCATGGAGGCCACTTTGATTCCAAATGCAGGTTATCCAGTGGTTGCCTAGGAGATGTACCTACCACGGAGCACATCTCGGCTTGTGCTGCATACCATGGCTCGTAGTGCATATCACGAAAAATGGCATGTCTCGTGGAGGGTTCCCTGAAATGCCCTAAAAATGTGCTTCAGAATGCTCATAATCACAACTTTCATATATCTCAAAATTCGTTCGTGATATCAAAAATCTGACTTTATAGTCTCGATCAGGGGGTAAAATTGAGTGGGAAATGGATATAACTCAAATTTTAGAGGACCCATAGCGAAAATTAATTTTTGCTAATTTTCGATTCGAGAGTGTATCCTATGCTAGCTGCGACACGCTAGGGGCGTGGAGCAATACAATTTTGTCCTTCGAGTTTGGTCCGCATCACAGATGAATGCGGACCAGTACAACTTTTTTCTTAGTTTTTCTTATGCGCCCAAGGACATTGGGGCATATCCCCATGCCCACTAAAACGTGGAACCACCCATACTTAGCCATTTATCAACTCTATATCTCACAAAACCCTCTCTCAAACCCCTCTAAGACTCTACAATTCTCTCATTCAAATCTAAGGATCTCAAGATCAACTTTGGAACTCAAGGAATCATTTCAATCTCTAAGACTACTTCAAGTTCACCTCAAAGAATTCAAGGCTTAAGGTATGTGTGTTTCATCCGTGGGGTTTCTTTCACCCATGGAGCCCAACCTTCCCTTTTCATGAAAATTGCATGTTTTCAAGTTGTATTGCCTATGAGTATCTCTTATCGTGGATTATGAATATAAATTATGTTGGGGTTTTATGAAATATTGATTAATTATGCATGAATATCTATTTCAAGCTTATACCATGAATTGATTTTGTCTATTGAAACTACGCATGCTTTGAGCTATGAAACTATGAATTACCTTGAGCTTTTGTGATGGATTTCAAGGTACCCTACATGAGGGTTTCACTAAATATTGGTGGGTTGTTTGCATTAAGTTTACTCATCTTAGTTAACTCTTGCATTGCATGATTTTTAGCAAGTATCATGAACCCACCATGTGTTTGATAAAATGTCAAGTCAAGAATTGTCAAGTTATTGATGATCTATTTCATGATTTAAGTCAAGTGACTTCATGATGATTAAGGGCTTTCAAGTATGTTTTGAATTCATGAAAAGACTCTATGATTTTACAAGTATCAAGTTAAGCCTTATTTCAAGATTTTTACTTCTTGTGACCAATCATGTTAAAGGAAGGGTTCATGTATTATTATGATCTACTCTCATGTTCAAGTTAGGCTCACTCCTAAAGTTCAAGCATGTTTCAAGAGCTACTCATGTCATGTTTCCATGTTTCTTACAAGTTATGATTATTTCAAGTATTCTATAAGAGTTGACTTAGCACTGACTGAGGCTTAAGATGGGGGCTTGACTCAAGGAGTCCTTACATAAAGTCTTTAGTCTCTAAACTATGTGGAACCATAGGATTATGATTATTAACCTTGCTATACTAGTGGATCCATCTAGTCATGTTTGGTTTACCTTGGCAAGTAAACCACACCTAGTCCGGGGGTGTCATGCTCGTCCACCTTACCGAGGGGTTGTCATGCCTTAGATTCCAAGTTGTAGCTACTTGGTCTATGTCGGTTGATGTCGCTTCCCGCTATGTATTCAATATATATTGTGCAAGTTGAATAATTTACAAGTATGTTTTATTATGAGCATTGATTATGCATTTCATGTTGAGATTATATATGTATTGCTTATGATTATGCATTTTGACTATATTGGCTTATGATTTATTACATTGCATCCCGCATATTTAGTACATTTAAAAGTACTAACGCATACTCTATGCCTACATGATATTACCATGTAGGGACACCTTTTGATCATCCTCCACGTGGCTAATTGATACTTTGGAGATAAGCTTTGGTGAGTCCACAAGCTCGAGGACACTATCTATATTACTCTTGATATTTTGAGACTTCTTTATGTTGAACACTTGTTATTATGAGGGTGAGCCCGAAAAGTGTCTTGGCCCCCGCTCCATTCCGAGTTAGAGTTGTTATTGGATATTATGATGTACTTATGCTATGCTTGACTCTTTATGCTTTTATGGATATCAATATTTCCCTTAGTCGCACTTCCCTTTTTATTATATCTTTTGCTCTTGTTTATTTTGCTTCCGCGACCTAGGATGTGTGGTTGATATGCTAAAAGGCTTGTTTGGGGTCCTTTCGGGTTCCCATTCGCCATTTATGTCTATGCCCTAGGCTTGGGTCCTGACAAACTTGGTACCAGAGTAGTAGGTTGTTAATGGTCCTCGAAAATCCGACACACTGCGTCAATTTGAGTCTTATTCATGGTTGTGAAGCGCGCTGCAACTATGAATGGGAGGCTATGAGGCATTTTAGGAAATGTTCCACTTTTTCATGGTCTATATCATTCTTTAGGTGTAACTATAAGGATTTTCCCCTAACGAATGCTCTTGTTTCCTTCTAGATCATGTTGATTCCAAGGGGAAGACTAAGGAGAGCCCGTACTCTCGAGGAGAAACTAGGCCCTCCCGCTACTCAAGAAGAAGTGGTATCCCAAGAAGACTTCCGAGATTCTATCATAATGTTGGCCTATGCTATGACCAACCAAATGAAACAAGGGGCCTAAGCTCCTCATGCTCCCACTCCAGCCTCTAGGGTGAGAGATTTCACATGAATGAACCCATCGGACTTCCATAGATCCAAGCCAAAAAAGGATCTCCAAGAGTTCATCGATGAGGTGTATAAAGTGTTATCTATCATGGGGGTCATCTCAGAAGAGAAAGTGGAGTTAACAGCCTACCAACTCAAAGATGTAGCCCAAATATAGTTCACCCAATGGACATTGGAGAGGAGAGATGATGATGCTATTCCTTGGGAGGAGTTCAAAGTTGCATTCCTTAACCAGTTCTTTCCTATCGAGCTAAGGAAGGCTAAAATGATGGAATTTATGAATCTTCAGCAAGGTTCCATGAGCACGAGGGAGTATGCCCTCAAGTTCAATAAGCTCTATAGGTATGCTCCACACTTAGTGGCCGACCCCTAAATCATGGATGAACAAATTTGTGTCGGGGGTGTTCGACTTGGTCAATGAGGAGTGTTGTACCGCCATGCTAGTGAGTTATATGGATTTGTCTAGGCTCATGACTTATGCCGAGCAAGTAGAGAGGGAAAAGCTTAGAAAAAGAAGAAGTGGTCAGTCCAAGAGGGCTTGTTATGGTGGTTTCCAAGTTCCAGGGGTGGCTGGTTTCCTCAAGGCCATAAGTTCCAAGGCCAAGGGTATTCTTGTGCTCCTAATAATCTAAGATTCCAAGGTGGTGGTGGTGGGATGACTCACCCTAAGTGCAAAAGATATAGTAGGAACCATAGTGGCCCATGCTTCAGAAACTCTAATGCTTGCTTTGGTTGTGGTGAAGTGGGTCAAAAAGGTTATTGATTGTCCTCATGCTCAAAAAAAAGGTAGAGATGGTCGTCCACTAGGCCAAGGTGCTAATGCGGGTCCAAGGGAAAAGGGAGGCCAACAAGGGGGTGCTCCAGGGCAAAATAGATTCTGTTCTCTTCAAGGGAGGCAAAGGGTGGATGAGGTGCCCAATCTCATCAATGGATGTTAAAGGTTTTTGATTTTGATGTGTATGCATTGATTGATCCAGGTGCCGCTCTTTCTTTCATTACTCTTTTTGTTGCCAAAAAGCTTCATGTGAGTCCCAAATTGTTGTGTGAACCATGTGAAGTGTCTACCCCTGTTGGTGAGTCCATTGTTGCTAAAAGAGTCTATAGAAATTATCCCATGTTCATGTTGCATAAAGTCTTGCCTAGTAATTTTGTTGAATTAGATATGGTGGATTTTGATATCATTCTTGGGATGGATTGGTTGCATGCATATAATGCTTCTATTGATTGTAGAACCCATAGGGTTAAATTCCAATTTCCTAATGAGCCCGTCCTTGAGTGGGAAAGTCGTGATGTGCCGGTCAAGGATAGATTCTTTCTTGTCTTAAAGCCCAAAAGTTGATTTCTAAGGGTTGCCTTTATCATCTTGTAAGGGTTAGGGATGTTGAGTCCAAAGTCCTTCCTATTGAGTCGGTTCTGGTGGTTAATGAGTTTCTTGATATCTTTCCCGATGAGCTTCCCAGTGTTCCTTCCTAAAGGGAAATAGACTTTGGTATAGACCTTCTTCCCGATACTCAACCCATTTCCGTTTCCCTTTACCATATGGCCCGGCAAAATTGAAGAGTTAAAGGATTAATTGAAAGATTTTTTGGAAAGGGGTTTCATAAGGCCTAGCAAGTCACCTTGGGGTGCACCAGTGTTATTTTTGAAGAAAAAGGATGGTTTTGTTAGAATGTGCATTGATTATCGGCAATTTAATAAGGTTACCATAAAGCACACCCTTTACCAAGGATCGATGACCTTTTTGATCAACTACAAGGGGCTAGTCACTTTTCTAAGATTGATCTTCGGTCTGAATACCACCAAGTGAAGGTGAGGGAGTGCGATATTCCCAAGACGACTTTTCAGACTAGGTATGAGCACTTTGAGTTTGTGGTTATGTCGTTTGGGTTGACTAACGCACCGACTATATTTATGGATCTCACGAATAGGGTCTCTAGACCCTACTTTGACATGTTTTTGGTGGTTTTTATTGATTTATTCTAAGAGTGAGGAAGAGCATGTGAATCACTTGAGGGTATTGCAAATCTTGAGAGAGGAGAGGTTTTTTTCTAAATATGAAAAATGTGAATTTTTGTTGAAAGAGGTTGTTTTTTTAGGGAATGTGTTGTCAAGTTATGGCATTAAGGTGGATCCTAAGAAGATGGAGGTGATTAGAAATTGACCTAGACCATTGACTCCATTGGATATTAGGAGTTTCTTGGGATTGGCAGGTTAGTACCAGAGGTTTGTGAATGGTTTTTCTTTTATTGCTTCTCCTATGAC
Organism: Solanum clarkiae; assembly: GCA_011800125.2. NCBI lineage: Eukaryota > Viridiplantae > Streptophyta > Magnoliopsida > Solanales > Solanaceae > Solanum > Solanum clarkiae. The sequence continues at coordinate 9,992,125 of JAABOM020000101.1, forward strand.
AAAGTTGACCCAAAAGAAGGCAAAGTTCGTGTGGACCGATGAATGTGAAAAGAGTTTCCAAACCTTGAAAGATAAGCTTATCTCCGCTCCTTTCTTGGCTCTACAGGAATGGTTTGTAGTATATTGTGATGCCTGAAGAATTGGTTTGGGGTGTGTTTTAATGTAAAATGGCAAGGTCATAGCATATGCCTCTAGACAACTTAAGGTGCATGAGAAGAATTATCCCACCTATGATCTTGAATTGGCGGTCGTGGTGTTTGCTTTAAAGATTTGGCTTAATTACTTGTATGGGGTTCATTTGATGTGTTTACCGACCACAAGAGTCTCCAATATGTGTTCACACAAAAAGATCTTAACTTGAGATAAAAAAGTAGTTCGAGCTCCTTAAAGATTATTGTATGAGTGTGCATTATATTCTCAACAAAGACAATGTTGTGGCCGATGCCCTAAGTAGAGTGTCCATGGGTAGTCTAGCTGATATTGATGATGGTGGAAAAGAGATGGCTAGAGAAGTTCACCGGTTGGCTAGATTGGGTAGGTTGGATGAAGTTGAAAATGGTAGTGTAGTGATTGTTGATGGTTCTAAATCTTCTTTGATTGAGGAGGTAAAGTCAAAACAAGATCTTGACTCCGCTTTGTTAGAGTTGAAGGCCTCGGTGAAAGATAGTAAAGCATAGGTTTTCTCCCAAGGGGGAGATGGTGCCCTTAGGTACCAAGGTAGGTTGTGTGTGCCTAATATTGATAACTTGAGGGAGTTGATCTTGAAGGAGGCCCATAATTTATCCTATTCTATTCACCCCAGTTCTACAAAATGTATATAGACTTGAGAGAAGTGTATTGGTGGGGTGGTATGAAGAGAGATTATGCCAAGTTGTATATACATAAGCTGGTTAGATTGCATGGGTGCCCTCATCTATCATTTCAGAACATGGTGCTCAATTCACTTCTCACTTTTGGAGGTCCTTCTAAAGACGTCTTGGTACCAAGGTTAAGCTTAGCACGACTTTTTACCCTCAAATGGATGGTCAAGACGAGAGGACTATCCAAACTCTTGAGGATATGCTTAGAGCTTATGTTTTGGAGTTTAAGAGTAGTTGGGATGGACATCTTTCACTTATTGAGTTTGCTTGCAACAATAGCTACCACTCAGGCATTAGTATGACACCATTTGAAGCTTTATATAGTAGGCATTATAGATCCTCGATTGGATGGTTTGAAGTGGGAGAAATGGCCTTTTTAGGTCCGAATTTGGTCATGGAAGCCTTAGAGATGGTGAGGTTGATAAGGGAGAGATTCAAAACAGTCCAAAGTAGACAAAAGTTCTACTCCGATGTGAGGAGAAGAGGTCTTGAGTTTAAGATTGGTGATTGGGTTTACTTGAAAGTCTCACCCATGATGGGTGTGGTCTGGTTTGGCAAGAAAGGTAAATTAATCCCAAGGTTTGTGGGTCCTTATAAAGTTTTGAGGAGAGTGGGTAAGGCTGCATATGAGTTGGAGTTGCCTATGGAGATGAATATGGTTCATCTGGTCTTCCATATGTCCATGTTGAGAAAATGTGTGGGTGACCCAAGTGCTATAATGCCCTTGGATGTTGTGGGAGTAATGGAAGATAATTTGACCTGTGAGGAGGTCCCCGTGGAGATTTTAGATAGAAAAATGAAGAGATTGAGAAACAAGGATGTAGCTTCCGTCAAGGTCCTTTGGAGGAATCAACAAGTTGAAAGTGCAGCATGGGAAGCTGAGGCGGACATGAAAAAGTGATACCTATATCTCTTCTACTCTACTCAATCTGAAGGTACTAATTTAAGTCCCCTATATGGTTTCAAGTCTTAAGTTTCAGACCTTATGTTATTTTGCATGCATTCATGTTCACGGTAACAAGTTTATGGTTATTGTTGACATTCATGTTGAGATTTTTTGAAAATGATGTTTAAATGCATTTGTTGTATTCATGTCAGGTTAAAATCTTCATGATTACTTCTCTTTGCATGTTTCTTTGACATTCAGGGACGAATATTCCTAAGGGAGAGATATTGAAACACCCCAAAAATATGCTTTGCAATGCCCATAATCACAATTCCTTATATCTCAAAATCCGTGTATGATATCGAAAATCTGACTTCATATTCTCGATCAAAGGGCAAAATTGAGTAGGGCATGGGTATAATCCATATTTTAGAGGACCCATATCCAAAAGTAATTTTCGCTAATTTTTGATTTTGAAAGAGCATCCGCGCATTGGCCGCGACGGGCTAGGGGCGTGGAGTAGTACAATTTTGTCCTTCGCATTCGGTCCTCGTCGCGGACTGGACGCGGGCCAGTACAATTTCTTCCTTAGTTTTTCTTATGCGCCCAAGGGCATTGAGGTCATAGCCCATGCCCACTCAAATGTGAAAACACCCATACTTAGTCATTTTCCAACTCTATATCTCACAAAACCCTCTCTCAAACCCCTCTAAGACTATACAAATACTCTCATTCAAATATAAGGATCTCAAGCTCAACTTTGGAACTCAAGGAATCATTTCAGGCTCTAAGACCACTTCAAGTTCACATCAAAGAATTCAAGACTTAAGGTGTGTGCATTTCATCCATTGGATTCCTTTCACCCATGAAGCCCAACCTTCCCTTTTCATGAAAATTGCATGTTTTCAAGTTGTATTGTCTATGGGTATCTCTTATCATGGATTATGAATATAAATTATGTTGGAGTTTTATGAAATATTGATTGATTATGCATGACTATCTATTTCAAGCTTATACCATAAATTGATTTTATCTTGAGACTATGTATGTTTTGAGCTATGAAACTATAAATTATCATGAACTTTTGTAATGGATTTCAAGGTACCCTACATGAGGGTTTTACTACATGTTGGTGGGTTGATTTGCATTAAGTTTACTCATCCTGTTTTACACTTGAATTGCATGTTTTTTTTAGCAAGTATCATGAATCCACCATGTGTTTGATGACATGTCAAGTAAAAAATTCTCAAGTTATTGATTATCTAATTCATGATTTATAAGTCAAATGACTTTATGATGATTAAAGTTTGTCAAGTATGTATTGAATTCATGAAAAGAATCTATGATTTTACAAGTGTTAAGTTAAGCCCGTTTTCAAGATTTTTACCTCTTGTGAGCCAATCATGTTAAAGCAATCGTTCATGTATTATTATGATCTACTCTCATGTTCAAGTTAGGCTCACTCCTAGAGGTCAAGCATGTTTCAAGAGCTACTTATGTCATGTTTTTATGTTTCTTACAACTTATACAAGTTATAATGATTTCATGTATTGCGTGTGATTTGACTTAGCACTGATTGAGGCTTAAGATAGGGGCTCGACTCAAGGGGTCCTTACATAAAGTCTTTAGCCTCTAAACTATGTGCCATCATAGGATTATGATTATTAACCTTGCTGTACTTGTGGATCCATCTAGTCATGTTATCATATTTGGTTTGCCTTGGCAAGTAGACCATACCTAGCTGGGGGATGTCATGCCCGTCCACCTTATTGAGGAGGTGCCGTGCCTTGGATTCCAAGTTGAAGCTACTTGGTCTATGTTGGTTGAGGTCACTTTCCACTAAGTATGCAATATATATTGTGCAAGATAAATGATTTACAAGAATGTTTTATTATGAACATTGATCATGTATGCTATACTGAGATTATATGTCTATTGCTTATGATTATGCATTTTGACTATACTGGCTTATATTTTATTGCATTGCATCCCGTATACTTAGTACATTCAAACGTACTAATGCATACACTATGTCTACATGATATTACCATATAGGGACTGGAGCACCTTTTGATCATCCTCCACGAGGCTAGTTGATACTTCAGAGATAAACTTTGGTGAGTCCTCAAGTTCGAGGACACTATCTACATTAATCTTTCTATTTTGAGACTTCTTATGTTGAAAACTTGTTATTATGAGGGTGAGCTCGAAAAGTATCTTGGCCCCCACTCCATTTCAAGTCAGAACAAACAAAAAAAGCAGCATCTCCTTGTTTGCCAGTAAACTTCTTTCTTTTATAGTGCTTCAGATTGTCTTTTAAGATTTGGGTATGGTAGATTACTGTACCCGGGCCACCTCTTGGATATTATGATGTACTTATGCTTTGAGCTTGACTCTTTATGATTTAATGGATATCGTCTCTCTTCCATTTTTATTATATTTCTTGTTGTTGTTTATTTTTTCTTCAGCAATCAAGGATGTGTGATTGATATGCTAAGAGGCTTGTTTTGGGTCCCTTCGGGTTCCCATTCGCCGTGTCAAGTCTAGGCCCTACGCTTGGGTCATGACATTCCCTTCACTTGGCCTTCATGGTTTTCCTCCTATTGCACCGCCATGAATCCCACCATGACCCGTGGTGCACACCACAGCCAGTAGGGGTCTCGTGTAGTGCACATCGACATAGTTTTATTTTTATAAGGTTGTTTTGGTCTTTCTCGAGCAGCTAAGTTTCTGTTGGATGTTCGTGGACTATAATTCCCTCCTAATAAATTCCTAATCTATTCTAAACATTTGCATGCACTCAAAATGCTTAGCCTCACAAGATCATTCTTCCAATAAAAAAAACTCTCAAATCCTCATTCAAGCACAAGTCAAGAGTTCATCAAGGAACCTTATGTTTCAAGCTAAATTCACCTCTAATTCTTCAATCTACCCTAAGGTATCTGGGATTCATCCATGGTTTCCATCCAACCATGGATCCCAACTTAATTTCTCATCTAATGCATCTATTTTCAAGTATGATAAAATTGGGGTTTTCATGATTTGGTTTTCAAATAATATGATTATGATATGAGCTATGTTTAAATCATGAAATATGCATGAAATACTTTCAATTCTCTTTAATTACATGATTTACATGAAGGTTCTTCTACTATGATATGATGATTATGGAAACCATACATGGGTAACTTCATTTGTAATACACATGTTTTTTTATCCAAGGATGATGCATGTTTTCGCTTAATTCTCATGATTTTGAACTTTATGCTTATGTACCCATGCTATACTCTCATCTCTTGTCACATGAGATTGTAAACATGAGCATGATTATGACGTGATTATGATTTGACTTTAATCAAGTAAGGGTATGCACTCACCATCATGTACAACTATGAAATAATCTATTCTTGTAAGGACCTAGACTTTGTACGACTTCAATATAGCTTGTAAATTTGGTTTGGAAAAGTTTTGGACCAAGGTGACGCTTCATGGAAGCCTTCACGATCAGTGTGGTGCTATATGGACTGTGTGGAGCCTCCTTAAAGTGTCCCTTGGCCTTGTGTGGGGGTGTGAAAAAGTTAATATGGAGTTTGGGACCAAAGCATACCACACTTGGACCTCACACAGTACGTGTGAGGCTATACGGACTATGTGGTGGACGTTATGGTAGCCTTGGGCTTGAGACCCCACAGTTTTGAGCCTAAGGCAAGCACCACAGCCCCTCTCATGGATCGTGTGTTGCTTCACGATCTATGAGGCCCTCCCGTATAGGTGTTGGAGTGAAAATTTTCTTAGTGTTGGATCATTGTATCGAAACTTCATCATGGAGAATTTTCTAAGTGAAATGGTACGGAGGAGTACACGGATCGTGTGGCTTGGTACGGTCAATATAACCCTTCCGTATGGGTACCTATGTTGAATTTTTCTATGTATGGGATTACTGTCTCGAACCTTCATTAGGTGGAATTTTTCTTACTGTTGGGCCACGAGAAAGTATACATTGCGTATGCCTCACGGACTGTATACCCCCTCCCCGAGACCTTTACTTTAATTTTCTACTCATTTCATTAATGACATTTTCATAATTATGGTTTATCCTAAGGGTCTTTTGTGACTTTCTATGCCACCTAAAGACATTCAGATGACCTATACTTTATTTCTCTCATTCAATTCATCCTTACACTTAGAATTATATTGAACTCTCCTTAAGAAATCTCTTAAAGGCTCTTGTAAAGACTAAGCTAGGAATCAAGGAGAAAAACTCCTTTTTTCATCAAATTTCTTCTTGAATCTTCTTCATTAGCTAAGGTATGTGGGATTGATTCTTAGTCCCTTTCAACCAAGAAGACCCAAACTCTTTTCATTGGAATTTCATGAAATTTTGCTTACTTTAAACATGGGTTTTGAGAACTATGGTACAGTAAATTCAATTGAAGTACGGACTATGCTTTATTGTTAATATTAAGTTGATTTAAGCCATAATATGTTAAATTACATGAATATTATGAATATTTGATTATATATTGTCCCTTTAACGTTTGATCTAAGCATGGGTAATTAATATTATTATTTGAATGTGGATTTACTTATGGGTTTACCTGAATTTCATATTATATTATCGATTTTAGATTAAATCTATATTACCTATTGCAATTCACATATCCTTCATAGCATAACATTCATGAGCATTGGATTTTATGAAGATTATGAAGTGAGTTAAGCCCAATTATGTTTATGTATATGATTTTGATAAGATTATGGTTATGATAAGAATGTAATCACATAAATGTCTATGATATGGCTCTTTGAGCATTTGGGTGCTTACACCATTCTGTATTTGTGAATGAGCTATTCATATATACGAGAAGCATGATTATGAACTATGATTTGACTTTTGAGCCCACGTAAAAACATATAAGCAATATGTTTGGCTTTTGAGCCCAAGTATTAATTGAAATGATTTGAAATGACTTATGCCTCTTCTTAAAGCATGTAAATGTATATGTATTCTTGTGGGATGATGAATTAGCACCGATGGATTGGGGGTGTCAAGGCTATCCCCAAGGGTCCTCTCCCTTTTCTTGCACTATGTGCCAGCATAGGTATATGCATATGGTAACCCTCATGAGAGGCCCGTAAGGTGCGGTTACAACATTGACATGATATGATATGAATTGAAAACCATAAATGGGAGGCCCGTATGGATGGTAACGTCTCCAAAATAGGAGGCCCGCAAGGAGAAGTGTGGTTTACCTTTGGCAAGTAGACCACCACTTTTTCAATGTGAAGATAAAATCGAGATTCCAAGTAATAGTTCGCTTGATCTTATATATCGGTTGAGGTATCACCCCCACTATATATGAGAATTATTGCATTTCATATATCATTTGTTTCATGGCATATTGTATACTATATCTCTTGCTATATATCTTTTTCTATGTTATGTGCCCTTTTCATCTAACATTAAATGCAGGTTTGATAAGTCATATGCATTGCACATGCTCGCATACTTAGTACATTCAAATGTACTAACACATACTTTTGCTACATGATCTAACCATGTAGGGATTGATGACTACCTTCATCTATCGTATGACGGTTATCTTGGATCTTGAAATTTGCTTGTTGTGGTGAGTCTTATCTTCCAAGGACAAGCCACCATTCCTCTACCTAGGGTGTTTTTGTTTATGTTGTTTACGTTGCAGGTGAGCCTAGGACATGTCTTGGCCCCCATCCTATCTTGTTACTAGAAGTATTGTTGGATATCTTGTAGACTCTTTTATATTTATATGCCAAGTGTTGTATTCGGAGATTATGTTTATAGATATGTCTATCTAATAGATATCGTTATGTGGATTGGCCACGTGTATTATGATGTGTTCTTATGTTATGTTGTGGAAGATCCTGAGTCCCGAATTTCCCCTATAAAGTGAGTCATACTTACCCGTCCCTTAGTCTTTATATGTTATTTATTATGTGGATGCATTTTAATTCCTTTCCCTATGACACCCCCATAGCATGAGTCCTACTTTTGCGGCCCTTAGAACTATGTGTCTATTATTCGTATATGCTTTCGAACTGATAATGTGAATATGGATACTTTGAGTCTTGTTTGGGGACTCTTGGGTTCCCATTCGCCATATCACTCGTAGACCCTAGGTCCGGGTAGTGACAAGCTTGGTAACAAAGAACTAGGTTTGTAAATGATCCTCGGAGTCAAATATGTTGCATCAAGTAGAGTCCTATTCATAGGTGTGAAGTACACCATGCCTATGAATGGGAGGCTATGATGGTTTTTTAGGAATTATCTTGCTTATTCATATCTTATGTCGTGCTTTGGGCCATGTATTATAGTTCCCTTATCCTGATGGTAACGTTGCTACATTACTGAAGATGCCTATATGAAGAGCTCTCCTACCGAGGTCGGTTCAATTTCATATGTGGCAATTCTGCCAAGATCTCCTCATTAGTTAGGGGAAGAATCCACCCTGGTTGTGAGGATCAAGTTCCCCAAAGGCCTATGGAAGACCCTATTACTAATGTTGAATTCTGTACGACCTTTACTATGCTTACCCAGGTGGTGACTACTCAGACTAGGCAGGCTAATCTTTCTCGGGATCTTACTCTGGCTTCTAGCGGGAGAGATTTCACCTGGATAAATCCTCCGGAGTTCTGTGAAGGCTGATGAGGATGCTTAAGATTTAGTGATGAGATCACTAAGGTGTTGAATGCTCTGGGAGTCATTTTTGAGGAGAAGGCTGAGCTGGCTGCTTATTAATTGAAAGATGTGGCTCAGGTGTGCTACACTCAATGGTTGATGGAGAGGATTTGTTGTAATGTTGTTAATTAGGAAATGTTCAAGTTTGCATTTCTGGATCGTTTCTTCCCACTTGAGCTTAGAGAAGCCAAGATGACAGAGTTTATCAACCTCAAACAGGATGGTATGAGTCTGAGGGACTATGACTCAAGTTCACAAAGCTCTCCAAGTATGCTCCTATGCTTATGGCTGACCCCTTGCAAGAATGCACAAGTTCATTTTTGGGATCTCTAACTTAGTTGTGAAGGGATATCATACGGCTATACTTATTTGGGACATGGACATCTCTAGGATCATGATATATGCTGAACAGATTGAGGGAGAAAATATCAAGGAGAAGAGGGTGCATGTTTCTAAGAGGGCTCGTTATGATGGCGAATTCCCCAATTCCAAGGGTGGTAGTTATGGTTGCTTCCAATAGGGCCGAGGTTCTAATGATTGAGTTTCTAATGTTAGGTTCCCCCCTAGGGCACGATTTGGAGGTGGGCCAATGCCTCCCCCATGCGCTACTTATGAGAAGAATCACTCGGGTACTTGTTGGAGGAATATGGCTGCATGCTATGGGTGTAGTGATAAGAACCACAAGATTTCTGACTGTCCCAAGGTTTATCTAAAGGTTCAAGGTGAAGTGGCTCAAGGTGCTCGGGTCCAATAAAGAGCTCACTAAGGTGTTGCTCCGAGAAACAACAGATTCTATCCTTTGCATGCTCGCCAGGAAGTTGAGGATGCTCCGGATGTTGTGACTGGTATTTTGAAAGTCTTTGATTTTGATGCTTATGCTTAGCTTGATCTGGGTGCAAAATTTATCTTTTATGACTCTTTTATTGGCTGTTAAGTTTGGTTTGAGTCTTGAAATCTTGAGGGAGCCTTTTTCAGTCTATGCTCCTGCGAGTGAATCTGTTATTGGTCATAAGGTTTATCGGGGTTTCCCTATCTCTGTTTTGTGTAAAGTCTTTCCGTGTGATCTTCTGGAACTTGAGATGTTTGATTTTGTTGTGATTTTCAGGATGGATTGGTTTTATGCTTCGTATGCCTCTATAGATTATAGAACTGGGAAAGTCAAGTACTAGCTTCCGGATGAGCCCATTCTTGAATAGAAGGGTAGTGACTCCGCTATTAAAGGTCAGTTCATTTCCTACCTTAAGGCCCGAAAGATGATTTTGAAGGGGTGCATCTATCGTATTGTGAGGGTAAAATATATGAAATCCAAGTCACCTACTCTTGAATCAGTCTAGGTGCTGAAGGAGTTTCCGAATGTATTTCCTAAAGATTTGGTCTCTATTCCTTATGAAAGGGAAGTATACTTTGACATAGATCTTCTCCTGGATACTCAACCTATCTCTATTCCTCCCTATCGTATGTCATTGACTAAGTTGAAGGAGTTAAAGGATCAGTTGAAGAATTTGTTAGAGAAGAGCTTTATTAGGCCAAGTATATCTCCATGGGGTGCTCTAGTGTTGTTTGTAAGAAAGAAAGATGGATCTCTTCAGATTGCATTGATTGACAATGTGGCTTATAGGTTGGAATTGCCTCCAGATTTGAGTGCCATTCACCCGGTTTTCAATGTGTCTATGTTGAGGAAGTTCGTTGGTGATCCTAGTACTATTGTGCCTTTGGGAGTTGTTGAGGTTGAGCAGAACTTGTCTTTTGAGGAAGCCTCAGTTGAGATTTTGGATGGGCAAGTGAAGCATCTTTGTAACAAGGATGTGGCTTCGGTTAAGGTGCTTTGGAGAAATCAACTTGTGGAGAGTGCTACATGGGAGGCGGAGTTGGACAAGATGAAACCCCATCTTTTCTAATCTACTCAAGCCTAAGGTATTAGGTTCTTCCTTCTGTGTGGTCCTAATTGTTTCACTCTTGAGTTTCATGGCATAACATAGATACATGTGCACCAAAATGATCTTTATGGTGTTTTGAATGATTTGAATACGTTTTGATATGAATTTTAATGACTTTATGATTTTCAAGTGATGAAATATGCTTTATGTCTTATGTTTTGGTGTTTCATGTTCTAAGTCAAGCCTCTCAAGCCTTGTTCTAGCCCATTTGAGGATAAATATTCCCAAGGGAGAGATGATATAAGGACCCGGACTTTGTGCGACTTCAATGGAGCTTTAAATTTTAGTTTTGAAAAGTTTTGGACTAAGGTGACGCTTCATGGAAGCCTTCACGGTCTGTGTGGTGCTATATGGACCATGTGGAGCCTCCTTGAAGTGGCCTTGGCCTTGTGTGGGCTGTGAGGGCCTTAATGTGGAGTTTGAGACCAAGGCATACCATACTTGGACCCCACACGATCCTTGTGAGGCCATATGGACCGTGTGGTGGATCATATGGTAGCCTTGGGCTTGAGACTCCATAGTTTTGAGCCTAAAGAAAGCACATGGCCCCTCTCACGGATCGTACGGTGCTTCACGGTCCATGACGCCCTTCCATATATGTGCTGGATTAAAAATTTTCTAACTATTTGATCACCCTCATGGAACTTCGTTGTGGAGAATTTTCTACGTAAAGTGGTACGAAGGAGTGCACAGACCGTGTGGCATGGTAGGTCTGTATAACTATAATGCCCCTTCAGGTCATTTCTGTCGTTCCCCAAATATTTTATCAGCTTGAGCATTTGCATAGTGACCTCAGGCTATTTATGACTTAGTGACACTGATTGGTCGGTGATTAGGTGAATTGTTTGACAATTATACAACTTTTTGAGTTAAACAAGAGATTGTAATCTTAAAATGAATTTTTAGGTAAAGTCCTAGTAAATGGCCTCAGAGTAGAATTCTGACAGTTCCATCAGCTCTGAAACGATAAATTTAGGCTAGGAGTATGTTTGGTGCAATTATATCAAGTTTTGCAAATTTAGCCGTCGGAATGGCTTAATAGTTGACTGTAGTTGACATCCTTAGAAAGCGTACCCCGTATGGAAATTCTAACAACACTGTTGGATCTGAAATATCAAGTTATCCTAGGAGGAACTTTCATTTGGTTCCTGGGGTTTTTGAGTGTATTTTGGTCCCTTTGCTAGAATTTGATATCGGGACATGGGACTCATATTGGGATAAAACGACCTCCGATGGGAATTTTGACTACACCGTTGAGTTTGGAATGTCGTTTCTGATCATATTTCCTATATGGATGGTATTTTACCAACTCTGAATGAGGTCTAAGCATCAAAACTGTATTTTAGTGGTTGCTGAAAAAGTTAAAGGTCGTACTGATGTGGCCCAGTGAGGGACTTCCACGTAGCACGCGGTCCAAAAATAACAAAAAGGAAAAAAAGATGCATATATCTGGAAAATCTTCCAAAAAATGCAAACACATACAAATGATTTTGAACAACGATATCTTCCTCATTTTTTATCCGATTTGGGCGATTCAGAAGCCTAAGTTGTGTATTTTTCCGAGAAGAACATCATGAAAGTGTCAGAAATTGATTTTGGTACGGTGTTTGAGGTAAATTTCACTGTGTTTTTGTTATATTTTGGATATGATTTTTGGAAACTTCAAGTTGCGATTTCTTATCCGTTTTGAGATGGACTTTGGTGAAATTTGAGTCTGTGTTGTGTATTTTTGCGACAGACACACTGTGGTAGTATCAGAATTAATTGGTAGAGCCCTTTTTGTTGTTGAAATTTGATTTCAGCTGGTGGTCACGTTAGGATTTCTTTTATAAAATTCGAAATATGATATCTCGGCCGTTTCTTATCGGAATTGAGTGAAATTTGGGTTTAAAGTTTACCACTTTTTAAGACCTATGTCATGGTGTGTTTAGATTCTGTTAATTTGATTGTATCTTTATGAAATTTGGCCGAGAAGCTATTGTACGTATATGTACTTTCCGATAAGAAATATCTTTTGTATTTGGGTTGGTTCTGATTTTTCTGAGCCTTGTTTTAAACATAATTTCTGACTATATAGTCGGGGTGAAGTAGAGATCATTTTACTAGAGTTGATTTGGTATTTCAGTTGTGGGCCCCATTTTTTGCCATTTTAGTCTCAATCGACCCACCTTTCCCTGGTTCTTGAGATATTATAGCCAAAACAACCGTAATTATATTGTGATTCATATTTTGATAGCTAAGCAACATTTGGAGGCAGTTAGATAGGGTAAAACTCACGTGGATTGAGCTGGAGCGCGTAGATTCGTCTTCAGGTAGGCTAGCTTTTCCTTACCTCTAGACTGAGCTGAAATACATATATATTGGGACTTGGTTGTGGTTGGAAGTCCTGAGTAAGATATGTGCACATGTTGTGAGGTTGATTGTTAGTTATATTTCCTACTATGCATTTAAACGCTCTTGTCCTAACTTATTAATACCTGCTTTCCTGGAAAGTCATTGTACATAACATATGGGGTTACTACGGTTCTTGTCCATGTTATCCTCCCGCAGCCCCTGCTCGCATCCACTCACCCTACCTAGTGTCAGAGCCAACCCCTTCTCTGTCCTCGGAGGGAGGAACAAGGTCTTCCTAAGGTCTATCTTTAGTGTTATACTGCCAAGTTTAATTATTCAATCGTTTACATTCAGTTGTGTGTTTACTTACGGTCCATGTGTTTACTTTGAGTCCATAGCCATAAAAAACTCTCCATTCCGAGTCTTTAGTCATAAATCTCTGTACAAGTCTTTACAAAAATAGTTTTGAGTCTTTTCCTTAGATCTTTAGAATAAAAATCGAGTCTGTCCATAGAGCTGTAGAACAAATACATGTGTGTGTCTTTATAGTCCAGAAAATCTAAAAATATGTCTATTTCAGAGTCTTTACTGTCTTCATCTAGTTCTTGTAAATCTATGTCTTTACCTTCAGAGTCGAGTCTTTGTAAGTCCTTTGCCAAGTTAGAGATGACTCTTACCCGGAGCAAAACTCTCACTTGCAAATATGACCATCTGTATGAAGTAGATGTATTACCCCACCAGAAAAGGAAATATCCTCCACATGTCTACCTCTACTGAACCCATACTCTCCTTTGCTAAAACGACCTATAACCCTTGGTTGCAATTCCGCTCCCTAGTCCAACCTAAACCCATAAGAGTGAAAGAATATGTTGATGCCTCAAAACTTGACCAACACCCTACTCTCGAGACCCAAGAAGAACAATTTATCACACTGCAGATGCCAGAGGAATTTCCACATCAGTGGAAAAGACTGGATTCATCCATATCCATTTTGGCGCCGTCAGAGTTGCATTGACATATCACAGAAGAAAAGGCCAGCCCGTAGTGGCCCATTTTTCCCTCTTGGATACCCGATACAATGAGTACCAACATGCGAATTTAGGCACCTCTGGAATCACCCTAAACACCGGGACTGTGTTTGTCACGATCTATCCCAACTTCAAAATGTCCCCGCATGATCCGTACCTTATAGAGGCATTGAAGATCCAGGTCCAGATATGCGAAGCTCCACAAGCTAGAGATGCTATCTAGGCTACTCTACATTACCAGATAGCTTGGAGAGTTCAGAACCATGCCATGGACCTATCACTCCCTGGTGGCCAAGATGCTCTCTTCGTAAACATAGATGTCACTAACAGAATGACTCAGTGCACCCAAATCCCCAGACAAATCAGTAGGGAGGAGATCGTTAGCATTCTCCCTACCTCGTAGGTCACAAACTATGAGAAGTTGAGAGATCCCCCTCAACCTCTCCAACTTTCACTAGAAAACTCGAGAAAACAGTCGCTATAAGCTTTGACCACTCTCACCTTAAAAAGCTCCAAAAAATTGCCTTCTTCAAAAATATGTACCAACCCTTAGATGATAAACCAGAACTCACAGATCCAAAACTTGCATATGATTTTGGTACCTACCACCTCGACGACTAGATTGAGCAGTTCAATCTGAGTGGTCAATGCGTCACTAGTCTCGTAATCCCTTCATAGGACACATACCATGGGACATGGACTGTGACTACCAGGAGTATCAGATGATGAGGCATTGATGGAAATGTACTAAAATTGGGAACCTTCGTTCACTGTTACATATGAACCAAGGAACCTACAAAAGCCATCGTCTCCATCAAAACCTACCTCCACAAAAGGGTCAGCTCCTCCAATGTTTATACTATCACCCACAAGCTCTAGTCACTCATATGATTTCCCCCCATATCAACCTTTTGAAAGGGATAACCTGAGCTACGCTCTAAAAATACCACACAAGAAGTTATCCTATCATCGGGAGAATATATGCCCCAAGGTGACATAGAGACAACCCTCAATTGGCAATTAGAGAATGCTATGGTCCAGAATAAAGAGTTGTCCAACATCAATCATTCTATCAAGCACGTCGTCGAATCTCAAGGCAAGATGTAAACTAGGACTTGATGGAAAAGAAGATGGCAGAGACATCCAACCAATACGCTGGGCTTCTTCGAGCACTGGAACACAGAATAAAAACCATACAATTAGACTTATACCCGCTAGAAACGTCACTAACTCACTTCTTCAAACAATAGTAGCTATCATGGAGTGGATCCAGAGCCTTAAATATGGTAGTCCTAATCCACAGAGGACCTCAACCTCTCCGACTAGGCCTTCCCTATTTCCCATGTGATCACAGCCCTACTCCCCACCAAAGAAGGAGAGCTTCATGCACAAGTTCTTCTCTGGTACACCTCGAGCTTTCCAGCAAAAGGAAGAACCAGAGTTTGACATAGTTAGGTTTATGTGGGAGAGAAAGATACAGTAGCAGCAACCTATAAGCAAACCGAAGAAGCACAGAAAAATGCAAAAAGAAAAAAGTGATGGACCCAGGAACCATGATGATCACCAGATGCAACACTGGCAAAAAGAAGAGTACCACCTCAAGATTTATCTACAACAACTGCTGGAAGGACCCAGTCTTTCTGCATCCGATCTTTGATGACTAAAAAATCTAATCACCGGAGCAAACAGATGAAGATAAGGCATGTGATGATATGATAATATCCATCAATGAAGAGTACTGGCAGCTCACAGATCATGGTAGCCCCAAACCTAAATTGATCAAATCCGATGATGAGGTTCCATAGCTTTGCGCCTTAAAAGAGGATAGTCCAATAGGGAAAGATACGCTATTATGGGCTAGCCTTTTCTTCCATGATATGTCAATGAAACTCTGATGACATTAAAATGGATATCGATGAATCCTAAGATTTTCCATTGATGTGGATATTGCTCTGGCATCTGCAGTGTGATGAACTACTCTTCTTGGGTTGCAAGAATAGGATGCTGGTCAAATTTTGAGGCAGCAACATATTCTTTCACTCTTGTAGGTTTAGGTTGGACTAGGGAGTAGATTTGTAACCAAGGGTTAAGGTCTTTTTAGCAAAGGAAGAGTATGGGTTTAGTAGAGGTAGATACATGGACGATATTTTCTTTTATAGTGGTAACACATTTACTTCATAGAGATAGTCGTATTTGTAAGAGAGAGTTTTGCTTCGGGTAGGAGTCATCTCTAACTTGGCAAATGACTTACAAAGACTCGACTCTGAAGGTAAAGACATAAATTTACAAGAACTAGACGAAGATGGTAAAGACTCTGAAATAGAAATACTTTTGAATTTTTTGGACTATAAGGACATATACATATTTGTTCAAAAGCTTTATGGACAAACTCGATATTTGTTCAAAAGATCTAAGGAAAAGACTCAAAATTATTTTTGTAAAGACTTGTATAGAGATTTATGACTAAAGACTCAAAACCTAAGAGTATGGAGAGATTTTCTATGGCTATGGACTCAAAATAAACACACAATGGGAAATAAGCACATAACTTAAAGTATAAGACTGAATAATTAAAGTTGGCAATAAAACATGAGAGATAGACCTTATCACTCGTTCCTCTCTCCGGGGACAGAGATGGGGCTGGCTCTAATACCATGTATGGTGAGTAGAGGCGAATAGGGACTGCTGAAACAACCCCAAAAAGTTCCTGAAAGCGTGCCTCGGAAGTAACTAGAAACTTATTTTCTATATATCTAAAATTCCATTTGGAATTGCAAAAATCTGACTTCATATTCTTGTTTAAGGGGTCCAAATTAGGGTGACAAGGGTCTAACCTCGAACTTAAAGCAAAGGAATCGAATTATGAAATTTGCCCTTGGTGCAATTTCCAAAGACGGTCCGTGATCTCACCGCGACGTGGAGAGATTGTTTTCCTGCACTATCTTTTCCTAGTTCACCCAGATTTTTCTAAGTTTTGGACATAAGTTTTTCCAAACGTATTTTCACCTACACTTAGCCTTATTTCACCCTCATATCACCCAAAAACATTCCCCAATATTTTCCCAAACACTTAGACTCATTTCCAACCCTAAATTTATGTCCCAAACTCAAGGCTAATCTCAAAGATTTCTTCAAGGATCTCACCCCAAGCTTGCAATCTCCATTAAAGTCTTCTTTAAGATTTTCACAAAGCTAAGGTATGTGGTGTTAAACCATTGGGTCCTTCCACCTATGGTGCCTAAACCCTCTTTTATATAATAATACATGATTTAAAGTTGATTTTACTTGTGGGTCTTGAATATTGAGAAATTTATTGCACAGTAATTTTAATACATGAAAGTACGGTTGCTTAAGCGTGTTTGGAGCTTCAAATCTTGGATCTAATGTTGGAATTGATGAGGGATTTTGATATGAATGTCTTAGGGGTGTTGCAAGGAGTTGATTAAAGGTATTACCACTGATTTTCCTACATGATTTCATCTCTAAATTACATTCTCTTTTACCCCTATTACACGCCCCCAAGGTGTTTGATAAAATGTCCGGTTATGGTTTCTTGAGGAATTGAAAGTCCAAAGCATGATATGTGATATGAATGATGTTATGATGATGAAATAAGCTTATATATATATGTTTATTCCTATGTGAGATATTGCATTAGAGCTTATGATGAATCCTATATAAAGTGTTGCATAGACCATGCTCGATCCGGGGGAAAAAGAGCTCGGGTAACCATGCAAGGGGTTTATACTTCGTCACCATGGATTTTTGGGGTGTGACCATCATCAACCATGCGAGGGATTTATACCTCATCACCGTGCATGGCAGGGTGCAACCACCATCAACCATGCGAGAGGTTTATACTTCGTCACCATGGATGGCGGGGTGCAACCACCATCAACCACCAAGGGGTTTATACCTTGGAGAGCTTGCTTGGTCTCATTCTTCACATATGACATTCTATATGAGCATGGTATACTTAAGCATGATTTACTTATGCATTGATCATATATGCCATCTTGCTATAATATGCCTATTGTCTATCGTCTTGCATTTTGGATTATGATGCCTATCTCTTATTGCATTGCATCCCATAGCACATTCAAACATACTAATGCATACTCTAGCCTAAATGATATAACTATGTAGGAACCGGTGCCTGAGTTGATCATCCTCCTCCTCCACGTGGCTAGGCGGTGCTATTCCATGCTTGTGGGTGAGTCCTCTACTTCGGGGACTTTGGTTTATGTCTTTTCTCTATTATCTATGTATTGAGACACTATCTTGTATTATCTTTGACTATGAGAGTAAGCCCGTTTACTTTGTCTTGGTCCCCGTTTTTTCTATGTTTTAGAAGTGTATATTGGACAAGGTGTGTACTATGTATGAGCTTTATTCTTGACTTTTGACTTCAATGATTATGCAAGTTTCTCCCTTAGTCCCGTTGCCCTTACTTTTATTTATATATGTCTTTTGCATGCTTCCATAACCAAGTATGTGTGATGATATGCTAAGAGGCTTATTTGGGGTCCCTTCGGGTTCCCCATTCGCCCCTAGGCTTGGCTCATGATAAAATTGGTATCTGAGGACTAGGTTGATAAATCCTCGGAGTCCAATACACCGCATCAATTAGAGTCCTATTCATTGTTGTGAAGCACACCATGACTATGAATAGGAGGCTATGAGGTGTTTTAGGAAATGTTTCCCTTCTTTATGTCCTAAGTCATGTTATAAAGTTGTGATAAGTATTCCCCCCAATGATTGTTCTTTACTATTGTAGATCATGTCGAATACTAGAGGACGACGTTCCCAAACTACCAAGGAGCAACCTACTAATGGTGTGCTCCAGGATGCTCTTAGAATGCTTGCCCAAGTAGTGACCAACTAAGTCCAACAAGGGGCCCAAGCCCCTCATACTACAACCCCCGGGGCTAGGGTAAGGGATTTCATGAGGGTTAATCCTCCGGTCTTCCATAGGTCAAAGGTAAATGAAGACCCAGAAGAGTTTATTAATGAAATCTACAAAATCTTGTCGATCATGGGTGTTGGGACAATTGAGAAGGCCGAGTTGGCTGCATACCAACTCAAGGGGGTGGCCCAAATTTGGTTTGATCAATGGAGAGGTGAGAAGGTTAATGGGTATGCATTGCTTTGGGAGGAATTTAAATTGGCCTTCCTTAATCGGTTCTTCCTCTTGAGCTTGGGAAAGCAAAGTTGATTGAGTTTATAAACTTGAAACAAGGTGGTATGAGTGTGAGGGAGTATAGCCTCAAATTTAATCAACTTTCAAAGTATGCTCCCTACTTGGTGGCCGATTCTAGGTCAAGGATGAGCAAGTTTGTTATGGTGGTCTCTGATTTGGTAAGTGAAGAGTGCTGGTCCACAATGCTTATTAGTGAAATGGCCTTATCTCAGTTGATGACATATGCCGAGCAAATGGAAGAAGAAAAGTTGAGAAAGAGAAGGGGCCATGAGGCAAAGACAACTGATTTGAAGGCAAGTTTCCCAAGGGTATTAGATTTCCTCAAGGCCAAAGGCCTCCTCATGCTACTAATAGGGGGTTCAGCAATGACTTCCGTAGGCCTCAAGGTAATATTGGGATGGCTCCTAATGATGTATGTCCTAGATATGGAGGGAGTCATGAGGGCCCATGCTTGAAGGGTTCCAATGCATGCTTTGAATGTGGGGAGCTTGGCCACAAGAAAGTAGAATTTCCAAGAAACCGTGGTAAGGTTCAAGGTGCAAATGCGGTTCCACTGGGTAGAGTTGGTCCTCAAGGTGGTGCCCTAAGGCACAATCGCTTTTATGCTCTATATGGGAGGCAAGGGTTTGGTGATGTCCCTGATGTTGTTATTGGTATGTTGAAAATTTTTGATCTTAATGTATATTCTTTGATTAATCCGGGTGCCACCATTTCCTTTGTTACCCCTTTGTTGCTAAAAAATTCCATGTTGAGTCGGAGTTATTGCATTAGTCATATGAACTGTCTACTCCTATTGGTGCATCTCTTGTTGCTAAGAGAGTGTATAGAAATTGTCCAATTTGCATCTTGCATAAAATCTTACCTTGTGATTTTGTTGAATTAGATATGATTGATTTTGATGTTATTCTTGGGATGAATTGATTGCATGCATACTATGATTTTATCGATTATAGAACCCGTAGGGTCAAGTTTCAATTTCAAAATGAACCCGTCCTTAAGTGGTAAAGTCGATGTAATAGCAAGGGGTAGATTCATCTCATGCATTAAAGCCCATAGGTTCATTTCTAAGGGGTGTTTGTATCATCTTGTAAGAGTCAAAGGTGTGGACTCCAAAGTCCCTTCCATTGAGTCAGTCCCAATTGTAAATTAGTTTCTTGATTTCTTCCTAAACGACCTTCCCGGTGTCCCTCCTGAAAGGGAGAGAAATTTTGGCATAGTTCTCCTTCCCGACAACCAACCTATCTCCAATTCCCCTTACCATATGGCCCCAGCGGAGTTAAAGGAGTTAAAGGAGCAATTGAAGGATTTATTGGAGAAGGGATTTATTAGACCTAGCCAATCCCTTTGGGGTGCACCGGTGTTATTTGTAAAGAAGAAAGATGGGTCACTTAGAATGTGTATTGATTACCGGCAACTCAATAGGGTCACTATAAAGAATAGATATCCTCTTCCAAGGATTGATGACTTGTTTGACCAATTGCAAGGGGCTAACGTTTTCACTTAAGATTGATCTTCGGTCCGGGTACTATCAAATAAGGCTGAGGGAGTGTGATATTCCCAAGATGACCTTTCAGACTAGGTATGGGCAATATGAATTTGTGGTGATGTCCTTTTGGTTGACCAATGCACCGACCATCTTCATGGATCTAATGAATATGGCCTTCAAGCCCTACCTTGATTCCTTTGTTGCGGTTTTCATTGACAATATATTGATCTACTCACATAGTAGGGAGGAGCATATGGGTCATTTGAGGGTTGTGTTGCAAAGATTAAGGGAGGAAAGATTGTATGCTAAATATGATAAGTATGAATTTCGGTTGAACGAGGTTGCATTCTTGGGTAATGTGGTGTCGAGGAATTATATAGAAATGGATCCTAAGAAAGCTGATGTGATTAGGAATTGGCCTAGACTATTGACCCCATTGGAAATTAAGAATTTCTTGGGCCTTGCGGGTTACTATAGAAGGTTTGTGAATGGGTTCTCCTCCATTGCTTCTCCTACGACAAAATTAACTCAAAAGAAGGTTAAGTTTGTGTGGACCGCGAATGTGAGAAAAGTTTTCAAACATTGAAAGATAGACTTGTGTCTGCTCCTATATTAGCACTATCGGATAGGCTTGAGGGATTTGTTGTGTATTGTGATGCATCTAGAGTTGGTTTGGGTTGTGTACTAATGCAAAATGATAAGGTCATAGCCTATGCTATTAGGCAACTCAAAGTGCATAAAAAGAACTACCCTACCCATTATCTTGAATTGGCCATCGTGGTGTTTGCATTAATGATTTGGCATCATTATTTGTATTGGGTGCATGTTGATGTCTTCATCGATCATAAAAACCTTCAATATGTCTTCACTCAAAAAGATCTCAACTTGAGACAAAGAAGGTGTCTAGAACTCCTTAAGAACTATGACATGAGTGTACATTACTATCCGAGTAAGGAAAATGTTGTGGAAGTTTCTTTGAGTCAGGTGTCCATGGGTAGCCTAGCTCATGTAGATGGTGGTGAAAGGGAGATGGCTAGGGAGGTGCATAGGTTGGCTAGATTGGGGGTGAGGTTGGAAGATGTGGGTGCTGGTGTTGTTATGGTTGATGGTTCTAAATCTTCTTTGGTTGATGAGGTGATAGCAAAACAAGATCTAGACTCCTCCTTGCTTGAGTTGAAGGCCTTGTAGAAAGAAGGCAAGATAGAGGTTTTCTCCCAAGGGGGAGATGGGGCCCTTAGATACCAAGGTAGGTTGTGTGTTCCATGTGTTGATGGTTTGAGAGAGAGAATTCTTGATGAAGCCCATAATTCCTCTTATTCTATCCACCCCGGTTCCATCAAAATACATGGAGACTTGAGGGATATGTATTGATGGGGAGGCATGGAGAGGGACATTGCCAAATTTGTTTTCGATCGCCATAGTTGTCAACAAGTCAAAGCCAAACTTCAAAGGTCGGGTGGCCTAACCCATGACATAGAGATTTTTACTTGGAGGTGGGAGGTAGTTAATATGGATTTCGTGGTTGAATTGCCCAAGACTAGAAAAGGTTTTGATTCCATATGGGTTGTGGTTGATAGGATGATTAAATCGACTCACTTTCTACCAGTCAAAACTACATATGGGGCTGAAGAGTAAGCAAGGTTATACATCCATGAGTTGGTGAGGTTGCATGGGGTTCCTTTATCTATTATATTAGCCCGTGGTGCACAATTTACTTCCCACCTTTGGAGATCTTTTCAAAGGGGTCTTGGTACAAAATTTCACCTTAGTACGACCTTCCACCCTCAAACGGATGGCCAAGCCGAGAGGACAATTCAAACGCTTGAAGATATGCTTAGGGCTTGTGTTTTGGAGCTTAAAGGTAGTTGGTATGTCCATATTCCATTGATTGAGTTTTCCTACAACAATAGCTATCATTCAAGCATCGGTATGGCTCTTTTTGAAGCTCTTTATGGGAGACATTGTAGATCACCGGTGGGTTGGTTTGAGGTTGGAGAGGTGGGCTTATTAGGGCCGGATCTAGTTATGGATGCTCTTGAGAAGGTTAAGATGATTAGGGAAAGGTTGAGGATAGCCCAAAGTTGTCAAAAATCATATGATAATTTAAGAAGAAGATACCTAGAATTCCAAGTGGGTGATTGGGTTTATTTGAAGGTTTCTCCAATGAAAGGTGTGGTTCATTTTTGTAATAAAGGGAAATTGAGTCCTAGTAATATTGTTCCTTATGAGGTGATAAAAAGGGTTCGAAGGTGGCTTATAAGTTGAGGTTTCCTAGTGAGATGAATTTGGTCCATCCGGTGTTTCATGTTTCTATGTTGAGGAAGCGTGTTGGTGATCCTAATGCCATTGTGCCTCTTAATGTTGTGGCTGTTGTTGAGGATAACTTGACATATGAGGAGGTTCCAGTTTAGATCTTGGATATGCAAGTAATGAGATTGAGGAACAAAGAGGTGGCACCCGTTAAGGTCCTTTGGAGGAACCAGCAAGTCGAAAGTGCTACTTGGGAGGCCGAAGCTGACATGCAAAAACGGTACCATTATCTCTTCAAATCCACTCAAGCCTAAGGTACTAATTTTAAGTCCCCTATATGCTATCAAGTCTTATATTTCAGCCCTATGTCATTCATTTGCATTCATATTTATGTTGGCAATTTATGATGAATTCACACATAATGGGATTTTGAAAGTGATGTTTTAAACGTAATATTGCATTTATGTTGGGGCTGATTTGTTCATGATTATTCTTGTCTTGTACGTCTCTTCTACATTTGGATAGGAATGTTCCCAAAGGGGAGATATTGAAACGACCCCAAAATGTCCCCGAAAACGTGCCTCTCAAGTAACCAAAAACTTATTTTCCATATATCTAAAAATCCGTTTAGAATTTCAAAAATTCGACTTCATATTCTTGTTCATGGAGTCCAAATTAGGGTGACAAGGGTCAAACCTCGAATTTTAAGAAAAGGAATTGTATTATGAAATTTCCACTTGTTGCAATTTCCAGAGAAGGTCCGTGATCTCTCCGAGACGCGAAGAGGTTGTTTTCCTGCACTGTCTTTTCCTAGTTCACCCAGATTTTTCGAAGTGTTGGACCTAAATTTTTCCAAATTATTTTCACCTATACTTAGCCTTATTTCACCCTCATATCACCCAAAAACATTCCCCAATATTTTCCCAAATACTTATACTCATTTACAACCCTAAATTCAAGTCCCAAACTGAAGACCAATCTCAAAGATTTCTTCAAGGATCTCACCCAAGCTTCAAATCTCCACTAAAGTCTTCTTCAAGATCTTCACAAAAGCTAAGGTATGTGGTGTTGAACCATTTGGTCCTTCAACCCATGATGCCTAGACTCTCTTTTACTTAATAATGCATGATTTAAAGTTGATTTTACATATGAGTCTTGAATATTGAGAAATTTATTGCACAGTGATTTTAATACATGAAAGTATGGTTGTTTAAGCATGTTTTGAGCTTCAAATCTTAGATCTAATGTTGGAATTGATGAGGAGTTTTGATATGAATGTCTTGGGGGTGTTGCAAGGTGTTGATAAAAGGTTTTACCACTAATTTTCCTACATGATTTCATCTCTAAATTACATGCTCTGTTACCCCTATTACACACCCCCAAGGTGTTTGATAAAATGTCCGATTATGGTTTCTTGAGAAATTGAAGTTCCAAAGCATGAGATGTGATGTCAATGATATTATGATGATGAAATGAGCTTATGCATATGTTTATTCCTATGTGATATATTGCATTAGAGCCTATGATGAATCCTATAAAAAGTGTTGCACAGACTATGCACGATCCGGGGGAAAACGAGCCCGGGTAACCATGCAATGATTTTATACTTCATCACGATGGATGTTTGGGGTATGACCATCATTCACCATGCGAGGGGTTTATACCTCATCACTATACATGGCGGGGTGCAACCACCATCAACCATGTGAGAGGTTTATGCTTCGTCACTATGGATGGCGGGGTGCGACCACCATCAACCACCAAGGGGTTTATACCTTGGAGATCTTGCTTGGTATCATTCTTCACATATGATATTCTATACGAGCATGATATACTTAATCATGGTTTACTTATGCATTGATCATATATGCCATCTTGCTATAATATGCCTATTTTCTATCATCTTGCATTTTGGATTGTGATGCCTATGTCTTGTTGTACTGCATCCCGTATGCTTAGTACATTCAAACGTGCTAATGCATACTTTGCTTACATGATATAACCATGTAGGAATCGGTGCCCGAGTTTATCATCCTCTTCCTCCAAGCTTATGGGTGAGTCCTCCACTTCGGGGACTTTGGTTTATGTCTTTTCTCTATTATCTACGTATTAAGACACTATCTTGTGTTATCTTTGACTATAAGGGTCAGCCTATTACTTTGTCTTAGCCCCGCTCTTTCTATGTTTTAGAGGTGTATGTTGGACAAGGTATGTACCATGTATGAGATTGACTCTTGACTTTTGACTTCAATGATTATGCAAGTTTCTCCCTTAGTCCTGTTGCCCTTACTTCTATTTGTATATGTCTTTTGTATGCTTCCGTAACCAAGTATGTGCTCGATATGCTAAGAGGCTTGTTTGGGGTACCTTCGGGTTCCCCATTCGCCGTGTCATGACTAGGCCCTAGGCTTGGGTCATGAAAACTGGGGGAGGACACCACGGACAGCACCAACGAGAGCAGGACCCCAGTGGCTCGGACATGTTACAGGAAGTGTGGGACCATATGTCATGCAACATCGACTCAGGCACAACTACTACAATGGTTTTAGTGTCTCGTCCATGATAGGTGGCATGAAATACCATATCTGTTAGGTTTATGAGCACAATAGCGACGTTACCAACCCAGTAGTAAAACATATAACAAGTTCTTTTGACTTTTCGGGCTTTCCACACAGGCTTTGAGAGACTCTCCTTGTCCTATAATGCCCTTCAACATAGCCCTCCTGTCACGAACCAAGCCTAGGGCCTTAACGTAAGACGATGAATGGGAACCCAATGGGACCCTAAATAAGCCTCTAAGCATATCATATACACATCCTTGGTCGCAAAACTAGAATAACAACAGTATCAGATATAAAAAAGGATAATGGACTAAGGGAACTCTTTGATTACTGTAAAACATTCAAGAGTCAAGATCATAGCATAATTACATCAATTGTTCCAACAACACCTCTAGCATAGGTTGGGCGGGGGCCAATACACTTTCTGGGCTCACCGTCATAGTATCAAATTTCAACATAAAGAGCTAAACAAAGTAAGAGTGCAAAGCTAGTGTCCCCGAACTTGACGACTCACCAAAAGCATATATTCAAGATGTCAAAACTAGCCACATGGAGGATAATCGTGAGGTACTCCGGTTCCTATATGGTAACATCTTGTAAGCATAAAGTATGCATTAGCATATTTGAACGTACTAAGTATGTAGGATGCAATGCAATAAGAGATAGGCAACATAGTAAAAAATGCATAATTATAATCAAGGATAAGTATAATAACAATATGACATGCATGATCAATGCTTGAAGTATAACATGCTTGTATAGTACATATTACATGTGTAGCAAGAGACCATTCACTATAGACCAAGGAAACTATTACTTATAATCCAAGGTATATCACCCCTTGGAAGGTGATTGAGGTATCTACCCCTCCATTGGTAGATGGGCATAGCATCCCCATCAAAGTGGTCAAGGTATATACTCCTCCGCATGGTAGATGGCCATCGTACCCCTATCATGTGGCCAAGGTATATACCCCTCAACATGGTAGATGGGCGTAGTACCCCCCATCAAAGTGGTCAAGGTATATACCCCTCAACATGGTAGATGGGC
The DNA here is from genome assembly GCA_011800125.2 of Solanum clarkiae. Lineage (NCBI taxonomy): Eukaryota > Viridiplantae > Streptophyta > Magnoliopsida > Solanales > Solanaceae > Solanum > Solanum clarkiae. Next base: position 10,018,435 of record JAABOM020000101.1, read on the forward strand.
ATAACACCCCCTTAACAAGGTCTGGCCTACTTGCAACACTGTAGATACTTTTCATGAATTCAATACATACATATAATCCTTTCATCATCATAGAATCACTTAATTTGTAAACCATGCCATAGACCCTCAATAACCCAAGAATTCATGTCAAGACATTTTATCAAACACTTAGCAGGTGTACATTGCTAGTTCAAAATCATGCAATTTAAGAGTGAAATAATGTGAGAAAACTTAATGTAAATCAACCCACCAACACATGGTAAAACCCTTGTGTAAGATACCTTGAAATCCTTCATTCAAATCTCATAATAGATCATAGTGTCATAGCCCAAACCATGCATAGTGATAATAGACAAACCATCTCATTGTATAAGCTTAAAATTGGTAGACATGTGTTTTCAATCAACATTTCATAAAAAAACCCTAACATAATTTGTAATCATAATTCATATTAAGTTATACCCATAAGTAATACAACTTGAAAACATGCAAGTTTCATAAAAAGGAATGTTGGACACCATGGGTAGAAGGACCCAATGCTTGAAACCCACATAACTCAAATTTGGGTTTTCTTGATATAGATTTGAGTGAGAACTTGAAGCTTGAATGAAGTTCTTGAGATCCAAAATTGAGATTAGGACACTTGAATTTGGATGAAATATTTGGCTAAGTGTTAGAGAGGGTTTTGAGAATGTTTGAGTGATATAGAGTTAAAAATGGCTAAGTATAAGTGTTTTTATTGATAGGATGGCATGGGGCCAAGACCATAGTGTCTTAGGAAGAAACAGAAAAAAAAGGAAGTCACAACACTGCTCCGCAACGGGTCCGCATCATGAAGCCAACACGGATGCACACTAGGAATTATAAAGTTGGAAAAAATGAAATTTCGCTATGGATCCTCTAAAATTGGGGTTATACCCATTCCCCACTATAGTTTGCTCCCCGGGCAAGAATACGAAGTTGTATTTTTGATATCATGCACGGATTTTGAGATAGATGAAAATTATGATTATGGGCATTTCCAAAGCACATTTTCGAGGCGTTTCAATATCTCCCCCTAGTGAACATTCGTCCTCGAATATCAAAGAAATGTACATAAGAGAAGTAATCATGAATGTCTCAGCCTAATATGAATGCAACAAATACACTTAAGCGCCATTTTCAAAAATATCAATGTGAATGTCAAAAAACACCATAAACTTGTCAACTTAGACATGAATGCATACAAATGACATAAGGGCTAAAACTTAAGGCTTGAAATCATGTAGAGGACTTAAATTAGTACCTTAGGATTGAGTAGAGTGGAAGAGATATGGATATTACTTTCGCATGTTCGCCTCAGCTTCCCAGGTGGAACTTTCAACTTGTTGGTTCCTCCAAAGGACCTTGACGGAAGCCACATCCTTGTTTCTTAACCTCTTCACTTGTCTATCTAAACTTTCTACCGAAACCTCTTGATAAGTAAAATTGTCCTCCACCATACCCATAACATCGAAATGTACAATAACATTTGGGTCACCCACACACTTTCTCAACATAGATACATGAAAGACCAGATGAACCATATTCATATCATTGGGCAACTCTAACTCATAGGCCACCTTAACAATTTTTCTCAACACTCTAAAGGACCCACAAATATTGGACTCAACTTGCCTTTCTTGCCAAAATGGACCACACCTTTTACGGGTGAGACCTTCAAATAGACCCAATCATAAATGTTAAATTCAAGATCCCTTCTCCTCACATCGGAATAGGACTTTTGTCAAATTTGGGCTGTTTTCAATCTCTCCCTTATCAACCTCACCTTCTCCATGGCCTCCATAACCAAATCCTAACCCAACAAAGTCATTTCACCTACCTCAAACCATCCTACCAGGGATCTACAATGTCTACCATAGAGAGCCTCAAAAGAAGCCATACCAATGCTTAAATGATAGTTATTATTGTAAGCAAACTCAATGAGTAAAAGATGTTCATTCCAACTTCCCTTAAACTCTAAAACATAAGCTCTAAGCATATCCTCAAGGGTTTGGATAGTTCTTTCGTCTTGGACATCCATTTGAGGGTGAAAGACCATGATAAGCTTAACTTTTTGTACCAAGACCTCTTTGGAAAGACCTCCAAAAGTGAGAAGTGAATTGAGCTCCACGATCCGATGTGATAGACAAAAGTACCGATGTAATCTAACCAACTCATAAATGTACAATTTAGCATAATCTTCGGCACCATAAGTAGTTTTGACCGGTAGGAAGTGAGCTGACTTTGTAATTCTATCAACCTCAACCCAAATAGAATCAAAATGCTTTCTAGTCTTGGGCAACCCAACCAAAAAATCCATGTTGATTTCCTCCCACTTCCAAGTAGGAATCTTTATATCTTGGTCTAGGCCACCTGACCTTTGATGTTTGGGTTTCACATGTTGGTAATTATGACATCCGGATATGAACTTGACAATGTCTCTCTTCATACCACCCCACCAATACACCTTTCTCAAATCCCTATATGTCTTTGTAGAACCCGAGTGAATAAAATAGGATGAATTATGAGATTTGTATAAAATCTTCTTTCTCAATTCATTGACTTTAGGCACACACAATCCACCTTGGTACCTAAGGGCACCATCTACCCTTGGGAGAAAACCTCCACCTTACCTTTGTGACACTCCATAACTTTATGCTCTTGTGTATCCATGTTTCAAGCCTCATTTGATTTTTTCTGGGGGTGTATTACGTTCATAGGAGACTCCTAGTACCTAAACGAGTTCAAGCCTTCCCTAAGAGTTGAGTTTTGGGTGATGGTTCATGCAAGGGTCAACTTTAAACTAGCATAACTATTAGTACATTTAGAACTAGGTGGCCTATGACATATAAGCTGAAATCCCTTTGAGTTAGCTTTCGAACGCACTTGGTTTCACCTCATTTCGAGTTCGGATGAAGGGGTTGTGATTGTTTTTATAAGACCCTCCCGTGCAGTAAAGCCCAACGGGCACCTATACGGGCAGTGGTGTCTTATAGGGGTCGTGTGGGGTGTCTTGAGTTTAGAAAGGCCATTTTTGGCCTAAGTCATGGGGTACAACCAGCGGCACAGGCCGTGTGGCTTGCCACTGGCCGTGTGGCTGGTCGTGGGGTGAGTACAAGAGAGGAATAGTGGGCATTTAGGGTAGTTTTTCTGCTAAGTGTTGTCCCACGCCCCCTCGTCATGACCCGTGGCATGGGGAATGACTCGTGGACCTTGGTATGGATCTTGGGTAATATTTTCCAGCACCAAGTATGGTGCCACGAGCTTACACACGGGCCGTGAGGCTATACACGACCCATGGAGGCCTCCATGGTCATGATGAGACATCTTTTCCCAATCGATTTCCAACATCAATTTTTGGTATAACTAACTTATCACGGGCACTCCACACGACCAATGGAACGCCACATGACCTGTGGGACCTTCCATGGGGCAACACTTTGCCAGATTTTCCATCCATTCACTAATGACATTTTCGTAAATGCTAATTACTCTAATGTCCATTTTAGACTTCCAATGCTATCTTAACCTTTCTAAAAGACCTGAATAATATCCCAAAGGATCAAACTCATTAATCTAATCTCAAATACACTTCAAATCTCTCCAAAAGCCTCTATCAAGATCCAATTCAATTTCAAGGAAACCCAAGAACAAGATTGGATTCAAGGATCATTTCCAAGCCTCCATTCTTCCCAATCTCAATTCAAAGCAACTCTAGACC
>JAABOM020000101.1:10022276-10032982 GCA_011800125.2 Solanum clarkiae
TTCAAGCACTTTTGAAAATTAGCGCTAGTTTGACCAAACCATGTCATGTTTCATTTGAATTGTACTAGTATTGTAAGATGTGTAGTGTTACATTATGGGTATTACTTATTATGAATTATTATTACAAATTATGTTGGGATTTTATGAAATGTTGATTGGAAATATTTCAAGCTTATACTGTCTATTGTCACTATGAATAGTTTGAGCTATGAAACTATGATCCATTATGAGATTTGATGAAGGATTTCAAGGTATCTTACGTGAGGGTTTTACTATATGTTGGTGGGTTGATTTATATTGAGTTTTCTTACATGATTTCACTCTTAAATTGCATGATTTCGAACTAGAATTACACACCTGCCAAGTGTTTGATAAAATATCTTGACATGAATTTTAGGGTTATTGATGGTCTGTGATATGGTTTACAAGCTAAATGACTCTGTGATGATGAAGGGATTGAATTTGTGTATTGAATGCATAAAAAATATCTACAATATTGCAAGTTTCTACACCTTGTTGAGGGGGTGACATGCCTCAACCACTTTGATGTGGGGTGCTATGCCCATCTACCATGTTGAGGAGTATATACCTTAACCACTTTGATGAGGGGTGCTATGCCCTACCATGTTAAGGGGTATATACATTGACCACTATGATGGGAGGTGTTGTGCCCATCTACCATGTTGAGAGGTACATACCCTGACTACTATGATGGGGAGTGACATGCCCATCTACCATGTTGAGGGGTAGATACCTCAATCACCTTCCAAGGGTGTGGCATGTCTTGGAGTTCAAGTGATAGTTTGCTTGGGCTATGTTGATATGGTCTCTTCCTACACATGTAATCCATATTTGCAAGTCCTATGATTTAGAAACATGCTTTACTTCAAGCGTTGATCATGCATGTCATACTGATATTATACTTATCTATTGCCTATTACTATGCATGTTGACTATATTGGCTTATGTCTTGTTGCATTGCATTCTATATACTTAGTACATTCAAATATGCTAATGCAAACTCTATGCCTACATGATATTACTATGTAGGAACTGGAACTCCTCATGATTATCCTCCATGTGGCTAGTTTTGGCATCTTGAAGATAAGATATTTGGTGAGTCATCAAGTTCGGGGACACTAGCTCTGCTATTTTTGCTTTCGTTATCTCCTTATGTTGAACATTTGATACTATGAGGGTGAGCCAAGAAAGTGTCTTGGCCCCCGCCCAATCTATGTTTAGAGGTGTTGTTGGAACAATTGGTGTATCTATGCTTTAAGCGTTGACTCTTTATGCTTTATAAATGTCAAGACTTCCCTTAGCCCCTTTTTCCCTTGTTTATATTCTTGTTTTTATTTACTTTGCTTTTGCGATCAAGGATGTTTAATTGATATGCTAAGAGGCTTGTTTGGGTCCCTTCGGGTTCCCATTCACCATGTCACATCTAGGTCCTAGGCTTGGGTTATGACAAACCAGTCCTTTATTTAAATTGCCCAGGACTCTTCCTCTCTTTTCCGATATAGGATTTGCCTAAGTGAGCCAGGCATAATGCATCACCGTCTTTGTACTCAACCCCTATAGGGACTCAACGTCCTCGTTAATGTTTGCCCTAACACCATACTAGTCGAGAGTCAGCTTTGATACCACTTGTAATGACCTGGCCCAATACTGTGAAGTATTTCCCACTCTTGGGCCTAGCCCATCACGGATTTGTCTCTTTAGGCTCACCCTTAAAAGCGCCTCATAGTATACAGGCCAATCCTTTACTTAAATTGCCAGGACTTTCCCTCTCTTTTCCAATGTGCGATTTGCCTAAGTTAGTCAATGTGGCAGTAACATATTCTAATTTGTAACTTGTCCTTTTTAACTCAATTTCTTCAAGAACTTTAGTTTCTCTTCACAGATTAAACCAAACAAGAATCTAAAAGTCCCTTAACAATCAAGAGGAACTAGCACCAACTTAGGAGAATATTCTGCAATATACTTCTACTTAAGCATAAGTAACATGGTTTCCTCATCTTTCATGATAGAATTTAGCTAAATCAATAGGTATTTGCACTCACCTTAGCCTGCAACAAGGAGTGTCTCCTTAAAAACCCTAAGGAATTTAAGGCTGCCATTCCTTAACCATTGAGAGAGAAGAGAAAGCTAGAGTTTAATCTAATTTTTGGGTGTGTTATAATGAATAGAATGTCCAGCTAAACTTGCCTTTTATAAGATCTTTTTGGACCTTAAAATAATTCCCTGGCACCTCCTCTGTTTGCTTCATTCTCATCCATTAAATGGCCAAGTAGGTGGTGCAGTAACTTACTTATGTTAAGCTACTCAAGAGGTCAAAGTAGGTGACACACCTACTTGCTTTATCTTTTGTTGGGCTAATTACTTGGGCCTTGACAGATTTGGAAAGTGGGCTTCCTTTTTCCGTTTTCCTTTCTCTTACTTAGTTTGGGCCTCAAGTGATCCATTAACATTGGCTTAGATCTGCCCCATTATCCTTGGACACTTTAGCTAGACCAATATAGCTCAAATAGGTGGTGCACCTAGTAGCTTAATTAAGTCAAGCAAGTAGCTCATTATCTTACCTTATTTTCCAAATCTTAATCCCACATATCATATCTTAATACTCCACTTTAGACTTTTAACTCAACTAGCAACTTATTATCTCGGATTTAAATGCTTTCGTTGAGTTTATATTAGACTCGTACCCGCTGAAACATGTGGGATATCACAACAATCATCAATCTAATTCAAATTATTACCACTCTTATGAAAAAGTGCTTAATCCCTCACCTACACCATAAGCCTATGTCAAGTGTCATGTAGATGGGAATAACACAGAGAAAATACCAAGTGTTACATCCTCCCCCATAGTAACATTCGTCCTCGAATGATAGTATAGTTAGTCAGCCCAAACTTGCTTAATTTACATATCACATAATACATGTAAACACATACTTTACTTGCTAATGATTCAATTATGATTCCTTTCATCTTTCTCAGTGGGCTGAAAGATATAGGGTATTTAGATTTCATTGCTTCTTCCACTTCCCAAGTAACCTGTTCTACTTGCTTGTTCCTCCATAATACTTTTATAGAAGCTATTCTTTATTTCTTAACTTCTTAACTTGTCGATCTAGAATATCGATGGGTACTTCCTTATAAGTGAGATCTTCTACACCTGTACACCTTCGGTTGGAGTGATATGAGATGGGTCACCTATGTACTTTCGAAGCTTAAAACGTGAAATGTTGGATGAACCACATAAAGCTCTTAGGGTAACTCTAATACATATGCAACATGGCCGACTCTTTTAACAATCTTATATGATCCCATGTAGCGTGGAATGAGCTTTCCTTTTTTACCGAATCTCATTACCTAATTCATTGGACATACTTTCAAGAACACCCAATCCTCTATAGAAAATTCTAAGTCATTTCATTTTAACATATGCATATGATTTTTGTTGACTTTGACTGTTGCTAGCTGCTGCTTTATTATCTTAACTTTCTCTATAGCTTGATGAACATGATATGGCCCAAATAGGGCGATCTCTCCTGCTTCAAACAAGACGCTTAGTGACCTACACTTTCTTCCATACATGGCTTCATAAGGTGCCATTTTGATACTTGCGTGGTAGCTACTAATGTAAGCAAATTCAATGTGGTAAATGATCATCACAGCTACCATTGATGTCTAATACACAAGCTTGAAGCATATTTTCAAGTATTTGAACTGTGCGTTCTGCTTGACCATCTGTTTGAGGGTTAAAGGTTGTACTTAAATTCACTTGCATCCCCAAACTCCTCTGATATAACTTCCAAAAATTTGCAGTGAATTGAGCTCCCCTGTCGGATATAATAGAGATTGGCACTCCATGCAACTGAGCTATCTCTTTAATATACAATCTTGCATATTCTTCAACCTTATAAGTCAATTTGACTAGCAAGAAGTGGGCTGATTTGGTGAGTCTATCAACTACTACCCATATAGAGTCAAACTTTTGAAATGAGAGAAGTAACCCGGTAACAAAATCATGTTTATCGCGTCCTACTTCAAAATTAGAAGTTCTATGTGCTATAAATAACCCCCAGGCTTTTGGTGCTCTACTTTAACTTGTTGACAATTTGGACATTGAGCTACAAAATCTACAATATCTTCTTTATTTTCCACCACCAATAAACTTTCGTCAAGTTATAATACATTTTGGTTGATCCTGGATGGACTGAATATCTTGAATGATGTGCTTCCATCATAATTCTCCTTTTTAGCCCATCTATAACAGGTAGAAACAATCTGTTTTGACATCAAAGTACTCCCTATTTCGTAAGATCAATGCCTTTGTCATGACATGTCGTACATTCTCCTTAAGTCGTAATAAAATGGGATTTATGTATTGTTTCTCATTTCTGCTATCAGTGATGATTCTACTATATTGTGCACAATAACTCCTTCATCTGGAGATTCAAGAAGGTGAACCCCCAGGGTAGATAATTGACGTAGATGACCCCTTTCCTTATTGCGGACTGCCAAAAAGTGCTTGCCATTGTCTTGCAGCTTAAGCATCTGCTACCACAATTGCCCTTTTAGGGTAATACAAAATATATATGTCGTAATCTTTCAATAAATCAAGCCATCTTTGTTGCCTTAGGTTCAGGTCCTTTTGGTTGAAGATATATTGTAGACTCTTGTGATTAGTATATATATCAATATGAACTCCATACAAATAGTGGCGCCATATCTTCAAAGTAAATATAACTATCGCTAGCTCCAAATCATGGGTTAGATAGGTTTTCTCAGATGGATGCAAGTGCCTTCTTATAAGCTATTAGTTTACCATGTTACATCAAGACACATCCTAAACCTACTCCCGAAGCATCAATATGTTGCATAACCTTCTATTCCATTAGGAAGTACTAATATAGGTGTAGTCGTCAATTTATTTTTCAGCTCTTGGAAGCTCCTTTCGCATGTGCCACTCCATTAAAACTAGGCAACGTTATGCATTAGCTTGGTTAATAGTGTAGAAATAGAACAAAATCCTTCAATAAACCTCCTATAACAACCTTCCAGCCCAAGGAAACTACGAATTTTCATAGGTTTTGTAGGTCTTGGTCAGTTCTTCACAACTTCTATCTTCAAGGTATCAACCCTTATTCCTTCATCAGATATAATGTGCCTCAAGAATGCCACATATCTTAACCAAAACTTGCATGAATACTTTGCATATAACTTACGATCACGAAGAATTTGTAACACTTGTCATCTGTGACTAGCATGATCTTCTTCTGATATTAAATACGCCAAATTATCATCTATGAATACTATCATGAACACATCCAAAAATGGATTTAAAACCCTATTTATCAAATCCATAAAAATAGTTGGGGCATTTGTTAGGCCAAATGAGATGACTAAGAACTCAAAATGATCATACCGTGTTCGAAAAGATGTCTTGGGTGTATCTTGATTTCTGACTCTCACTTGATGACAGCCCGACCTCAAGTCGATCTTTGAGAAACACTTAGCACCTTGTAACTGATCAAATAAATCATCAATTCTAGGAATGGGATATTTATTCTTTATTGTCACCTTATTTAACTGTGGGTAGTCAATGCACATCCTTAATAAGCCATCTTTCTTGCATACAAATAAAACTGGTGCTCCCCAAGATGAAAAACTAGGCCTTATAAATCCCTTTTCTAGCAAATCTTTTTATTGCTCCTTTAACTCCGTAATTCGCTGGGGCCATTCTATATGGGGGAATGGATATAGGTTGCATCTCTAGGAGAACTTCAATACCAAACTAAGCTTATCGTTTGTGAGGCAAACATGAGATATATTCAGGAAATACATTCGTAACTTCATTTACCACCAAAATAGATTGAAGGGTTAGGGGATTTGTGTCTATATCTCTCACCCTCTTTAAATGAGATATGACCTTTGGACACTATCTTCCTTGCCTTAGAATAGGAAATAAGCCTACCTCTTGGCACCCCAATATTACCTTTCTATTCAAGGATTATTTCCTTTAGAAAATGGAACTACACTATCTTTGTTTGGCAATCCACCATGGTATAACAAGAAGCCAATCGATCCATGCCCATTATAATATCAAAATCTACCATTGCTAGCTCAACAAGGTCACCTAATGTGTCACGATAACAAATAGTTACTATACAATTATGACAGACCCTTTTAGCTATAATAGACTTACCGATTAGTGTAGATACTTCAAAATGGTTTAGTCAATAATTCTGGTACCTTTTTAAACTTATCAACAATTAATGGAGTGACATATGTTAGAGTAGATCCTTGATCAAGTAATGCATATACAATGTGTGATAAGATAGATAATGTACCTGTAACCACATTAGGTGAAGCCTCCAAATTATTCTGGTCTCCTAGAGCATACGCGCGATTTTGAGCTCCACGAGAACTAGCTACTCCTTAACACCTCTACCATGACCTAAAGATAATTGCGGACCCCTATCTAATGAAGGAACTATTGATGATGATGAAGCAACTGATCAAGTAGGTTAGGCCATACCATTTGTGTCCCTTTGAGGGTAATTTCTAATCATATGATCCCGTATACCACACCAAAAACATACATCTATCCCAAACAAACATGTAATCAATCTAGGTGAGTCCTTTTGCACTACTTACAAAGTTGTAAAGGAGGTCTTAATTGGCTCATACTCCCTTGCTCTTGGTACTGCATTGTTCATAAACCTTGGATTTTGCCTTGTTTCCATAATTGATTGCCCTTAGATCCTTGATATCGAAGTAGAGCACTAGCTGTAGAGAAGGAGAATGATGTCTTGGATAGTCTATTAGAAAATTTAGGCATAAATTCACCTTGGGATAGTGTAAACTGCCCTGTAGATCTAGCCCTCTTGGACTGCACTGTTTTCGACTCTTGTATCCTTCTCCTTTGCCTTTGATCCTCTAACTTCTATGCAAAAGCTTATAGCCTTGCTAGATCCTGTCTTTATTCAGGGAAGCAATAGTACAATCTCTAACTAGGTAAGAATCTAATCTATCCACATATTGATAAACTCGATCCTCCATAATAGGAACCACATTAGGAGCATACCTAGCTAAGGAATTAAATTGGAGACTGTACTCTCTAATGCGCATACCCCTTTGGTGGATATTTAAGGATTGATCTGCATGAGCCTCTCCAATCTCTAATGGCGGATAGTGGTCAAGAAATGCCTTTTTAAACTCTTCCCAAGAAATTGGAGGTGCACCAGTACCCCTGGATTGCTTCCAAGCTTCATATCACATCACAGTTACACCCTTCAATCTATATGTTATTAGCTCAATAGCTTCTATACCGCTTACATGCACAACACCCAAGGTCCATTGGATTTGATAAACAAAGTCTTTTGGATTTGATCAAGGTGAGAAAAAGGAAGAAAAGAGGCCATGTGTGCAATGGCTACTACTTGAATTCAAAGATTTGAGAAGAAGGCAACCAAACAAGGCCCATACTCATTAAGGGTAAAATTGTAAAGAAAATATCTTCTTTTATTTACTTAGTATAAATAGACTTATTTTATCATTTGGAAGACTTAGACTATGTTGAATATCCAATTCTCAAATTGTAGTATCTTCTTAGTGAGTAATTAGGGTGAACTCTTAGAATTGTTAGTTGACTTGTTTGCTTGATTAATTGAACTGTTACCCATTTGTGGTTCTTGGTTTCCTTTAATTGTCTTTCTAGGGTTTTATTTGGATTGTCAAAATAAATTGGGAGGTGAGGGTTTTAGTCTCTTGTTGCCCATAATTGGACAGTATCATTTTCTCCGTCGCAATTTTTAAAATTAAAAAAAAATTTAAAAAATTGTGCGATGGAATGATGTCACTTTTATATTAAATAATTATATATTAATAAAAAATTGGTGGAAAAATCCTCCAAAGAAAGCAATGAAATTTTAGACACTTTTCGTCGCCTTTACTTATTTAGTTTTTAAAAAAATTAAAAAAGGAAAAAGCGACGGACTGCATCCTTTAGTCCGTCACTTTTGGGAGCGATGCAGTCCATTGCTTATTTGTCAGTCGCTTTTTGACAGTTTTTTGGTAGTGCTCTAGAGTGATATAGAGTTGAAAAAAGCTAAGTATAGGTGTTTTCGGGCATAAGTGGGCATGGGGCTATGACGCCAAGGCCCTTGGGCCAAAACAGAAAAACTAAGGAAAATACTACACTGGTCCGTGCCCTTAGCACAACGCAGACCAGACACAAACTACCCTGCAACACTAATCCGTTCCCCTGGCACGTCGTGGCCAGGGTGGGATGGCCACTGGAAATAAAAAATTAGTAAAAATTATTTTTCACTACAGGTCCTCTAAAGTCCGGGTTATTCCCATTTCTCACCCAGTTTTGCCCCCTGATCGAGAATATGAAGTCGAATTCTTGATATCAAGCACAGATTTTGAGATATATAGAAATTACGATTATGAGCATTTCCAAAGCACATTTTTGGGGTGTTTCACTCTATTAAGAGCATATGTGCTGTTTTGATACAAGAATCCAATCCAATTGCCTACTTTAGTGAAAAGCTAAGTGGAGCAACATTGAAATACTCAACTTATGATAAGGAGTTATATGTCTTGGTAAGGGCATTTGCTACATGGAAGTAGTACTTGTGGCCTCGAGAAATCTTGGTCAAGATTGATCATGAGTCATTGAAGTACTTGAAAAGCCAAGGTAAACTTAGTCATAGGCATGCTAAACGGGTGGAGTTTATTGAAACTTTTTCTTATGTAATTTCCTACAAACCAGGAAAGGAGAATGTGATTGATGATGCACTCTCAAGAAGATATGTTTTGATCTCCAATCTTACTTCAAAGTTGTTAGGTTTGACCAAATCAAGTTACTCAATGCTAATGATTCTGATTTTGGTAAAAATATTTATGAATGTAAGTTGGGTCCTTTTGAGAAATTTGATCTTCAAGATGAGTTTCTATTTAAGGAAAATAAGTTTTGTGTATCTAACTGCTCTTTGCGTGAACTATTTGTTAGGGAAGAACATTGTGTCGGGCTAATGGGATATTTTGGAGTGCCTAAAACTTTGAAAATACTTTTTGAACATTTCTATTGGCCTAACATGAGAAAAGATATTAAAAAAGTGTGTTCTCATTGTCTTGAATGTAAACAAGATAAGTCTAGAACATTGTCGCATGGTCTTTATTCTCCTTTACCTATTTCTAGTTCTCCTTGGATTGATATTTGTATGGACTTCATATTGGGGCTTCCAAGGACTAAATATAGTAAGGATAGTATATTTGTAGTAGTAGACAAATTTTCTAAAATGGCTCATTTTATTCCATGTAAAAAGACTAATGATGGATCTCATGTGGCTGACTTGTTTGTAAAAGAAGTGGTTAAATTGCATGGAATACCTAGAACTATTGTTAGCGATAGGAATGCCAAGTTTTAAGTCACTTTTGGAGAATTCTTTGGGGTAAGTTAGGGACTAAATTGCTATTTTTCACATCTTGTCACCCACAAACTGATGGGCAAATAGAAGTGGTTAATAGAACTTTGGGGAATATGTGGAGGGTTGTTTTGAAAGGAAAGTTGATTTCTTGGGAAGATTACTTATCTATTATGGAATTTGCTTGTAACAGGACATTTCATTCTTCTACTGGTAAAACTCCTTTTGAAGTTGTATATGGATTCAACCCCCTTACCCCTCTTGATTTACTGTCTTTGCCTACTAATGATTCTTTCTAATCTTGATGGTAGAAAGAAGGTTGACATAATGAAGAAGATTCATGAACAAACAAGACTTGCAATTTAAAAGAAAAATAAGGAAGTTGCATTGCAAAGGAATAAGGCCTCTTCCAAGTGCTTTCCTCTGTTGTGTTTAAAGGGAGTTGGTTTGGGTGCATATGAGAAAGGAAAGATTTCCTTTCAAAAGAAAGACCAAGCTAGATTCTAGAGGAAGTGGCCCACACATAGTCCTTGAAAGGATTGTAGACAATGCTTACAAACTTGATCTTCCTGATGAGTTCTAAGTTAGTGCTACTTTTCATGTTTCTGATCTTACCCATTTTGATGCAGACTTAAATTCAAGGACAAATTCTTTTGAAGAAGAGGGGAATGATAGCATCATACGAAGCTCTACTCCATTGAAGGAAAAGGATGAATCTTTATAAGATCAAAGGAGGCTCATAACAAGATCTGAAACCAAGGAGTTCAATGATAAGCTCAATAGGTTTCAATTGCAGATCCAAAGATGTCTTGTTGGGGAAGAAGAGCTAAAGCCCAAGAAGAGTGAATTGTCCAAATACTACAATTATTTGGTGGCCTAAACTCAAGTCCAAGAGGAAGAATTTTAGGTTTAAATTTCACGCAAATAAGGTCAAGAAGATTCCAAGAATCAACCACAACAAAGGTTGCTTTCTGACCAAGTTTGAGAGAAGACTAGTCAAACTTTCCAAAATTGTCAAGATTCTTTTCCTAGTTGAGTTTTACCTTATTTACTTATTTATATATAGGTTATTAATGTTTTCTTTGTTCTATTAAAGGTATCCTATTACCATTTAATGCTTTCCTAGAACTACTAGGTCTATTTTTAGTTAAGGGTACTTTATTTTCTTTCTAGTGTAGGATTTACCTTGTAATTTTCTTTCTAGGTTTTGGATACTCCTTGGGCCTAAACTAAGGATTCTTGGACGTCCAAGGACCATATATA
>JAABOM020000101.1:10053101-10076722 GCA_011800125.2 Solanum clarkiae
TGCCAATCAGATATTCTGTAAATATTCAGCTGCCTTGTATAGAGCCCCAAGCTCCTGTATATATTGACCTAATGTCAGACGTCTCTAAATACATTAGAGAGAGAGTTTAGCCCGAGGACGTAGGCACCACTTGCCGAACCTCGTAAATCATTTATGTTCTTTTTTCTTTATTTTTCTCTACATGAATGTATAACCTAGCATAATCCTCAACCCCATATGTGGTCTTAACCGGTAGAAAGTGAGCCGATTTTGTCATCCTATCAACCACAACCCAAATGGAATCAAAACCATTTCTAATCTTGGGCAGGCCAACCACAAAATCCATATTAATAACCTCCCACTTCCAATTAGGAATCTCTATGTCTTGGGTTAGTTCACCCTGCCTTTGATGTTCGGGTTTGACTTGTTGGCAACTATGGCAACCAGATACAAATTTGGCAATGTCCCTCTTCATGCCTCCCCACCAATACATAACCCTCAAATCTCTATACATTTTGGTGGAATGGGGTGGATAGAATAAGAAGAATTATGGGTCTCATCAAGGATTTTCTCCCTCAAACCATCAACACAAGGCACACACAACTTACGTTGGTACCTAAAGGCACGATCTCCCCCTTGGGAGAAAACCTCCACCTTGCCCTCTTGTACCAAGGCCTTCAACTCTAACAAGGAGGGATCAACGTCTTGCTTTGCTATCACCTCATCAACCAAGGAAGACTTAGAACCATGAACAACACCACCACCACCATTATCCATCTCTCCCAACCTAACCCCTAATCTAGCCAACCGATGCACCTCCCTAGCACCTTATTTGTCACCACCATCAACATGAGCTAGGCTACCCATAGGCACCCTACTCAAGGCATCTGCCACAATATTAGCCTTACCGAGATGATAATGTACACTCATATCATAATCCATAAAAAGTTCTAGCCACCTTCTTTACCTCAAGTTGAGATCCTTCTAAGTAAAGATATATTGGAGGCTCTTACGATCGGTGAACACATCAACATGCATCCCATACAAGCAGTGACGCCAAATCTTTAATGCAAACACAATGGCGGCTAACTCAAGATCATGGGTCGGATAATTCTTTCATGCACTTTGAGTTGCCAAGAAGCATAGGCTATGACCTTACCATTTTGTATCAACACACAACCCAAACCAACTTGAGAAGCATCATAATACACAACAAATCCCTATAGCCCTTCCGGTAGTGACAATATAGGAGCGGACACAAACTTATCTTTCAATATTTGGAAACTCCTTTCACATTCATCGGACCACACAAATTTGGCTTTCTTTTGAGTCAACTTTGTCATAGGAGAAGCAATAGAAGAGAACTCATTCACAAACCTCCGATAGTAGCCCGCTAAGCCCAAGAAGCTCCAAATATCCGACGGGGTCAATGGTCCAGACCAATTTCTAATCACATCCGTCTTCTAAAATCCACCTTAATACCATCCCCCGACACCACATGACCTAGAAAGGCAACTTCCCTCAACTAAAACTCACACTTTTCATACTTAGTATATAACTTCTCTTCCCTCAATCTTTGCAACACAACCCTAAATGAGCTATATGCTCTTCCTCACCATGAGAATACATCAAAATATCATCAATGAATACCACAACAAATGAATCAAGGTAGGGTTTAAAGACCCTATTCATTAGATACATGAAGATGGTTGGTGCATTGGTCAACCCAAACGACATCACAACAAACTCAAAATGCCCATATCTAGTCAGGAAGGCCTCTTAGGAATTTCACACTCCCTCACCTTCACTTGATGGTACTCGGACCGAAGATCAATCTTAGAAAAGTGGCTAGCCCCTTGCAATTGGTCAAACAAATCATCAATCCTTGGAAGAGGATATTTATTCTTGATGGTGACCCTATTAAGTTGTTGATAGTCAATGCACATCCTAAGAGACTCATCCTTCTTTTTCACAAACAACACTGGTGCATCCCAAGGCGATTGGCTAGGTCTAATGAAACCCTTCTCCAATAAGTCCCTCAATTGCTCCTTCAACTCCTTTAACTCCATCGGGGCCATACAGTAAGGGGGAATAGAAATGAGTTGAGTATCGGGGAGGAGGTCTATACCAAAATCTATTTCCCTTTCGGGAGGAACATTGGGAAGGTCATTTGGAAAGACATCAAGGAACTCATTTACAACCGGAACCGACTTCATGGGAAGGACTTTAGACTCCACATCCCTAACCCTCACAAAATGGTAAAGACACCACTTAGAGATCAACTTATGGGCTTTAATGCAAGAGATAAATCTCTCCTTTACCACCACAGTATGACTCTCCCACTCAAGGACGGGTTCATTTGGGAATTGAAATTTGACCCTACAGGGTTCTACAATCAATAGAAGCGTAATATGCATGCAACCAATCCATCCCAAGAATGATATCAAAATCAACCATATCCAATTCAACAAGATCACAAGGCAACATTTTATGTAATATGCAAATGGGACAATTTCTATAAACCTTTTTACCAACAATAGATGCACCTATAGGAGTAAACAACTCATATGACTAATGCAACAGTTCGGGCTCAAGATGGAACTTTTTGGCAACAAAGGGGGCAACAAAATAAAGAGTGGCACCCGGATCAATCAAAACATACACATCAAAATCAAAGACTTTCAACATACCGGTAACGACATCGGGCACCTCATCAATGCCTTACCTCCCATGCAAAGCATAAAATCGGTTGTGCCTAGGAACACCATCTTGTCAGCCACCTCTCCCCAATGGGACCGCAGTAGCACCTTGTGGACGAACCTCATTGCCCTTGTTACGATTTTGGGGGCAATCCATCACCTTATGCGCAACTTTCCCATAACCATAACATGCATTAGTATCCCTCAAACACGGGCCATTATGACCCCTAACACATTTTGGATATACACCATTAGGAACCACACCCTTAACACCTTGGTCCCTTGGAAAATCATTGGCAACCCTCTTATTCGATGTATGAGAAGACCCTTTGCCTTGATAGAACCGGTCATCCTGTTGGAACCATCAAAACTGGCCCTCTTGGCCTCATGACTCCTCCTCTTCCTCAATTTCTTTTCCCCTATTTGTTTGGCATAGGTCATCAACCGGAACAAATCCATGTCACCAATCAACATAGCGGACCGACGTTTTTGCACTCACCAAATCAGAAACGCGCAGTACAAATTTGTTCATTCTAGACCTTGGGTCAGCCACCAAGTGGGAAGCATACTTAGAGAGTTGAGTAAACTTGAGGGAATACTCCCTCACACTCATAGGCCCTTGTCTCAAATTCATAAATTCCACCAATTTAGCTTCCCTAAGTTCAAAAGGGGAAGAACTGATTAAGGAAAGCCACCTTGAACTCTTCCCAAAGCACTACATAGTTGACTCTCTTCTCTTCCTTCCATTGTGTGAACCATATTTGTGCAATCCCCTTGAGTTGGTAAGCTGCCAATTCTGCCTTTTCCTCCGATCTAACTCCCATGATAGCTAATACCTTGTAGACCTCATCAATGAACTCTTAAGGGTCCTCATCTACCTTTGACCCATAGAATTCCGGGGGATTTATTCTCATGAAATCTCTCACCCAAGAAGCCGGTGTAGGAGCATAAGGGGCTTAGGCCCCTTGGTTGGCTTGGTTAGCCACAACTTGTGCAAGCAAAATGAGAGCATCTCGGAGCTCCCCATTAGCCGGTTGCTCCTCGGGTGTACGGGATCTTCCCCCTCTTGTGTTAGGCATGATATAGCATAGTAAAAAACATTCATTAAGGGGGAATAACCTTACTTCAACTCTATAGCACGACTTGGAACATGAAAAAGGGAAACATTTCCTAAAATGCCTCACAACCTCCTACTCATAGTTGTGGTGCACAACATAACCATGAATAAGACTCTAATCGACGCAGTGTGTTGGACTCCGAGGATCTAACAACCTAGTGCTCTAATACCAAGTTTGTCACGACCCAAGCCTAGGGCCTAGATGTGACACGGTGCATGGGAATTTGAAGGGACCCCAAAAAAGCCTCTTAACATATCCTTGCACATCCTTGGTCCCGGAAGCAATAAAACACAACAAGAGATAGTAAATTGGGAAAACCATGGCTAAGGGAACACTTTCATATCATAGATATCAATAACAAGAGAGTCAAGGCTCATAGAATAGATACATAACATGTCCAACAACACCTCTACTACATAGATAAGAGCGGGGGCCACGACAAGCAACCAGGTTTACCCTCATAGACAATACATAGATAAAAGAAAGATAGTCTTACTACATAGCAAGAGATCATAAGCAACATCCTCGGAATGGAGGACTCACCAACAAGCTTGAGAGACAATTGTACTAGCCATATGGAGGAGGAGGAGGATCAAGCGGTGCTTCGATTCCTACATGGTGACATCACGTAGGCATAGAGTATGCATTAGTACGTTTGAATGTACTAAGTATATAGGATGCAATGCAACAAGTGATAAGCACCATAAACAAAATGCATAACATAGGCAATAAATAAGCTTATAACAATATGGCATGTATGAATGATGTTTGAAATAAAATCATGCTTATATAGATCATAAGACAAGTGTAAGGAGTGACCAATCTTAGTGAAATCCAAGGCCTACCACCTCTTTGGAGAGGCACATGAGGTACAAACCCCTTCATAAGGTTGATGGAGTGCAAACCCCCCAACGAGATCGATGGAGTACAAACCCCCCCATAATGTTGATGGGTACAAACCCCCAATAAGGTTGCATGGGCCTGCCACCTCCCGAGCAAGGCGATCGAGGTACAAACCCCTCAACAAGGTTACCCGAGCCGACAACCTCCAAGATGAGGCTTGGTCATCCCAATCACTATAGAGATAATATCATATACATATATTCCTTTCATCATCATCATATACATACATTCCTTTCATCATCATCATATACATACATTCCATTCACCATCATAAAGTCATTCAACTCATAAGACATGCACTGGACCTTCAATTCCTCAAGAAATCATAATCTGGACATTTTATCAAACACTTGACGGGAGTGTAGTGCTTGTGTAAAACCATGCAAATCAAGAGTGAAATCGTGCAAGAAAATTCAATGTAAAACCATCAATAGATACTTGGTAACACCCTCAAGCAATGTACATCAAAATACTTCATCAAATATCTCAATAGATCTTGATTTCATAGCTCAAAACATGCTAAAACAGTCACAATTTCATAAACCCCAACATAATGTGTAGTCAAATTCATAATAGATAAGACTCATGAATAAATCAACTTTAAATCATGCAGTTTTGAGTTAAAGAGAGTTTGGGTATCATGGGTGAAAGGAACCCTTGAAAGAAACTCACATACCTTAGCTTGGGAGAATAGCTTGATGAAGATTGGAGATGGAGACTTGAAGTTTGATTGATAGCCTTAGAATCCAGATGAGTTTGAGACTTGAATTTAGGAGATGAAATATTTTCTAAGTGTTTGGGAGTGTATTTGAGAATGTCTTGAATGATATGAGGATGAAATAAGACTAAGTATAGGCATTTTCACGCATGGGAACACTTAGGCCCAAGACCCAAAAGTCTTGGACTGAGATAGAAAACTGGCCACAAAAATACATAGAAGCGTGCCCTTGGCGTGTTGTGCCAGGGGCGTGGATCATCTCTGGAAATCGCATTTTTGCAATTTTCGAATTTTTCTATGGTTGTTCTTAAATTGGGGTTAGACCCACTTCTCACTCAATTTGACCCCCTGAACAAGAGTATGAAGTCGGATTTTTGATATCACACACGGATTTTGAATATATGAAAATTATGATTTCGGGCACTTCTGAGGTACATTGTCAGGCACTTTTTGGGTCGTTTCAGTAGGGCTTCTTCAACAACTTCTTCCTGTCTCATTACACGTCGTTTTTCTTGTACTTGAAAAGCACTTAAGATCTTTGCTAGTGTAATTTTGGACAAGTCCTTCGTATTTTCTAAGGTTGTAATAGTAGCCTCATATTTTTCAGGCACTGTTACAAGGATTTTCTCAACAATCCTTGAATCATTTAAAGTGGAACCTAATAATGTAACGTGATTTACTATGTTAAGAAGTCTGTCAGAATACTCCTTTATGGTTTCACTTCCTTTCATCCTTTGCAGTTCAAACTCTCATATCAAATTTAGCACTTACATCCCTCGAATCCTTTCATCTCCTTCATACTCAGCCTTGAGATAATCCTATATCTCTTTTGCTGATTTCAGAGACATGATACGTGTGAAGATGGTGGATGAAACTGCAATATGCCTTTGCATTTGATTTCATGGTTTTCCTCTCCTTATGATTTTTAATTTGTGCCATTATGGGATTAGTCGCCAAGGGAACAATTTCATAATCATCTTTTATAGTCTCCCAGAGATCCAAAGCTTCTAGATATGTTTGTATTCTAACTGCCCAGATTTGATCATTTTCTCCATTGAAAGCTGGTGGTGCCATTGAAGAAAAGTTTGTTTCTCCATCCATAGAATGCGCTGAAACAAATTAATGAACACATAGGTCCCTCAAGAATGAAATGCTTTGATACGAATTGTTGTTAATTTTGGGTGAGAACCCAAAAAGAACAAAGGAGAACTTGTGAATAATGAAATATAAGAACTACAAAGCAATGAAGAACAAGAAAGAAGAGAAGCTATTCTAGAAAAGTGCATCTTTTATTGTGAAAAAAGACACATATATAATGAAAGACCTACCTTCATGGACCTAAAAATCAGCAACACATCTGAAGAATAAACAAACTCCTAAAAGACTAGGTAAAGGAGTTTTCTGAAAAAAGCTAATCTAATTTACTGCAGTAAATAAATAAAAGACTGTATTCCTAAAACATAGCAACTAACAGAAGGGATAATTATATAGTCAAGTATCTAAGTATGGGAAACCATGATGCATCTCTATAGAATTCATGGGAACTTCGAGATTGAGGGTCGTTGTGTTGAGATTGTTGAGCTCCTATATCCATCTTATTTGAATGAACAGTCGAAGCCAGATTTTTTGGCCATAAAAGCATTAGATGTCGCTAGAGAGAAAGAGAAGAAGAAATCTACTCAAAGTCTTCTTGAGGCTAGGAACAAAGTTCATGAGTATCATGCGGGAAATAGTCATATCTTTATGAGCAACAAAGTCTTTTGGCTCACCGAGAAAGATAAAGTGTCAATATGCATAAGTTGTCCAGAAAGAATACAAAGGTGAGCACAACAGTAGATTCTGGAGTCATTTTTCTAAGGATTGTAAAGGATGAGCAACCAAGTCTTTTGACACATGAGAAACGTAAAGATCTTCTATACTCTATTCAACACGGAATAAAACCAAATGAAGAAAACCCAACTTCTCAAACCAGATTAGCTAGTCTAGTAGTAATTGTCTAGGACGGTTGTCCAGGAAGTAAAGTTGTTTCTAAGTCTTAAGTTGCTAATTTTCACATTCAGAAGAAGTATAGAGATTAATAGGATAGGATCCTGAGGATTCAAAAAAATTTCATTTGAGGTACATTCTTTTTATGGAACGTAATATAAGTAACATGTTCTCTTTTTATTTTTTTGCGAAATGACCTGAGTGACCCTTCTACTTAACTCTATTTGTAAGGTGAACCCTTGTACTTATGACTTTGCCAATTAAACCCTCACTCACTAAAACACAATATTTTAAGCCTCTCTTACCATTGACTGAGCTTATGTGACACTCAAATAGTTGAGTTGGACAAGTGTGTGATTACATGCATTTTGAAGCAAGTGATGCAACATTTTTAATGAATAAATCTCAAAATTATTAGGTAAAACAATAATAATAACTTTTTTATTTTTTTTAAAAAAAACATCTCACATCCTCCTTCATTAGACCGCCCCCCATTCCCCTTCCCCTTCTCCTTTTCTTCTTCAATCTGAACCATGCCCCAACCACCACACTCCTCTCTTCTTCTTCAATCCATTCACCCATTCATTCATCACACCTTTTATTTTATTCCTCACTTTATCCTACTTTCTTTTCTTCTTCTTCTTTGGGGGCACTTCACCATGAGAATCATAAAAAAGATTAACAAATTTTTTTGCTAGAAAATGTATCTATTTACCATTTTATAAACTTAAAGTTTCAAGATCTATTGTTTGAATTTGCCTATAAACATATTTTTTTTCAACTTGAAGTTTCCTTAATATCTCCTTTTACCAAATCAAAATAAATAGAATCTTCCTTTAAAGTCTATGCTAGGGCTTAGCTTAATAAATTTTTGTGATCTGCTTTCACACATATGTCATTTATAAACATCCTCTGCAGCACAAATAATACTGAACACCAAAGAAATTGTCATTTTTACTGTACACGTGAAAATACCTAAAGCATTCCTTACAGACACGGCAATAAAACATCCATCACTGCCAGTAAAGCAGCTAATCACCTGGATCATCAAATCAGTCAGCTATACTCAATGACTTATTCTTTACAGCATCATATTATTATGTTCTGTGATTTAACAATAATCCAGGAATCAGTGATAGCAATTCACCTGCCCCTATCACCACATCTCACCCCAAGAGAAGATCTACAGCAAACAACATGCAAGCTCTTGAGCAAGTGGTCAGATCACACCACGAAAAAGCTAAAGCACCACTTAGTATTGTAGCCTAAAAGAATATATCTTTACTAAAACCAAATACAGTTTTAGTGGACACGCAAATCAGTTTATCAGTTGTTTTAATGTTCATTTCTAAGTAAATATAAATCCTGTGGCAATTCAGCTCCCAGGAGTAACAGCACTACGGAAAAGGGTTTACAAAATGAAAGATTCGCACACATCATAACAACCACAATTGATGCATCTGACGATGGAAAGGACATTTAGAAGTCAAATTTATTAGCTAATCTGTGTTGACGAACAACTAGAAGTCAGAATGCATGGGCTGCACGATCGTAAAATGCTCTGGAACAGTAATCAACTTGCTGCTTTAAATTTGTGGAGACAACTCATGGTGATTCCTGGATCATAATGAGGCAATCGATTCTTATAGGCTTTAGGCAACTAAAACGCACTTTCATGAGCCAACTCCCAAGATGGACAGCACTAGCTTATCTTGTATGCAAACGATCAACATTATATTACAGATGGTCTCCTGCGAACAAAAGTTTGAGACGCCATGAGTGTTACTTGAAGTTGCTCAGATACTGTAAACCCCCGAGCTTCCATCAATTTATGGAACTTTTTAGCATCTTGTACAAATCCACCAGCTACAAGTGACCGTATAATCCTCTCAAAATCTTCTGGTCCCAACTGCTCTTGTTTTGCCTCCAAAACTCCAAGAGCTTGAAGAGCCTTTTTCTCATCATTAGCTCTTGCATACATGTCACATAGGGTAATATGAACCTCAAATGGAGGAGCCTCACCTTGCTCAGCAATTTTATCCAAGAGCTGTTCAGCTTCATCAACTAGTTGCATTTTACCCATCCAATCCACCAAAACAGAATAAGTAGCCACCCCAGGCTCAAAGCCATCTTTCTCAAGCTCCATTAAAAGATTTAAGGCTTCATCCAGCAGGTTCTTCTTCTCATAAGCTGCTATCAGGCTGGCAGTACATCTATCATCTGGCTTGTGTCCAAGTTTAATCATGTAATCAAAATTCTGCCTTGCCTGATCAGGGTCACCAGCTTTTCCAAATGCCTCAACAAGTAACGTACATGACTCATAAGTGGGCTGAAATCCTGAAAACTGCATTGTAGTTACTATTCTTTGGGCTCCATTAGCATCACCATGCTGAGAAAATGATTTTAGGAGGGCCATATAGATCTTCTTAGAGGGTTTGATGTCTCTTAATTCCATTTCCTTCATCAACGATTCACCTTTCCTTGGGTCGCCAGCATTTACATAGGCAAGGATCATGGAATTGTAAACCTCCATGTCTGGTAGGAATCCTTGAGCTTTCAAGCTCTCAAATGCAGCTTTTGCTCGATCCAGATCACCTATTTTGTTGTACATGTGAACCACGGTTGTTGATGTGAGAATATCAGGTAAAATTCCATTTTCACTCATCTTTTTGATAATTCTTTCAGCATCTTCTACCCGGTTATCTCTAGCATGGGCATCAATGAGTTTTGAATAGTCACGTACGTTTGTTTGGAAGGACTCTTCACCAAGCACATGTTCTGCAATCTAACATGTTCACTAAAAGTCAGAGTAAGCTATTACCTAACAACTTAAAATTCATATTTTCTTTTATAGGTAGAAGCTTAACTTTAGATTTGTCACAACATTTATTTACTGTGTTGATGAAGGATTTCTATATGGGAAAAAGTTATAATTTCACTAACCTTTTTTTATAAGCATTTCACTAACCATTCTAACTCTGTTTAAATGGTGAAAGGGAGACAAGAGAAACACTTGGATTGAAGCACTACGCCAGTGCATGGGATGGCATGTCTACAGATACTTCTTAGCTCAAGATAATATCCAACATGCAACAACTAAAACTACCATTTCAAGAAAAGTAAAGAAAATTACTAATTTGTCCAATATGTGAAGATAACATCCAAAAGAAGATTAGAGGAAACATGATTTGCTAGCACAGTTGACAATGGAATGAATGAAAGTTAAAAAGCAATAATCATGCTAATAAGAAAACACTTAAAGAGGAGAAGGAATTACCTTCAAATATAGACTAGGATTTCGGTTCTTCAATCTATCAAGTAAATTTATCCAGTCTACCCTGCTAGGTTGGAGAAGTTGTACCCATTCTGCTAAAAGTGGAGAATAATCTTCCTCGTGCAAAGAAAGTATTTTTTCAGTAATAATTTTGCACTTGCCATCAATATGTTTTGGTTCTTGTGGCGATATGATTTTCTCAGCCTCATGAATCTTATCAGCCACTTGAGACCATTTTGAATCGGACAAATCAAGTCCATAAATCTTGTAGTTAATTTTCCCACGCCTTTTTGGAAGAGACACAAGTTTAGGGTCCTCAGCGGGACTGTCCTGCTCCACGGCCCCAATACCATATGAAGTCCCTTGTTCTTGAGCTTTTTCTTCGTCTTCCTTCAATCGTTCAAGCCTCTGATAAAACTCACTCTCTTCCATCTTCTCACGTGCCCATTTGAACCTATACTCCCTAAGCATGTCTCCACGTAAACCCACTTCACCAGCAAATCTATACATCTCCTTAACTTCCTCAGCTTGAAGAAAATTCTTCATTTTCTCCTTCCTTTTAGCTTTCTCCATATCTTCCAATACCACATTGCTCACCTCCCACACAGCCTTCCACAAATCCTCACTAAAATCACCTTCCCCAGAAGGTGAGGACGACCCCCCAACTATCTGATCGAAACCACCCTTTTCCAGCTCCGAAACAACCTTCCCAACAATAACCAACAGCATCCCATCAATTGCTTTCTTCTCAAAATCTGGATATGCTTCCATGAGCTTTCCACGCATTATCCAAACAAATCTTGACAAGAAGTCATTCATTGTGGCGTCATCCTCTTCTGAATCACTTACCATTTCTTCAGCTGTGTCTGTGTGAATGAATCTTTTGCCACCCCAAACCAAACATTCATTTTTTGGAATTGCCGTGTTGTGAATGTGGAAAAATCCGCATTTCTTGGACGGCACAACGGAGGATGCAGCACTCGGAGGTTTCGGTTTCGGATGAAAATGAGATACAATTTTCCTACCTTTGAATTTTGACAATTTTTCCAATGTTTTGCTCATTAGCTGCTGCATTTTCAGATCTCACAAACCAAAGAGTATTAGGGTTTATCAAGTGCAACTCTTTATTAAACCTTTGTTCGCCCAACTTGTTTCTTTTCTTTTTCAACAAAATGTATATTTCTCATTTATTCATTAAAAAAAAAAATTTCGTCTAGGTCCTAAATAGTGGCCACTGGCCAACAACTAAATGGTAACTACTTTTAAATATTAAACAAATATTTATAGGAAAATGATAAATTTGATGTAAAATGAATGTCCAAATAAATATTTTCTATATTCACATAATATATTTTGTGACAATATAAATATACATACAATACACATATGCATAAGATGGATTTACACTCCTTTAATTAGTGTTGTAACTTAATTATCCATGTAAAATGCTTGGTGTAGAAACTATATATGTGGCAATGGGATATCCATTAAAGACCATGTATACACAAGTATAAATATCCCTTTTCTTGTAACAAAATGTATAGAGTGAAAAGAAAAAAAAGTGAGAATAAGAAATACTACATCTTTTATATTCCTTCTTAGTTTTAATATTCTCATTATTTCACAACAAAATCATAATTTTGTGCGATAAAGTTTTTAATGATTGAAAAAGAATTCAATCAATATTTTTAAGGATCTTTATATTTGAGAGAAGTACTAAAAATACTAGCGAACTTGACACGAATTATTAGTTTCGTCCTTAAATTACTGATAGGCTTAAAAACACCCCTCAACTTGGCGAACTAAGCTTAAATACACCCTCGAAATTATTAGTTTCGTCCCTAAACTATTAATAAGTTTAAAAACATCCTCCGACTTGGAAAACTGCGCTTAGATACACTCCTCGCATGCCACATGACATAACACGTGAGTACGATTTTTTTAAAGCGCGTGAAAGGTTAAAAGAAAAAACCACCCCAGCCTGAATTTTTAAAAAAAAAAATAATTTTTTTTTCAATTTTTAATTATCAACTACTAGAATACCCTTCTTCTTCCCATTTAACATTTACTCCATTAATGGTGACCTCAAAGCAAGATCTATTTTTTTCTCTCTCATTTTTAATTACTTGATTCTCTTTCTTTTTCTATTTTGTTTATGACTATTTTTTATCAACGTAGACTTCGGCAACATTAAAAATTTCATAGTCGGATGATAATCTCGTAAGAAGATTTTGGGATTGTAAAAATATGGCAGCAAATGAAACTCTCCAAAATTTCAAATTAAAATTTAATAAGTTACAGAAACATGAAGTTGAAGGTGTTTTTGAGCCTATCAATAGGGACGAAACTAATAATTCGTGCCAAGTTCAAGGGTGTATTTAAAGTTACTTTGCCAAGTTGAGGAGTGTTTTTAAGCCTTTCAATAGTTTAGGAATGAAACTAATAATTCGTGTCAAGTTCGAGAGTATATTTAAGATTAGTTTGCCAAGTTGAGAGGTGTTTTTAAGCCTATCAATAGTTTAGGGACGAAACTAATAATTTGTGCCAAGTTTGAGGGTGATTTTAGTACTTCTCTCTTATAATTTTAATATAATATTAATTTATTGGACCTACTTCGTGTGTGTATATATATATATATATATATTAACAGTAGTAAAATATAGAGAAGACAATCTGAAGTTCCCATTTTTAAAAAAGATATGTTAACTTTGTGAGGGTCTTAATATATATATAACAGATAAAGTGCAGCTCACTCTCTCAAGGAGAGTGAAAGAGTTGAACAAAAAACAAAAATCAATATCTTTACTCTATTACAAATATTTTCTAGCTTTTTTTGCATTTCTATTATATTTTTTAAAGTTTTTTTTCCTTTCTTCTTTTTTTATTTTTTCCAATTTTTGCCCCAAACAGGTTTTCAAATTCAGCAAATGGGAAGTGCCTGAATCAAATAGGAAAATTTTCTCTTGCTCATCAATTGAAATTAAACTTTTGCTTTGTCATACAAATAATAATTTTCCCAGCAATTTCTTTATTTCATTCATACAAATAATAATTTCTTTATTTCATTCATACAAAATAATAATTTTCCCAGCAATTTTTTTGCGTCCAATGATCTTGGCATACAATTTGCATTTGCATATGCATTTTTCAAAAATAGGACAGTTTGACGCATAAAGAGATATTTCTTGTACTGTTTGATAATTGATTTTGTTATTGGTGTTTAATTTTTTAAAGCAAATGATCAAAAGATAATAAAAAATAAAAAAAAAAAAAAAATAAAGAAGGAGATGATCACTGCTAGTCACTATTTTCTTCGGTGAAAAAGTATTTTTTAATGATAAACAAATGACATTATTCCTCCATCTCTATGGTCTACTTCATTGTTTTTTCTATCCACGATATTAATTTATATGGGTTTGGAATAATAGCAAATAGATTTTTTTTCTTTAATCCTCCGTCACCTTTCCTACTTGTGTTAAAGATGGGCAGATAGGGATTTTTAATCTTTTTTCTTGTATAAAAAGTTAGTTTTTTTTTTTGTTTTAATTTATGATATTTTAACACTTGGTAAGTCTTTTTTTTTTTAATATTATTTCAATTTATGGTATTTTAACACGTGGTAATCAAGGATTTATGTGTAATATCACTTCTTATTTTAAAAGTGGGGCTGATCGAAAAATGAGGCAATAGTACAAACAACAAACAACAACATACCCAGTGAAATCCCACAAGTGGAGTCTGGGGAGGGTAGATTGTACGCAGACCTTACCGCTACCGCATAGAGGTATAGAGGCTGTTTCCTAAAACCCGAAAAATGAGGCAATAGTATTACTTACAAATTGTTCAAGGGGGCCATACGACCCCAGTAAAATTTAAATGTCTTTTTAAAAAATTGGGACAACTTTAATGATGATTTTATGTTTTTTTTCTAAAAAATATTATGAATCCGCAAAGATGAGAAAATTAATTAAATTTCTTATAGAATATATTATATAGATATTAATGATTAAGATAATAGTTTATTTTGTTTTTATTTGATGTAATATATTTTTTTTTTATAAATAATGTTCTAAGTATATGATATGTTTGCCTACAAATTTTATTTTAATGAGTACACAAATTTTAAAAAGTTAATAAGTTTTTCGTGTTAATTATTTATTTGAATCTGCTTTGACGTAAAGTTTAAAAAATTAATCTTATTAATATGTTTTTTGATTTGTTGAATTATAAAGTGATATTAATTATTGGATCCCAACTTATTTTTCAAAAAAAAAAAAAAATATCGGCAATAATGTTGCATTAATTTGTGAGTCTCATCTTTCTGCTCTCTTTTTTTCTTTTTTTTTTTCATTCTTTTTTAATCTAACTAGAATGTAGATGAATTGATGAAGCATAAACATAAAGAATTAATTTGAGCTGAAAAGTGATCCAAAAATTTATTTAAAATACTTATAGATCAAAATTTAATTAATTTTTACTAAATTTGTTTTAACATGCCTGCGTGAGGACAATTTAATTAAAATCAAGGGCATTCAAGACTTTACAGTTGGACGCTTACTTATGCTACATGTCTGTTAAGATGCAAGTGAAGAGACACGTATCAATTTGTGTTACATCATTAATACTCATTTCATCTTTTTTTATTTCCTAGAGCTTTAAAGCCCTAATCTTCATCAATTTCACGCATCCTAAATTGCTTCGAAGATTAAATAATTATAAAGAAAAAGGATCAAAATAAAAGATCGAGATAATTAAGCATCAAATTCGGCAGAATCAACAGTGATGAAAAATGAGTTTAATCAATAAATCAGAGCAAGAGCATTTTTCAGGGCAACACAGTCATATTTGATTGTGAAGGTGAATTTGTGAGATCAAGTGTGTCATGATCCAATCTAGACCTAGGTCTGGCACGGTGATTAGAATTTATAATGACTTCGAAAGTCATTTTTCGCATTTATCACAAAATTATCATTTTGTCCTTTCCAAAAGATTCCATGAGTCTTTTCTGGTTGATCTGAAAGTTGGATTTCGAAAACCTTGTAAAAGTTAGAATTTTGCTAAAGAGTGAGTTTTTAAAAGGCTTAAAGGTTGAAATGTTGAGTTTTAACTTTTGGGGTCACCTTGAGTTTCTGTCACGATCCAGACCTAGGGCCTAGATGTGACATGGAGAATGGGGAACGTGAAGGGACCCCAAACAAGCCTCTTAGCATATTGTTACACATTCTTGGTCACAGAAGCAATTATACAACAACAATAGAGTAAAATAGGGATAAACAGGGCTAAAGGAATTCTATGATATCACAAATCATAAGGAGTCAAGCTCATAGCATAGATACATCATAATATCCAACAATACCTCTAAATTTAGATAGCAGCGGGGGCCACGACATATTCCGGACTCACCCTCATAATGTCAAATTTCAACATAAATAAACTTTAGAAGTAACAAGAGAAGTAAATAGTGTCCTCGAACTTGAGGACTCACCAAGCTTATCTTTGAGATGTCAAACTAGCCACGTGGAGGAGAATAGTCAAATAGAGCTCCGAACCCTATATGGTAACATCAAATAGGTATAGAGTATGCGTTAGTACGTTTGAATGTACTAAGTATGTAAGATGCAATGCAACAAGAGATAGACAACATAGTCAAAATGAATAATGATAAACAATAGATAGCATAATAACAATATGACATACATGATCAATGCTTAAGTAAATCATGCTTTGCAAATCATTCATCTTACATAAAACATAATATATAAGTGTGGAAAGAAACCTCAACCGACATAAAATAAGACCAAGTGAACTACAACTTGGAATCCCGATGTCAACCCTACACTAGAAGAAATGGGGAAGTTACTTGCCAAAGTGAACCTCCTAATGCCTAAGTGAATCCACTAAGCCTTGTGTGAACTGAGTACTCGCCTCTAGTTCTTGGACTCGAGTACTCGCCTCAAGATCGGACTTGGGTACTCACCTCAAGCCCTCATATTTAGGGTACTCACCTCCTAGAGATTTGGGCACTCTCCTCTAATCCCTTCACCTACAGTAACAAGTAGTTCTAGGACTTGGGTACTCGCCTCTAGTCCACTTGTTGCTAAATCTAATCCCACAGAATACATAAGATAATCATACTTTAATAACTTGCAATAACCATAGAGACATGACACTAATAGCTCTTAATATCATTGACCTCAAATTGTGAGCCTAACTTCAAAATTAAGAATGAGTCATCATCAACATTACCCTTTAATTAACATCAATATCAAAGGCTCACAAGAGGTATAATCTTTGAAAAAGGGCTTAGCTTCATGCTTGCATAATCATAGACAATTTTATGAATTCATAACATACTTGATAGCACATATTAATCATGAAGTCACTTGACTTGTAAAACATGCACATATCTTGAGTATTCTTAATTTGACATTTCATCAAACACTTGGTGCGCACATATGAGGACATGTTCAAATCATGCAAAATGCAAGAGCATAGATCATGAAATAATGAAATCAATGCATCTTAAAATCATGTAAATCAGTCTACCAACATCATGGTAAAACACCAATACGGGTAACTTGTAAATAATATTAAAACTTCACAATAGTTCATAGATTTCATAGCTTGAATCATGTATAGTCTCAATAGACAAAGATTAACTTATAGTATAAGATAAAAATAGATATTTATGCATAATCAACAATATGTGATAAAACCCCAACATATTTCATGCTCATATTTCATAATAATAGATACCCATAAAAAATATATCTTGAAATTATGCAATTTTCATAAAAAGGAATATTGGGCTTCATGGGTGAAAGGAACCCATGAATGAAACCCACATACCTTGACTTTGGAGAATTCCTTGATAAAGATTTGAATGGAGACTTGAAACTTGAATGAAATCCTTAGATTCGGAAAGAGATTGGGACACTTGAATCTTGAGGAGGACTTAAGGCTTGACTTGGTTTTCTTGAATTTCAACAAGACTTCTTGAAAACCTTAAGAATAGATGGAGAATTTGGTAAAGATTAGAAAGGAATTTGAGAGGTTTGGTTAGTTTTTAGGGCTCAAAATGGCTTAACAATGAGGGATTTTCGTGTATATAGGTATTGGATTATTACCCAATTTCCCTGGAGTAAAAAGAGCAATTTCAATTTTTTTAACTAGTCTATGCTAGGTCCGCGTCGCAGACAACTACTGTTTTTGTGAAGTTTCGCCAAAAAATTATTTTTTCGATACAGATGAAGTATTGCTTGTAGGTACTCGTTTTCCCACATAATTTTTCCCTCTAAACAAGAATGTGAAGCCGGATTTGTGAAATTTTTCGCGGATTTTGAGATATTGAAAAAAATGTATTATAGGATCTTTTCGAGCTACGAGGAGGGTGTTTAAATATCACCAATTTCAAATATAAGAAAACTACGATTATGGGGCATCCTTAAAAAATGCGGAGCATTTCAATATCTCCCCTTTGGTAATATTCATCCCCAAATGTCAATTAAATGTACATAAGAAGAGTAATTATGAAGAAATCAGCCCAGCAAGAATGCAACAATGCACTTAAACATAATTTTCAAAATCTCAATACAAGTGTTAAAATCATCATGAACTTGTCGACACAAACATGAATGCATGCAAATGACATAGGGGCTGAAACATAAGACTTGAAATCATAAAATGGACTTGACGTGTTATCATAAGCTAGAATAGAATGAAAGAGATACGAGTATTGCTCCTCTATGCCCGCTCCGCTTCGCGGGAGACACCTTTGACTTCATGATTCTCCTAAAGGGCCTTGACGAATACTACATCCTTGTTAATCAACTTTTCACCCTTCCATCCAATACCTCCACTAGTACCCTTTCCTAAGTTTACTTATCCTCCACAACACCAACAGCCTCAAGGATTTCTATAGCACTGAGTCACCAACACATCCCCTCAATCTAGAAGCATGAAGAACCAAATGAGCCATATTCATACCCATAGGGGATTCCAATCCATATGCAACCTTCTCAATTTCTTCCCTAACCCTATAAGAACTTACAAACCTTAACCCAATTGTCAACCTTGTACACACATAGTCCACATTGGCACCATAAACCACCATCTTCCCCTTGGGAGAAAACCTCCACTTTGTCATCCTTCAACCAAAACTCCAACTCTGTTAAGGCGGACTCAAGGCCTTGCCTAAACTAGTCCCTCTTCAACCCAAGAAGGTTTGGAAGCATCAAAGCCACTACACCACCATCCTCAAGTTCATCCAACCTCATAAGCATCAATATTTATAAGATCACCCTCAAATGATTCACAAGCTCTTCCTCATTTCCGGAAACAAACCAACACATCATCACCAAATACCACCCCACAAATATAACAAGGTAGGGATTAAAGACCCTATTCATGAGACCTATAGACATGTCTGGTGCATAAGCCAAACCAAAAGATACCATCCCAAATTCAAAATATCGAAAAGTACATTCAATAATTCATTGATCACCGAAACAACTCAATAGAAATAACTTAAGTTTAACACCCCTAACTCTTACAAAATGATAAATGCAACCCTTAGGGATCGATTGTACCTTAAGACAAGAGATGGACTTACCTCTTTCACAATCACCTTACAAGACCTCACTCAAAGACGGGTCTATTAGGTAATTGAAACCTAACTCTACGGGCCCTATAATTAATGGAGACACAATATGCATGCAACTAATCTATCCCAAGTATAACATCAAAATCCACCACATCAAATCCAACAAGTCATAAGGCAAGACCTAATGCAATACGAATATGGAATAATACCTATGAACTTTCTAGCAACAATAGACTCAACCAAGGGGTAGACACCAAAGGTTCATATAACAAACCGGGATACACAAGAAGCCCACTAGCAAACAAAAGGAATAATGAAAGGAATAGTGGAACCTGGATCCATCAAAATCAAAACCTTCAACTTACCTTCCTTCGCCTTTCTCTTTGTAGCGACATGATCAACTAGAAGAGCAAAGAACAATTGTTAGAGGGAAAAACAATGTCACTTCTAAAGCACGACATAGAACATGAAGAAGGGAAACATTTCCTAAAATGCCTCATAGCCTCCTATTCATAGTTGTGGCGTACTTCACAACTATGATTAAGACTCTAATCGACGCGGTGTGTTGGATGCCGAGGATCATTAACAACCTAGTGCTTTGATACCAAGTTTGTCATGACCGGACCTAGGGCCTAGACGTGACACAGCGAATGGAGAACCAGAAGGGACCCCAAACAAACCTCTTAGCATATCATTACATATTCTTGGTCGCGAAAGCAATTATACAACAATAATAGAGTAAAATAGGGATAAACGGGGCTAAGAAAATTCTTTGATATCA
Source organism: Solanum clarkiae (assembly GCA_011800125.2). Taxonomy (NCBI): domain Eukaryota; kingdom Viridiplantae; phylum Streptophyta; class Magnoliopsida; order Solanales; family Solanaceae; genus Solanum; species Solanum clarkiae. The sequence goes on from JAABOM020000101.1 coordinate 10,073,162, forward strand.
TAAATCATAAGGAGTCAAGCTCATAGTATAGATTCATCCTAATATATTCCAACAATACCATTAAACTTAGATAGGAGCGGGGGCCACGACATTTTTCGGGCTCACCATCATAATGTCAAATATCGACATAAAGAAACTTTAGAAGTAACAAGAGAAAGTAGATAGTATCGAACTTGAGGACTCACCAAGCTTATCTTCAAGATGTCAAACTAGCCACATGGAGAAGAATCGTCGAATAGAGCTCCGAACCCTACAAGGTAATATCATGTAGGCATAGAGTATGCGTTAGTACATTTGAATATACTAAGTATGTAGGATAAAATGCAACAAAAGTAGGCAACATAGTCAAAATGCGTAATGATAAGCAATAGATAGCATAATAACAATATGACATGTATGATCAATGCTTAAGTAAATCATGCTTTCTAAAATCATTTATCTTACATAGAACATAATATATAAGTGTGGGGAGAAACCTCAACCGACATAAAATAAGACCAAACGAGCTAAAACTTAGAATCCCGATGTCAACCCTAACTGGAAGAAAGGAAAAGTTACTTGCCAAGGTGAACCTCCAAATGCCTACGTGGATCCACTAGCCTTGTGTGAATCGGGTACTCACCTCTAATTCTTAGATTTAGGTACTCGCCTCAAGCCCGGACTCGGGTACTTGCCTCAAGCCCTCATATTTAGGGTACTTGCCTCTTAGAGATTTGGGGACTCACCTCTAATCCCTTCACCTACAGTGGCATGAAGTTCTAAGATTTGGGTACTCGCCTCTAGTCCACTCGGTGCTAAGTATAATCCCATGGAATATATAAGATAATCATACTTTAATAACTTGCAATAAACGTAGAGACATGGCAGGAGTAGCTCTTAACATCATTAACCTCAAATGGTGAGCCTAACTTCAAACATAAGAATGGGTCATCATTAACATTATCCTTTCATTAATATCAACATCAAAGGCTCACAAGAGGTATAATCTTTGTAAAAGGTCTTAGTTTCATACTTGCATAATCATAGACAATTTCATGAATTCATAACATACTTTATAGCCCATATTCATCATGAATTCACTTGCCTTGTAAAACATGCACATATCTTGAGAATTCTTGACTTGGCATTTCATCAAACAATTGGTGGGCACATGTGAGGACATGTTCAAATCATGCAAAATGCAAGAGTATAGATCATGAAATAGTGAAATCAATACATCTTAAAATCATGTAAATCAGCCCACCAACATCATGGTAAAACCCCAATATGGGTAACTTGTAAATCATATCAAAACTTTACAATAGTTCATAGATTTCATATCTTGAATCATGTATAGTCTCAATAGACAAAGATTAACTCATAGTATAAGCTAAAAATAGATATTTATACATAATCAACAATATTTGACAAAAATCCAACATATTTCATGCTCATACTTCATAATAATAGATACCCATAAGAAATACATTTTGAAATCATGCAATTTTCATAAAAAAGGAATATTGGGCTTCACGGGTGAAAGGAACCCATGAATGAAACCCACATACCTTGACTTTGGAGATTTCTTTGATGAAGATTTGAATGGAGACTTGAGGCTTGAATGAAATCCTTAGATCTGGAAAGAGATTGGGACACTTGAATCTTGAGGAGGACTTAGGGCTTGACTTGGTTTCCTTGAATTCCAACAAGACTTCTTGAAAATCTTCAGAATGAATGAAAAATTTGATGAAGATTAGAGAATAATTTGAGAGGTTTTTGGTTAGTGTTTAGGGCTCAAAATGGCTTAACAATGAGGGATTTTCGTGTATATAGGTATTGGGTAATACCAATTTCCCTGGATTAAAAAAGAGTAATTTCGGAATTTTTTGAACGTATACCATGTAGGTACTCATCTTCGCACTCACCTTTTCCTTCTGAACAAGATTATGAAGTCAGATTTGTGAAATTCTGCACGAATTTGGAGATATTGAAAAAAATTGCATCATAGGATCTTTCCGAGCTACGAGGAGTGGTGTTTAAAATATCCCCAATTTGAAATATAAGGAAACTATGATTATAGGGCATCCCTAAGAAAACTTGAGGCATTTCAACGGGAGTCAAAATGCAATTCCATCTATTCCATCAGCTTTGTAATGCAGAATTTGGTCAAGAAGAACTGGCAGAATAGAATTTGAAGTTAAAAAGGAGGTTTTGTACCCAAAGTTGCATTTTCAGTTGAATTTGGATCATAGTTTGACTTTGGTCAACATTCGAAGTCCGAAAGCTCTAATTGGAATTTTTATAGTTGATTTCTTTCACGGTGGTGAAACTAAGTTAGAAATGATCTCATTGTAATTTTTAGGGTTTGGAAGGGCGATTTGGGTATTTTGAGTTTAAATTGCTTTCTTTGAATTCTATTGCTAAGAGCCTTGACTCTATTGTTCTTGATATCTATGATATGAGCTTGGCTTTATTAAAGTCATGTATCCATGTTAAGAGCCTTGCCTCTATTGTTCTTGATGTCTATGATATGAGTTTGACTATTGTCTCTCGATTATGTGTTGTACAAGCTTTTCCCTTAGTCCCGTTGCCCCTATTCTTACTCTTTTATGTCGTTTCTATTGTTTTCGCAACCAAGGATGTGTAATTATGTTCTAAGAGGATTGCTTGGGGTCCCTTTCGATTCCCCTTGTGTAGTGTCACATCTAGGCGCTAAGCTTGGGTCGTGATAAACTTGGTATCAGAGAACTAGGTTGATAGATCCTTGGAGTCCGAAACACCGCATCGATCAGAGTCCTATTCATGGTTGTGAAGTGCACCATGACTATGAGTAGGAGGCTATGAGATATTTTAGGAAATGTTTCCCTTCTTTATGTTCTAAGTCGTGCTATAGAGTTGTGGTATGTTTTTCTATCCCTAATGATTGTTCTTTACTATGCTAGATCATGCCAAACACTAGAGGAAGACGACCCAAACTCCCGAGTAGCAACCTACCAATGGTGAGCTCCGGGATGCTCTCACTATGCTTACCCAAGTGGTGGCCAACCAAGTCAATCAAAGGGCCCAAGTCCCTCATGCTACTACCCCGGGAGCTAGGGTAAGGGACTTCATGCGGACGAATCCTCCAGTTTTCTATGGGTCAAAGGTAGATGAAGATCTACAAGAGTTCATTGATGAGGTCTATAAAATTTTGAATATCATGGGTGTTGGGCCGAATGAAAAGGTGGAGTTGGTGGCATACCAACTCAAAGGGATAGCTCAAATTTGGTATGATTAATGGAAGGGAGAGAAGGGAAATGGTTGTGTTGCTTTGGGAGGAGTTCAAATTGGCTTTTCTTAATCGATTTTTCCCTCTTTAGCTTAGTAAAGCTAAGTTGGTAGAGTTCATGAACTTGAAATAAGGTGATATGAGTGTGAGGGAATATGCCCTCAAGTTTAATCCACTTTCAAAGTATGCTCCTCATTTGGCGGCCGATCCTAGATCTAGGATGAAAGAAGTTCGTGATGGGGAGGTAAGAAGAGAGATATTGCCAAATTTATATCCGGTTGTCATATTTGCCAACAAGTCAAAGCTGATCATCA
>JAABOM020000101.1:10081588-10103110 GCA_011800125.2 Solanum clarkiae
GGACTAAAACTGAATACTTGGAGTGCAAGTTCAGTGTTGAAAGGGATGAGGCAAACTCTGATGTGAGGCTTGCCACTTAACATATCCCCAAGAGAGAAAACTTTAAGTATTTAGGGTCCATCATCCAGAGTAATGGCGATATCGACGATGATGTCACACACCGTATTAGAGCAGCTTGGACTAAATGGAGGCTTGCCTCTGGAATATTTTCTGACAAGAAGATACCACTGAAACTCAAAGGTAAGTTTTACAGAATGGTGGTTAGACCTTCGTTGTTCTATAGAGTGGAGTGTTGGCCAATTAAGAAGGCACATGTTCAGAAGATGCATGTCGCAGAGATGAGGATGCTGAGATAGATGTGGCATCACACCAGGAGTGACAAGGTTAGGAATAAGACCATCTGGGAAAAGCTAGAGGTGGCCCCGGTGGACAAAAAGATGAGGGAACCGAGACTGTGATGGTTTGGACATGTGCAGAGAAGGAGTACCGATGATCCTGTTAGGAGCTGCGAGAGGCTAGTTTTGGGAGATACTCGGAGAGGTAGAGGTAGATCGAAGAAGTACTGGGGGGAGGTGATTAGATAGGATCTGACGGAACTTGATCTTACTGAGGACATGACCTTAGACAGAAAAAAGTGGAGGTCACGAATTAGAGTAGCAGGCTAATGGTAGGGTTAGGCATTTTTTTTCATGTTCTCTCATTACCTGTTATATCATGTGTTAGTTTACCTTTTTTACATACTGTCTTTAATAATTGCTCTTTTCTGTTCCCTTCCCTCCTTTTTGGCATATCTAATTTGTTCTTACTTACGGGTTTTGAGACGAGGGTCCCCTGGAAACAGCCTCTCTACTTCTATGGTAGTGTTAAGGTCTGCGTACATTCTACCCTCCCCAGACCCCACTTGTGGGATTATACTGGTATGTTGTTGTTGTTGTTGTTGTATTCATAAGATCCATGAAGATTGTTGATGCATTGGTCAACCCAAAAGACATAACCATAAATTCATAATGCTCATATCTAGCCTAGAAAGTCGTCTTGGGAATGTCACACTCCCTCAGCTTCACTTGGTGATACCCAGATTGAATATCAATCTTAGAGAAGTGGCTAGCCCCCTTGAAGTTGGTCAAACAAAGAATTAATTCTTGGTAGAGGATACTTATTCTTGATGGTGACCCCATTAAGTTGTCGGTAGAGGATACTTATTCTTGATGGTGACCCCATTAAGTTGCTGATAGTCAATACAAATTCTAAAAGACCCATCCTTCTTCCTCACAATCAACATCGGTGCACCCTAAGGTGATTGGTTAGGCCTAGTAAAACTCTTCTCCAGCAAGTCCCTCAATTGCTCCTTCAACTCTTTTAACTCTACCGGGGCCATACGGTAAAAGGGAATAGAAATGGGTTGAGTATTCAGGAGGAGGTCTATACCAAAGTCTATTTTCCTTTTGGGAGGATCACAAGGTAGGTCATTTGGAAAGACATCAAGAAACTTATTTACTACTGAAACTGACTCTATGAGAAGGACTTTGAACTCAACATCCTTAGCTCTCACAAGATGATAGAGACACCCCGTAGAGATCAACTTTTGGGTTTTAATGCAAGAAATGAACCTACCCTTAACCACCACATGATAACTCTCCCACTCAAGGACGGGTTCATTTGGGAATTGGAATTTGACCCTATGGGTTCTACAATCAATAGAGGCATAGTATGCATGTAACTAATCCATCCCAAGAATGACACTAAAATCAACCATATCCAACTCATCAAGATCATAAGGAAATATTTTATGCAAGATACAAATGGGATAATTTCTATAGACCTTTCTAGCAACAATAGATGCACCAACAGAAGTAGACACCTCATAAGACTCGCACAACAATTTGGGCTCAACATGAAGCTTTTTGGCAATACAAGGAGTAAGAATAGAAAGAGTGGCACCTGGGTCTATCAATACATACACATCAAAAAATTAAAGACTTTTAACATATCGGTGACGATATCAGGCACCTCGTCAACCACTTGCCTCCCATGTGAAGCATAAAACTAATTGTACCTTGGAGCACCACCTTGTTGATCTTCTCTCCCCAAAGGAACTGCATTAGCACCCCCACCTTGAGGACGAATATGCTTACCTTTGTTGTGATTACATAGGCAATCCATCATTTTGTGGCCCATTTCCCCACAACTATAGCAAGCATTAATTTCCCTCAAGGATGGGCCTCCAGGACCCTTACCATATCTTTGACACACAGGCCTAGGCATCACACCACTACTCTCTTGGGGCCTTGGATAGTCATTGGCAAATCTCCCACTAGGAAAATGAGAAGATCCTTGGCCTTGGTGAAACCGGCACCCTTGTGACTTTGGAACTTACCATCAAAATGGGCCCTCTTAGTCTCATGCCCCCCTTCTCTTCCTCAATTTCTCCCCCTCTAATTGTTCGGCATAAGTCATCAAGCAGGAAAATCTATATCATTAATCAACATAGCGGTACGACATTCTTCACTTACCAAATTGGAAACACCCATCACAAACTTATTCATTCTAGACCTTGGGTCGACAACCAAGTATGGAGCATATTTTGAGAGTTGGTTGAACTTGAGGTCATACTCCCTCACACTCATAGATCCTTGCTTCAAGTTTATGAACTCCACTAATTTGGCCTCCCTAATCTCAAGAGGGAAGAATATGTTGAGGAAAGCCTCCTTAAACTCCTCTCATAGAATCACATTATTGTTTCCCTTCTCCTCCTTCCATTGAGTGTACCAAATTTGAGTCACCCCCTTGAGTTGGTAAGCTGCCAACTCCGCCTTTTTTTCCGAACTCACACCCATAATGGATAACACCTTGTAAACCTCATCAATGAATTCTTGGAGGTCCTCATCCACCTTAGATCCATTGAACTCTGGTAGGTTCATCCTCATAAAGTCCCTTACTTGGGATGCCAGAGTAGGAAAATGAGGGGCTTGGGCCCCTTGATTGGCTTGATTAGATACAACTTGTGCAAGCAAGGTGAGAGCATCCCAGAGCTCTCCATGAGCCGATTGCTCCTCCAGTGTGTGGGCTTTTCTTCCCCTTGTGTTAGGTATGATCTAGCATAGCAAAGAACAATCATTAAGGGGAAAATCCTTACCTTAACTTCTATATCACAACATAGAGTAAGAAGAAGGGAAACATTTTGTAAAACGTCTCATAGCCTCTTACTTATAGTTGTGGTGCACAACACAACCATAAATAAAACTCTAATTGACGTGGTGTATTGGATGCCAAGGACCATTAACAACCTAGTGCTCTGATACTAAGTTTGTCATCCCCAAGCCTAGGGCCTAGACATGACACGGGGCATCAGAAACCTAAAAAGACCCAAAGTAAGCCTCCTAACATATCATTACACATCCTTGGTCGTGGAAGCAATAAAATAACAATAAGAGATAGTAAATAGGGATAACTGGGGATAAGGGAAATCTTTTATAGCATAAAAACATCATAGAGTCATGAGAGTCAAGGGTCATAGCTTCAATACATATTTTGTCCAACAACACCTCTAAATATAGAATTTAGCGGGGGCAAAGACAAGCAACCGGGATCACCCTCATAGTCAAATCTATAATAAAAGGAAAGAAAGTCTTTATACATAGCATAAGATCAAAAAATTGTCCCCGATGTTGAGGACTCTCCACTTTCTTTATAGAGAAATCATACTTGTCTCGTGGAGGAGGATGATCAAGTGGGGCTCCGATTCCTACATGGTGACATCATGTAGGCATAGAGTACGTGTTAGTATATTTGAATGTACTAAGTATGTAGGATGTAATGCGACAAAAGATAAGCAGCATAATCGAAATGCATATTTAGGCAATAAAAGTGCATATAACAACATGATATGCATGAATGACGCTTGTAGTAAAACATGCTTACATAGCATATATTACATGTGTAGGAAGAGATAATTATTAGTAATCAAGGCCTACTACCTCCTTAGCGAGGCGATTGAGGTACAAACCCCTCAACATGGTTGCATGGGCCTACTACCTCCCGAGTGAGGCAATTGAGGTACAAACCCCTAACATGATTACGCGATCCTACTAACTCCCGAGCGATGCAATTGAGGTACAAATCCCCAATGTGGTTGCATGGGCCTACCTCTCGAGCAAGGCAATTGAGGTGTAAATCCCCCAACATGGTTGCACCGGCCTACTACCTCCCGAGCGAGGCAATTGAGGTACAAACCCCTAACATGGTTGCATGGGCCTACTACCTCCCGAGCGAGGCAATTGAGGTACAAACTCCCCAACATGGTTGCATGAGCCCACTACCTCCCGAGTGAGGCAATTGAGGTACATACCCCCCAACATGGTACTTCGGGCCTACTACCTCCCGAATGTGGCAATTGAGTAACTTTCAATACTATAGATACTTTTTATGAAATCAACACATTTATAGCAGAAATACATTATCATAAAGTCATACAAGTCATAGGTCATGCAATAGAACATCAATGGCTCAAGAACCCTAAACTTGACATTTTACCAAACATTTGGTGGGTGTATAATGCTAGTGTAAAACCATGCAATTAAAGAGTGATATCATGCAAAAAATCTTGAGGTAAGTCATCCCACCAATACTTGGTAACACCATTATATAATATACATCAAAATCCTTTATCAAATCTCAAGATAGATCCAAGATTCATAGCTCAAAATATGCTAAAACAATCACACTTTTACAAAACCCCAACATAGTTCATAGTCAAATTCATAAAAGAAAATCCATATGTAAAATCAACTCAGAAACACGAAATTTATGTAAAAAGGAAGCTTGGGTACCATGGGTGAAAGGTCCCAATGGTTGAAACCCACATACCTTGACTTTCGAGAATCCTTAAAGAGAATTGGAAATAGAGACTTGAGGCTTGAATGAAAACCTTAAGATCCAAATTGAGTTTTAGGACTTGGATTTAGGGTGAAATATTTGTCTAATTGTTTGAGAGGGTATTGGGGAATGCCTTGTATGATATGACGGTGAAATATGGCTAAGTATAGGTATTTTATGCATGGGAAGACTTATGCCAAGACCCAAAAGTCTTGGACGGAGATAAAAATCTCTGACAACAAAATACACAAGTCCGCATCTGGTCCACGATATGAACCTATCGTGGAGGACAGATTTACACAGGTCTATGATGGCTGCGTGTCACGGCACCATCGCGGATCCATTCTAGAAATAGAAAATTTGAGAAAATGAAATTGCAATTCGTTTTCTCTAAAGTTAGGGTTAGACTCGTTTCCCACGCAATTTGACCCCCTGATCAAGAATATGAAGTCAAATTTTTAATATCACACATGAATTTTGAGACATATGAAAATTATGATTTCGAGTATATCTGAGGCATATATTCGGCCACTTTTGGGGTCGTTTTACCGACTGGGCAAGGAAACTAATGGTGCACTGTGGGCATATCCTATAGCTTTCAAAACACCCATCGATATGTCCCCATACCAGTTAATGTTTGGAAAAACATGTTCACGAGCAGCTTCACGACTAGACAAGACTGGTCCAGTACACCACGAGTTATGGTGAATCTCGTGAAGTGTTTCTTTAATCATTTTGTGACATGATATTCCTCAACAGGTGCATTCACAAGTTGTCTAGTGCACCACAAGTCATGGTTGTGCTCATGGAGTTGATCCTTGGTTCGAGCTTCATGGTCTAACCTCATTACGACTAGTACATGTCCCCTTGGCTGATGGTAAGTTTCATGTGCAATTGTTTCACTCCATCTTTTTGCAAAATGCATTAATCATCAGTCCAACAACCTCAAACTTATGTGAAATCTCATTCCATTAGTTGTTTATTTCTCACTTTTACTGCCTCATCAAGACTTCTCACACTCTTCTCATCCAATCTCATGTTCCGTTGAATTTTTGGGGCAACCTGTTGAATATTGTAAATGACAGAAATAACCAATTGGTCACACTCTGGATTTTATTTTATCAAAGTAAGGTCCTATTTTGGTTTTACAATCTTGATCACTCATTTTTTGCTTGCTTCAACAACACTTTCTAGTTAAGCACTCACTCTTGCTTTCTTACTTTTTTTTTGCACTTAGTTGATTACAACTCAAATGAACCACCTCTATTTATAGGTGGTGAAAGAAGAATCTAGCTAAGTGTATTTTCTACTCTATTCTAGAATGTTCCTCCAATTACTTAACTCTTCCTCCAACTACTTAACTCTTGAACTACCCTTTCTGAAATATTTCTAAACTTTTCTCTTTAGAATACTTATTCTAGAGATCTTCCTTTAATTTTTCTCTATCTTGAATATTCTAGATTCATCTTGGCTTGTCTTAGATAATAATTAAGTTGATAACGAACTCTTAATGCTCCCTCTTTAACACCAACTTCATTTTTTATTTACGTCCACTGTGAGCGATTTTTTGAAACTCTACAAGAACCATGACGTCTATTCCCTTGGAGGATATATATCTTTGTTAGATTATTTTGATCGTTATTCTTTGGAGCTTCTTCAAAGGTAGTAGTAGTCTTTTTGATATTGACCACCTCTTGCTAATGTTACATCTATATACTCAACATCTAGATATTTCGGTCTTATAAACCTACTTCATTATGTTTTTAATACTCTATGAACTTCTTCTTACAACACAACTAGAGTTTTACAAGCTCTAATTTGTCATAAGTTCTTCTTTTCCTTTTTTGGAGATGGCTCTAGCGTAAGTGATTCTATTGTCCTCTTTCCTCTTATTAGTGTCTACCGTGTTCTCGACTTTTTTTTTCAATTTTTGTAGCTCTTGCTCCAATGGCCTTGAATTTGATATAGAAACTTCATTGTACTAACATGTTGGTGCTTCATCAAGTACCACATCAATTATTTTGGTTGGTGTGACATATATTGACTCTAATATTTTTCCCTCTATGTTTGGTGAGCTTGTTACTTTCAAGCTTTGATATACCTTTATGTTATTCATCTCAAATACAACATAATTTTCTAAAGCTGTTAGTTGTGACACATATTATAAGTTCTTCTTCATACATGGAACATGGCAGACATTTTGAAGTTCCACTTGTATGGAGCTGCGGATAAGGCATAAACACCATCTTGCCAATGTAAGTTATTGGTATTCTTGAATTATTTATTGTCACCATACTTGATCGTAGTTATATTTGCTTATGTCAATTAGATTTTAATTCATCATTGATCATGTGATTGGAGTAGTCCGAAACAACAATCTAGTCATCCTCTTCATGTTGATTGTTTATACAACTGCATATGAGGTCTCAAAGTCTCATTCTTCTTCTTCTTCTTCATCTCGCTGAATTTATGAAAAAGTAGCTACATTGCCTTTAGATTTCTTTTACCAACAATGTTTAGTGTAGTTTCCTTTATTTCCACAATTCAAGCACTTCTCTATTTGCTGATTATCGAAGCATTGGTTTGTCCGCTTGTTATATTATTTTCTTCTTGATGTTGAATGTTCTAATCTCCCTCAGCCGTGAGCTTCTCTCCTTAACCTTTTTTGATAATCTTGTTTGTGCTAAAATCACTTTATCTTCATTTTTAATAAAGAGACTTGATAATGGCTTCTCAAAATCTTTTTAATTTTCAACTCAGATAAAGTTGGTTCTACGGCCTATCCCTGTGTGGCTGTAATTATGCTTTTATACTCCGACCTTAGACTATGAATAATGATTCTTCTCATTTGTTTCTCTGTGAAAAGCATTTTCTAGATCTAATTTTGATATTTTATCAAATAAAAATTTTACCTTTGAGAAGTGTTGACTGATCATCATATTTTTTTGTGAGATCGACAACAGCTCAGTTTCAATCCTTTGTAATCTCACATTATTCTTCTTTGTAAAAATCATTGTCAACGTGTCCCAAGCTTCTTTAGGTGTTTTGGCATTCTTAATTCATTGCAGGAACTTATCATCAGTTGCTATATTGATAACATACATAGCTTTTCCAACTTTAGCCTTCCACCTTCTAGTAGCCTCAAATCTGTTGGTAGTATAGTGTCTGAATCGTCAATTATATCCCATTATTCCAGGTCAAGAAAGTAATGTTGCATTCTCATGATTCATGATCCATAGTTGCTTGCATTGAGCTTCTCAATGCTGTTGGAGTGCTTGAAAAATCCGCCATTGATTAGTGCCTTGCAACTTATAGCCTCTAATAATAGCTTGTACGATTTTCTTTGAGTCGCTATCTCACTCTTTATCTATTAGGCTTTTATGCTACTTGTTATATATTGTTGTCAATAAACACAATCAGTTGGTCACAACTTGGATTTTATTATACCAAAGTAAAGACCCACTTCAGTCTTACAATCTTAATCACTCATTGCTTGCTTCAACAACACTCTTTTGAGCACTCACTCTTGTTTTCTTATTTGCTCTTTTGCACTTGGTTGATTACAATTTACATTAACCACCTTCATTTATAGGAGTGATGATGGAAGAATCTAAGGGCATTTTTATTCTATTCTAAAGTGCTCCTCCTTAACTCTAGAACTACCCTTTCTAGAATATTTCTAGATTTTTCTCTTTAGAACACTCATTCTAGAGATCTTCCTTCAACTCTCTTACACTTCTTGTATATTCTAGATTCTTTTTTACTTGTCTTAGATTATAATTAAGTTGGTGATGAATTCTTAATAGTTCTAATATCTTTCTACTTAATTGATAGGATACCCTTATCTTCCATTAAGAACTAAATTCCTTATTGATTATTATGTCCTCAACCACCTCTGTATTCTTTTTCCTCTCATGTTAATGGGAGCACATGTTCTGTTTATAGAATAGCTCCAAGAAAGTTAAATTAGACGCCAACGTGTCTTTCTTAATTATTTTCGGGTTCAAACGGGTAATCATTGCTATTCACCAAATCTTCCTCATTACCTTATTTCAGCTGATGTCACATTTTTTTGTCTCCACATTTACATATTCTTCTAATCATCCTACTATTTCTAAGATACATATAATGACTTAAAAAGAATGCACAGTTACTTCTACTTTTCAATCCACGATACCACCACTCCTGACTTATCATCATTGTTCACATCCAGGGTCAAGTCTAGATGATTCATGCCTTGCACAAAACCTTGTACGTACTGCAACTTGTCTCCTCTTAATCAACTACTGATTGCACATCATAAAGCTATATTGTCAACTTGTAATACTATCTCCCATTATACTATCTGAACTTATCATCGTCTATTATTAACCTAATATATTTTTGTATCATTTTTATCCTCTATTTCTATCTCTAAGTCTACAAGTGAAGCACTTTTTCATCCAAAATAGCAATAGGTTATGATCGATGAGATGTTTGCTTTACATACAAGTGATACTTGAGAGCTTATTTTTCTTCTTTCAGGTAAATCTACTACTGGTTGTCGTTGTGTTTATGCAATCAATTTTGAAAAAACAAGAATAATGGAATGTAGCCCAATCGCATTCCTATATATCAGGATACAAAACTACTATCAAGAAAAGGGGAGCCACTCAGTAGTTTTAATAGATATAGATGGCTAATTAGTAAGTTAAATAATCTCATCGTGACTAAATTTGACATTTCTTTTCTTGTGAGTTGTGTAAAACAATTTATGAATTCTCCTTCTATGACAATCATTTTGATGCAATTGTTTACTTTCCACAATAAATAAGTTAACTTGAAGCGAAGAACTAGTCTTTGAGGATCAAGGTCATGAGCAGAGAATTGGATATATAAATGTTAATGAAAAGATCATCTTTCGATAGATATTCTACATATGAACATTGTGTTTTAATAGGACTTTGATATCCTCGATTAGTAAGAAACATAATATGGTTGTCCGATCTAGTGTAGAAGTAAAATATCGTGCAATGATGGTAGCGACTTGTGAGCTAATTAGGATAAAAAAATTGCTCAGGGAATTAAATTTGGAGAAAGCAATCAAATGGAACATGTGTGTGATATCACGTAACCCTTCATATAGCATTAAATCATATATTGTATGAGAGGACTAAGCACATTAAAATTGAGAGTCACTTCGTCCAAGAAAAGATACTCATGGGATATAATGTTACAAAGTTTGTAAAGTCAAGTGATCAACTTACAAATATTTTCACCAAGTCTCTCATTGGTTCTCATATGAGTTACATTTGTAACAAGCTCGGTACATATGACTTATATGCACCAATTTAAGAGAGTTGTTTGAAGGAAAAATTACAAATCTATACACTTTAAGACTCTTAATAATAAGAATATTTTTATTTACCAAAATAACACTTAAAGTACTAAACTATACCATTGTTTACATATGCTGAGTACATGTGAGAATCTATGCATTACCTTTTATTAATTCTACTGTATTTATGGTAAAAAGTAGTTTCTTTTTGTTACTTTTTTTTATATATTAAATCACGATTTTCCTTTCCCATTTCCACTCAAATCAATTTCTTTGATTTGATTGCTTTGAATATCACAAGACTTGCAAAGAAAAACTGAATTATCAGACTTTTTACCATTTTTTCAAGGAAAATGAGTTTATTGTTGCTTCGACAACACCTTTAGACATTAAAAGTACTATTCTGCTTTCCATTCTCTGAAGAAAACCCTTCAGATTCCTGGTAAACCTAATCAAAACTTTTATTTTTTTAATTTTTTTGCTCATCTTCAAACAAAAAATTGTTTGTTTGAATGATGTTATTATGATTTTTAGTTGTTTCTCCGACCCATGCAAAGTTCTTATTTTTTAAAAAAGTTTTCCCCTTTCAACTTAGTGTAAATTTCACAATGGAAGGAACACCTATTAGGAAGAGCCTTAAGTTCAAAAAATAATAATATGCTTGTTTTTTCTAGGTAAACCGACTTCATTTTTTTATTTTCATTTTTTATTAATTTTCCAAAAAAAATGTTTGTTTGAATGATATTATTCTTTGTTTTTAGATGTTTTGACTCCATCCTCTTTTTTTCAAGTTTTTTGCTAAGCAATTTCAATATCGTTACCACATTTTCTGTACTGAAGTTTTGTTCGCCGCTGCAACAAGCCCTAAGAATATATTGGAGAAAAAGAATGGTACACACTTGAATTCATCAACCTGGATAAATCTGCTCTCATCAATGGACAAGAAGGATTCCATTCCTGTCACGCTCTGGGAGGGCACCCAAGAACTGGTCAGCACCCAGAGACTATTGCTAGTCCCCAAGCGAACCACTTGGCCTCATCACATTCATTCAATCAATAAACTCTACAAATCAGTAGAAAACATAAAGAAGTAAATGGACACATCATCATCTAGTCTCAAAGAATATAATAATAAAAGGCTAGTAGAATGCACTAACTCACAATCTTAACAATCAACATCCGGCTCTAGTCTATGAAGCCTTTATCACTATCAAGTGGTGCCACTAAAAGAACCATGGCTACCTCAACAAAAATAAATCTAATCAAGTCCAACTCTAAAGCAAGATGAAATAAATATAATGAATCCGACGAAGTAGGGGAAGCTCACCAATCAGTTGAACATCCTAGATCCTCAACGATACGCCTGTTGATGAGCTCTAATCCCTGTATCTGCATCATAGATGCAACATCGAATGACGTCAATACGTAGAATATACAGTATGTGAAATATCTTGATGAAAACAGAAACAAGTAGAACAATATAGAACAATCATTAATTCAGAGCAGTAACCAATCAACAAGTCAATTGTCTATCTAGAGCAAGAATAAAGACTAGACAAGTGACCCATCAACCAATCAAACCTCATCAATCAAATCAAGCTCAACTCAATAGAACTCAACTCAACTCATTTCATTTCATCTCGACTCAGAGTACTCAATGTGGGAACTTTTTAGGAGTTTCTCTTATCCGACAATAATTGCTTATGAGATAGTGATTGTACAACAAGTCATCATTATTGCCACAACCGTTCTGTACTTTCCATGTAGGGAATGAATCGAAACCATAATGGATAAGTCCAAAATGGAGACGGCAATCTAGAAATCCTCTATTATTTTAGGGACTTCTATCCAGAGGGAACCTCAACATAATGTGATGTGATGGTCCTAATCTTCACCTACGCTTGGCTACATAGTTTGATGAGTGCGAGTTGGATTAACTCTTACTCTTTTGGTGCTCGACACTCCTCCTAAAACTCAATGCTCATAAGAAAATCCATCCCAATCAAACTAGCTCAATCAGCCTCATGGACGCAATCATCATTCAATCAGTCTCATAGAGACCCCTATCATCTCATCAACTCAACATCTCAATTAATAGCTCAAGGCTTATATCAATTAGTAGGGAACAATTGATTAGACAATTCATTAGAGTTCATTTATGGAGACTCACAGGACTATCAAGTTTTATCAACTCATCTTCATGCTCACATCATAATCACAATGACAATCCCTATTCTCAAGTCAAAGCTCTAGACTCCATCCCTAGGTTCATTCATGCATGCTTTCAAAAGTTAACATATAGAGCTTATATAATATCTCATGAAAAGTATTTAATTCAAGAAAATAAGTTTATGATGATCATCAACATATGAAAATATATGCAATTAATATAATTTTCAAGAAAATCCATCAAGAATCATATATGTAGACTCATTAGAATTTCAGCTCTTCTATGACCATGAATACGACTCTAATCGATGTAGTGTGTTGGACTCTGAGATTCTATCAACCTAGTGCTCTGATGCCGAGTTTGTCACGACTCAAGCCTAGGGTCTAAATGTGACACAATGCAAGGGTAACTTGAAGGGACCCCAAGCAAACCTCTAGAGCATCATTACACATCTTTGGTCCTGGAAGCAATAAATCAAGCATCAAGGGATAAAATAATGGGAAATAGGGGCTAAGGGAAAACACTTCCATATCATCATAGTCAAGAGACAAGAGTCAAGCACATATCAATAGATACATAACATATCCAACAAAAAATTCTATACATAGATAAGAGCAGGGGTCAAGGCAAAGTAACTAGGCTCACCCTCATAATCAAAATAGACAATAAAGAAGAATGTCTCAATACATAGTAGGAGAAATATAGACTAAGGTCTACAAAGTGGAGGACTCACCAACTAGCTTGTATAGCACCGAACTATCCACGTGGAGGAGGATGATCAACTTGGGCACCGGTTCCTACATGGTGACATCATGTAGACATAGAGTATGCATTAGTACGTTTGAATGTACTTAGTATATAGGATGCAATGCAAGCAAGAATTGAGCATCATAATCAAAATGCATATCAATAGGCTATAGGCATATTATAACAATATGACATGTGTGATCAATGCATAAGTAAAATATGCTTAAGTAACTCATGCTCATATAGAATATCATATGTGTAGAAGAGACCAAGCTAGATTTTCAAAGATACAACCCTTTGGTAGGTTAGTGATGATGCCGCTCCATCACTTAGGCGGGTGAGTACGAACCCTCATCTAGGTTGGTGATAATGCCACCCAATCACCAAGGTGGAGAAGTACAAATGCTTCCTTAGGTTAGTAAGTACAAATCCCCATCTAGGTTAGTGATGATGCTGCCCCATCACCAGGTGGAGAAGTACAAACCATTCCCTAGGTTGATGAGTACAAACCCCCGTCTAGGTTATCTGGGTTCTTAGTCCCCCCAAATTGGACATGGTCTAATGCAACATTTTATATATAATATGTCATACACATAATCTCATTTCATCATCATGTAGTCAATCATATTATATATCATGCTTTGGACCTTCAACTCCTCAATAAACCACATCCGGACATTTTATCAAATACTTAAAAGGTATGTAATGCTAGTATAAAACCATGAAATATAGAGATGAAATCATACAAGAAAATCCATTGTAAAACCATCAATCAATACCTTGTAACACCCTCTAGCAATATACATCAAAATTCCTCATCAAATCTTACAATAGGTCAAAGATTTATAGTTCAAAACATAGCAAAACATTCACAACTTTACATAGCTTTAACATAGTGTGCAGTGAATTTCATAATAAGAAAGACTCATTTTTAAATCAACTTTAAATCATGCAATTTGAGTAAAAGGAGGCTTGGGTATCATGGATGAAAGGAACCTATGAAAGAAACCCACATACCTTAGCTTGTAGATGAACTTAGTGAAGATTGAACATGGAGACGTGAAGCTTGAAGAACCTTGAAGGAGAACCTTAGCTTGGGATGAGGGTTTGGGACTTGGGTTTGTGGAGTGAAAATATGACTAAGTATTTGAGTGAGTATTGAGAAATGTTTAGGATGATATAAGGATGAAATTTGGCTAAGTATGGTAAAAACACGTTTAGGAACACTTAGGCCCAAGACATAGAAGTCTTGGACCGAGCTCCACTTTTACACAGTGGCGCGTTGCGAGGGGGTCGCGAAAACCCCTCTGGAAATTGCACTTTCGAATTTTGTAATTGTTAATCTTATGCTCTTAAATAGGGTTAGACCCTTTTTCATCTAATTTTGACCCCATAAACAAGAATATTGAGTCAGATTTTCAAAATAGCAAGCGAATTTTGAGATATATGGAATTTAAAATTTTAGGCATTCCGAGGCACGTTTTTGGGCACTTTTTGGGATCGTTTCAAATGGTTCGGGCTCTAATATCAACGAATGGCATGACAGGCATGGAGCCAATCAATGCTAAGGATTATATCAAAATCTCTCATCTTTAGCTCAATCAAATCAATGATATTATCCCTATGATGGATGGACACTACATAAGATCTATAGACTCTCTCAGCTCGAAAAGACTCACCCAAGAGAGTAGAAACATCAAAGGGCTCAAGAAGACCCTCAGGAGCTCTATCAAATCTACTAGCCACATAAGGAGTTACAAAATATAATGTGGCACTCAGACCCATCAAAACATAACGTTCAAGATAAAAGACTCGAATCATACCTGTCACAACATTTAGGGAGTTCTCTTGATCATGATGACTACCCATGTCATACAAATAGTTTGTAGCTCCGCTTGCACTTGATGTAGTACCTCTCTGGTTTCCTCTAGCTGGCTGAATTGGTACAGAAGATTGAGCCCTGTCAGTGCACTTTGGACACTCTCTCTGATAGTGACTCGCTTGGCCATATTTGTAGCATACATCTCCCCTCACGGCATTTCCCCAAGTGCAATTTACCACACTTACCATATATTGGCTTACCCAGTGAACATTGAGCCACACTGGCTTATGATTGAGATCCATGGGTTCGAACATTCTGGGACCTCTGATCATTCCTGATTCTAAGAGCAGGTGCACTAGTAGATAATGGTGTTGGCCCCGTCTAAAATCTGCTTCTATGACCCTTCTTACCAACCTTATGGCTGGATGCTTTAGCTTTCTTACTTTTGAACTCCTCTCTATCATGCTGCCTCTCCTCATCATCTTTGTTGCACAAATGTCATCAGTCTCCTAATATCCATATCACTTATAAGCATCGGTCCCCTCCCATTTCTCTTTGGCCCTCTGTTCATCCCATCCACATACATTCCCATTCTCCCCCTCATATCAGCAATCATGTTTGGAGCATATCAAGACAATTGAATGAACTTCAACCCATACTATTGCACAGTCATAGAGCCCTATTTCAAGTTCAAAAATTCGCTTATCTTAGCCTCTCTTCATTATCTTGGGAAGAAATGCCCCAAGAAAGTTTCCTCAAACATTGCCCAAGTCAGCACTAGGGCATCCTCTCCTCTACCTTTCCTCCATTAGTCGAACCAAAGCTTGGCCACACTCTTAAGTTGGTAAGCAGCCAATTCAACTCTGTCAGCAAAAGCCACATGTATCACTTGGAACACTTTCTGAAGCTCCTCTATATAGTTCTCAGGATCCTCAAAGGATGCAGATCCCGTGAACTCAGGCAGATTCATCCTCAAGAATTCTCGGACTCTAGATATGTCATGTGCATCCTGTCTACCCGCTTCTTATCTCGCAGCAGGTGTTGTGATAGCCTGGGCTAGAGTTTGAATAGCGCAACGTAGCTCAGCATTGGAGACCTCATTTTATGGGTCTGTTCAACAGAGACAGCTGGTTCCACGAGCTTCTCATGTCCTTGAGGCTCAGGTGGGTTAACATTTTGCCTGGAGGGACATTCTCTACCTCTGACGGCTCTTCTGGGAGGCATGATCACAACTCTACAACGTGCAAAGCATGAACTAGAAGAGAATCTTTCATAGAGCATAACTCTGTCGCATGATTTAGAACATTAAAGAAGTGAAACAATTCTAAATGTCCTATAATCTCCACATTATGGATGTGAAGCTATTCACAACAATAATAAGGATTCTACTAGACATGACTTCATAGACTCCCTAGGACTCTTGAACTCGTGCTCTGATATCAAATTTATCACGTCCCAGAAGGGTACCAAAGATATGGCCAGCACCCAGAGACTATTGCTAGTCCCCAAGTGAACCACTTGGCCTCATCACATTTATTCAATCAATAAACTCTACAAATCAGCAAAAGACATAAGGAAGTAAATGGGCACATCATCATCTAGTCTCCAAGAATATAATACTAAAAGGCTAGTAGAAAGAACTAGCTCACAATCTTAACAATCTACATTTGACTCTAGTCTATAAAGCCTCTATCACTATCAAGTGGTGCCAATGACAGAACCATGGCTACCTCAATCAAAACAAATCTAATCAAGTATAACTCTAAAGCAAGATGAAATAAATATAATGAATCCTTCAAAGTGGGGGAGGCTCACCAATCAGTTGAACGTCCTAGATCCTCAATAATGCGCCTGTGAATGATCTCTAATCCCTGTATCTGCATCATAAAATGATGCAGCGCCGAATGATGTCAGTACGTGGAATGTACAATATGTAAAATAGCTGAATGAAAATAGAAACAGGTAGAATAGTATAGAACAATCTCAACTCAGAATAGTAACCAATCAACAAGTCAAATATATATCTACAACAAGAATAAAGAGTAGACAAGTGACCCACTAACCAATCAAACCTCATCAATCAAATCAAGCTCAACTTAATAGAACTCAACTCAACTCAACTCATCTCATCTCATCTCGACTCAGAGTACTCAATGTGGGTACTTCCTAGGAGTTTCTCTTATCCAACAACAATCACTTATGAGCCAGTGATTATACAATAAGTCACCGTTGTTGCCACTGTTGTCCATACTTTCCAGATAGGAAATGAATCGAAATCATAATTGATAAGTCAAAAATAGAGACGATAATCTACAAGTCCTCTATTGTTTCAGGGACTTCTATCCAGAGAGAACCTCAAAATAATGTGATGTGATGATCCTAATCCTTACTTACACTTGGCTACGTAGTTTGATGAGTGCGAGTGGATTAACTCCTACTCTTTCGGTGCTCGGTACTCCTCCTATGACTCAATGCTTATAAGATAATCCATCCCAATCAAACTATCTCAATCAGCCTCATGAAGGTATTCATCATTCAATCAGTCTCATAGAGACTCTCATTATCTTATCAACTCAACATCTCAATCAATAGCTGAAGGCTTAGATCAATCAGTTAGGAATAATCATTTAGACAATTCATTAGAGTTCATTTATGGAGACTCACAGGACCATCAAGTTCTATCAATTTATCATCATGCTCACATCACAATCACAATCACAATCCCCATTCTCAAGTCAAGGCTCTAGACTCCATCCCTAAGTTTATTCATGCATGTGTTCAAAAGTTAGCATATAGGACTTATACAATATCTCATGAAAAGTATTCAATTCAAGAAAAAGAGTTTATGTTGATCATCAACATATGAAAATACATGTAATTAATATAATTTTCAAGAAAATCCATCAAGAATCATGTATGTTGACTCATTAGACTTTCAACTCTTCTATGACCATCTATGGGGCACATGAGCGAACAATCTCATGCTTTTAGTTTAGCCTTACATACCTGGGGTGAAGCTTTATGATCGATCTTCAAGAATTCTCCCTTGAGTTCCCCAATCTACGCTTCTCTCTTCTTCTTTCTCAAGCTTTAACTTTCTCTAAAACTTAGAAAGGACTTAGAATGAGATTTTAGACCCTTTTTACTCTCAAAATGATCTATTTTGATCCTGTACTGAGTTTAGGAGGGGTTGAGAATTGTTCGAAATACCCCTCACGAATTTTTAAAAAATTTCAACTTGAATTTTTTTTCAATAATTTTCCGAACGAGTTTTTCCAATCCCATCAAAAATACTTGAAAAAAATAAGTACAGGTCCGCTACTGCACCTTTGTCGCATACAAACACTATTTTTAGTTTTCGGACCTATAAATTATCTTTTAATCTGGTTTCTCTAAAAATCAACCAAGATCATTCTCTCACTTAATTTTTCATGTTGATCGCATATCTAGTCTCAGATTTTCCAACGGAGCATGAGAAGACGTGTTATGTGCACATATCTTCTCTAGGGGTATTTTGGTAATTTTATCGGGTGTTACAATTATTTTCTTAATGGATTTTCTATACTTGAAACCAATGGATGCAGTATTGTGACTTGAGTATGGATTTCCTAAGTATGAAGTTATAGACTTGTTATTGTGGTGGTTAAATTGGTCAGTGCTTTTGGGTGTTCATTTGATGTGTTTTTTTATTTTTGGGTGTGTTTGGACAACTAAGTTATGAAGTTTTTTGTAATATTTTTATGAATGTTTTCATGCTCTTGTTAATTTCGATTCCATTGGTTTAATTTTTTAGTTAAAGTTGCTTTTTAAAAAAAAATAATTTATGTCAATTCATATACCAATTAGTTTTCCTATTGCACATCTTGCAAACTATTAAAACACCAATATTATACCAATTTTCAAATAAAATTTTTTGTCTTGCACAACAAAACATCTGTCTTATATCAAAAAAATATTACAATACCCAAAATTATACCAGCTATTATACCAAAATTATCTAAATCTATATGGTAACTTGTTTTCTTATGACACGTCTTGTAAACCATTTAAACACCAATACTATACCAATTTTCAAATCAAATTTTTGGCTTTTCAGATTAAAAAATTTATGGCCACCAGAACCAATTATTAGACCAAACAAATTATCATCTATTGTATGAACAATTAGACTGTACAAAATTATATACCTTTTGGTAAGCAAATATCATTTAATTGGACTAACTTTAAAACAATCATAAATACCACCAACATTAGACCAAGATTTCAATATCATACATTGACATTTTATTTAAATATTAGCAATAAATACACCAATTTTTTAATAATCCACAAAACTGGATAACAACACACAATCAATTCAATGCAAAACCAAAATAAATATCATCTGCAATACCATAATCCAATTTAGGTCACACATAATAATATGTTCATACAAATTATAACATTAAAGACGAAAATAAAATAAGGTAAATCGGCAAGTTCATTACATTACCCATTAATTAGTTGTCATGACTTATTTAAGGAACCTTTCATATTTATTTTTGGTATTTGAAATTTAAAATCCTTAATAATGGCATGTTGATCAATGTGCTTTTTTTATTGGGATTTCATTTGATTAGCTGTGTTCCCTTTATAATATATAATTCTTGTTCTTCTTTACCAATCCCCTTTACCATGCCATTGTAGAGATTCTGGAATATACAAAAATCAGGAAAGAAATTCACTGAACACTGTAATTCGTTGGTTAGTTTTGAGACAGAAAATAGATTGAACTTGAAATCTGGAAGAAATAATACATCAGATATCAGTTGATTTTTCAGGACATGTGACTTGTCACTATGAGTAACCTGTGCCTCACTGTCGTGGATAAGTGAACATAATTTTTCTCATGATCTGGGATCCTTTTACAGTTATGTAACACCTCAGGACTGGATATCATATGATTAGCTGCTCCTGAGTCTATTATCCACTTAATGTGAGTAGCATTATTATTTAAATGAGTCATGACACCTGCATTAGCTGCTGGAATAGGACTATTTTCTCCGCTACCTTTGTTTAGCAACTGGAGAATCTGTTGATATTTGTAACTGTTGACACCCAATTTTTACCCTCCACGGTGTCAAAATACTCACGGGGCTTTATTTCATTCTAAATCATTATTTTCAAAAAAAAAAAGAGAAAAAAAGAAAAAAATTTAATCCCGGGCGCGTGAGATACACATGCCCCTAATATCCTCTTCTTCTCTCTTCTTCTTCCTCATTCCCCGATCCCTTTCCCAGCACTCTCCATTTCTCTTTTCCTCTCTCCATCTCTTTCTTCCGCTCGCCATCTCCACCCTCGTCCCCTCACTTGTATATTCTTTTCGTTCCCAATCCCTTTCCCTTCTCCTTCTCCTCTCCTTCGCGAAACCCTAGTAGCCGCCAACACCCGACCAAAACCAGAAAACTCGGCGCCGTTCACCCGACAACTCCAACATTCACCTGTTCCACTCCCTACGCGTGCATCTTGATCCCTCAATCAACGGTGAGTCTTTGATCCATTGAGGATCTTTTTCCTTTTAACAAAATCCTAACGATTTCTTGCCTAAAGGGAAGATTTTGAATTTGAAATTCAAAATTTGACCCTTAATTTACTCGATTTGCTCTAATTTTGGGAGCTATATAATCTCATCTCCTTCTTCTTTCAGGGCTGTGTGGTGAATAATCCCAAAAACCCCATAGAAGCGGCAATCATCTGAGAAAACGGGAGCAAAAGAAAATCTGAAAAACCTATCAATCTAAGAAATCAATCCAAAAGTTCCAATCAATCGTTGAAACAGTCCCTAAATTCGAAAAAACCTGAGTAAAAACCTTTGTTAGTCGATTTAGAATGCATAATTTCAGATTCGAAATATTTTGAACAAGGTTTGGTAGTATTGAAGCTTCGTCAAGCTCGTCGTCCCAGTTTCGCTGCTCCAACAAAGGTAATATCCTTATTCGATGCGTGTCTTGCTATATTTCTTGTTACTGTGTGATTGTTTAATTTCGTGATGTCGTTGTCGTTCAAGATATTTCTGGAATCGTGTTCTGTCTTTACTTTTGAACTAGATGTCGATCTTATGTCTATATGAGTATTGCTTTAGCTCATAACTTACGCTCTGTTCAAAAATTACAACTGTCAAATGCTGAGGTTTCACTATTCTAGTTAACTCCTTGCTCCATCAACATGTTCTGACTGTTGGGTTATTGCTTTCTGGTCGAGTCAGATCAGGTGGATGACATTTTGCTCGTTTCGCGATGTTATCGTTTTCTGATTGATTTCTTGATTTCATTATAACACTCGCTTGAAAATGTTATTTGAGATGTGAGTAGAGAAGCCCGGTATAATCTGATGGGCAATGTTGATGTCAATGCGTTTGGTGATATTAGATTTTACATTTTGTGATCTAATCAAAACTGTCTTTGAGATGATTAACATCTTATCTGTTAATTCCTGGAAGTTTCAGCTCCTTAGCTCATCGATCGGATTTATTTTGTTTTTGTCCATCTCTCTTAAGATTCAAAATTCAAATCATAATAACACCATATGAAATCTTAAAGTGTGTTCGAGTTA
>JAABOM020000101.1:10103210-10124350 GCA_011800125.2 Solanum clarkiae
TAAGACAAATGCTAAGGCGATCCTAACAGCACACTATGCAGGTTGCATTCACAGAAAGATAGATTGACAGCATTTCAAAAAACCAGAAACATCAGCGAAATGAACTGTCGGACTATATTTGAGTGTTACAGCATGTATTTGAGAAGCAAAAATCGTTTCAGCACCAGTTTTGACTCTTAGCAACTCGACAGTAAACAGAAAAGGTAGTAGAAACACTCTCAATCAATACAAGTATTAGGCTCAACTGTTAACGTACAGAAACATGAGAAATGAGTCATTTTAGACACACCACATCTGGAAACAACTCGAAATCGACTAACACATCATACTTATTGGATAAGGAACACGAAATCAATAGGTAAAGCAGACCCTCAAGACTTAATCGATACTGAGAACGATTTAACGACAATCAACAACAAACCACAGTATTGACTCGCCATAACAGAGCACTCCCAGTCAAAACGAACTAAGTACAATCATAAAAACTTCGATATAGCTTCAACACTCGCGTTCGAACAAAGTATATGAAACTCGAAATGAAAAATAAGATTAAGATATTACCTTTGCCGGAGCAGCGAAACTGGGACAACGAGCTTGAAAGGGAGCTCTTCACCACAGCTAATGTATGCACAACTTCCTGGACCTTGGAACTTGATGCTCATGTTCTGAGTCCTTCGATTCGACGAGGTTTCTTAAAAGAAAAATGAGGAATGCCCAGAAACAAGAACTTTCTTGATGTCTCCTTTTTAGGGTAAATGATGCCTGTGCGGTTTTTCTAGGGTTTCGAATTAAGAACCGACCCTAGAGTCAGTTGAGTCTTTGCTAGGGTTTTGGATTATCCACGGCTTCCCCAAAATGGTGATGAACAGACAATAAATCGATTAATTAACCGCGTAGTCAACATTAGTTGATTAATTTAATTTCTAATTATTATTAAAACCATTTTAAATTGTAAAGAAAGTAATTCTAAATTTTTATGATACTTAAATTTATTTCAGTGACGATTTTGTACAGTTACATATTAATTTATTCGTAACAGAAATGAATCGATCATTTAACCGCATAATCAACATTAATTGAGTAATTCAAATTCTAATTATTATCTAAGCCATATTAAATGATAAATAAAGTAATTTTAAAATATTATGCCACTTACATTTATTTTAGTGGCGATTTTATACAGTTACGTAGCAATTTCTTCGTAACAGACAATGAATCGATGAATTAACCACGTAATCAACATTAATTGAGTAATTTAAATTCTAATTATTATGTAAGCCATATTAAATGATAAATAAAGTTAAAATATTATGTCCTTAAATTTATTTTAGTGGCGATTTTGTATAGTTACGTAGTAATTTATGCATAACAGACAATGAATCCATCAATTAACCGCTTAATCAACATTAATTGAGTAATTTAAATTCTAATTATTATCTAAGCCATATTAAATGATAAATAAAGTAATTTTAAAATATTATGCCCTTAAATTTATTTTAGTGGCGGTTACGTAGTAATTAGTTCAGAACACACAACAAAACGATCAATTAACCGTGTATTCAATATTAATTGAGTAATTTAATTTCTAATTATTATCCAAACTATATTAAATTGTAAATGAAGTAATTTTAAAATATTATGGTACTTAAAAATTTATTTTGATAGCGATTACGTAGTAATTTGTTCCTACCACACAATAAATTGATCAATTAACCGCGTAACCGACATTAACTGACTGAAACAGTTGTTGAAAAAAATGTCTTACTGGTTGAAGACTTAATCAACATTACTTATGTCAATTTCTTAAGAACCGAAGCATTCAATAACAATATTTGTTCAACATTAATATTAAAAAAAATTAAGAAATATTTACAAACAATAAATACTAATCAAGGTTTCAAATCATTTCGCTCCGAGTATGTTTTTTTTTTTTATGTCCACTCCTTTTGCATATGAAACATTTATTTTTCTTTGTTGGGAATGTCCACTTATCTTGAGCCTAACTAGACTGTGATGATAGTATGATTTCCTCTTGCGGTGTATTGCTGACAACTTCAAGAGTAGGAGTAGGAGTCAAAATATTGTGTGCACCAATACTTTCTTTATCTGCAATATCCATGTCCGCAGAATCACATTCATCATTTAATATTTGTTGATTTTGACAGTTTTCAGTCAATTTTTCAACCATGAATACCTTTAAAATGGGTTTATTTTCATCTTCCAAATAAGTATGCAAACTTATTTGATATTTTATCCTAAATGGAGCGGCTCTTTGTTTTTCATCGTAGCTACGCATGCAGGTGATGACGAGATCTTCCAATTCACAATTTAGTTCACAATAGGATCTGATTTTCTTTGCAAAATCTTCATACCTGACATCTTGGTCCACAATCATTGTTATTGTCCCTATCATTTCCTTATTTTTTCAACGCCAAATATAACGATTGTTGGACTCGACCCATTCACCATTGCAATCAACTATTATTGTTATTTTATCCATCATTGATAGTGGAGATCTATACCTATATTATGCTTTAAAAGGAAACTGATTATAATTTTAAACATATGCAGTAACTAATTTAACAATTGTTAAATTATATTCAACAATTGTTAAAACACATTCAATAACTCATTTAACAATTGTTGAAACACATTCAACAATCGTTAAAGATACACATTCAGTAACTCATTTTTCAGTAACTCATTTAACAATTGTTGAAACACATTCAACAATTGTTAAAGATACACATTCAGTAACTCATTTAACAATTGTTGAAACAAATTTAACAATTGTTAAAACACTTTCAGTAACTCATTTAACAATTGTTGAGTAATTGTTAAAACGAATTTTATTGGAATAATAGATAAAATGTAGATGAGCAGTACACACAAAAAATAACGATATTAACAATAAAAATGGTCGAAAATCACCTTACAAGCAATGACCACTGACAAAACAATGAAATTTAATATCAAATCGACAAAATTTCAAAAATTTTCACAATTCAAAAAAAAAACAGAAAAAAAAACAGAGGTGCTGCTAACCTTTTCTTCTTTCTTCTTTCCAACGCAATAGCAACAACAACCACAAGAAACAAACAATAATAATAAGGAGGAGGAGGAGGAGGAGGAGGAGGAGGAGAAGAAAAGATGAGAAGAAAATGGCGCAAATGTTCGTTTTGTTTGTTGGAGACACCTTTTTTTTTTAAAAAAATATATTAGGGTTAATAGGGTTGGGTCAAAGTGTAAAAAAAACTTGAGAACTTGCTGAAAAAAGAGTCAAACCTCATTAATTATTAACCAAAAGTTGTCACCTACTCCCAATAACTAAAACTCTTGTCACTCTTTTCAACTTTCCAAACTATTTTGTCACTCTTAATTAACTTGCCCTTCTTTCTCCTTAGTTTTGAAAGTTTACTTTCTGGGAGACCTTTTCAGTGGGGCAGTCCAGAACTTTCCTATTAATCACTTAATTAAAAAGTAGGAAGGGCCAATAAATGAAAATTTACTTCTCCTTAGCCTTTCCTGTCAATCAAGTGCAACGGAGGGTGTATGTAAGCAAGTAAACCTGTGTTCCTCAGGGGCACCTGATCAGCAGAAAAACTTGACATTGTGATTGAAAACTTGACCTTAGACACTGAAAAGTGAAGGCTATTTTCCCATGACTGCAGGGGAAAGTCGAGAATACTCACAATTCACAAGGCCACTAGTAACAGATAGATAACAATACCAAAAGTGAAAGGACTAAACACATTGAAATTGAGAGTCACATCAAAACTAAACAGATAGTGCGAACTTGTTTTTTGATAACCACAAAATTTCTAGGGTTCAAAAAGGGTCCTCCCTCTTCACTACCCCTTCTCTAAGTTAGCTGCTGCAAATTTTTACTACAAAAACTTGATATTTGTCATTCTTTTATAAATCAGAGTAATTCCATAACACTAAGCCAATTAGGTGTCATTTATACAAGATAATGCTGCGGCAAATGTAACTTGTTTAGTTAATAAGAACAACAAAGTTCAGGAGACATACTCTTCAGAAGTATCTGCTCAAATTCCAAGCTGTACCTCACAGACAGATTTAACAAAGGACAGATGAGGGATAGTGCCAGCAGAGAAACATGCAAGTAATGACTGGAAACCCTTGAATCCTATCCTCCATGTAGATTTGACTTTTCCCTCCTCTTGGCAACATTATAAGCAAAATCACAGCAAAGCAAGGAGTTATCGTGCTGATTGTTATTTCTCAAACTCATGCTGTCTTTTCAACAATGATTGAACCTTCTAATTGCTATAAGAAATAGTAGAATTATGCCCTAACAAAGCCAGCTGTGTGATACCTTGAGGTCATTATACTTTAGGAACAGGCAATGGGAAAGTTCTTGAACTGCAAATAGCTGTAACTGCTTTCTGACAATCAATGTCTAATGAACCTTGAGTAGGCTCAGATATCAGCAGGTCAATCAGATAGCTGCAGACCTGAATTGCAGGCCCTGATAATGTTGGTACAGCAAATGCACAAGAAAGGGCTCCAACTACTGAAAAGTTCTCTCTAGTCAATTACAAACAAATCTGTCTTTGTTGCTGCTAAAGTTGCAGACGCTTCAAGCACATGCAAGTCAGTTCATCCTGCAGATGCCACAGAATAGAAGAATTTCGAATTGCAAAACCACAATCTCTGTTGGGAAACCGAAATTTCTACAAAATCTCCAAGCCTGCTTTCTGCCCCCAAAATGGATTTCTGGAGTCCCTGCTTAAACGCATTGCCCAATCTAAGCAACATATTGGCTTATTAACCAGAGCAACTTTTCTTCCTCTAGTTTACAGGAAAAAACACAAACCCCTCCATGTAATGCAAGAAACTTATTACTCTTAGTACGTAAGTTGCTCAGATTCTCCAAAAATGTTGCCGCACCGCATGTCAAATCCTTCAAAAGTACATTATTTTAGGAGGATCTAACATGTACCCGTCGACATGTTTGAAGAGTCCGAGCTACATAGCTTAGTACCTCTATTCTATAAACAAGTCGTTCACTACATCTCCACTTAAATTCATGAGAACCCCGAGACCTGCTGAAAAAAGGGCAAGACTAGAAAGGGAAAAGCCTTGAAACAATACTTGCCAAATTATATCCCTCTATCCCATTTTATGTGGCATCCTTTCCTTTTAGTCTTGTCTCAAAAAGAATGTTACTTTACTTAAATTTAAAATATTTTAATTTTAAAACTCCCCTTTACCCTTAATGAAATGATTTACTACATATATATCTAAGGATTATTTTTGACCACAAGTTTCAAAAGCCTTCCTCTTTTTCTTAAATACTGTGCCAAGTCAGACGGTGCGACAATTAAAATGGGACAGAGGGAGTAGGTGATATTGTATGTATTTTCACATTGACAATTGTCGCTATAATCTTATGCAAGGTTAACCAAACCAAAAAGAGCAGCACCATTACCAGAAGGATAATATAAAAAGCCAAGCAAAAATTATTACTTGTTTTACTAAAACCATCCATCGCCATGGGAATTACTTGTTTTACTAAAACCATCCATCGCCATGGGAATATCTGTAAACAAGGCAAGGGGGTGTGACCTAAACATGGCCGAACCCATTGTCAAGTGATTGCAATGGTAATTCACACCCTTCTCATTTCTTTTTCAATAACACGGTGCTAGGGCTAACTTGCACACAACCTGACAATTCGACCAAGTATTCCCATTAGTACTCCGCACATGTTGACCACCGTCCACTCCCAAAATAAAGTAGTAGGGAACCAGATGAGAATGGAAACACATGAAGGACGAATTCCTAGGCTTCTGATGAAATTCATTTTTAACAAGAAGAAGAACCAACATTGTTTGAACAATGTCAAGTGTAAGTTTAGATGGTCGTTGACTGCAGTTAGTAATTAGTGGAAACGGAATGGTGTCGTTTATAAGGGGAAAGGTCCAATTTAACTCCGATGTTTTTCCTGAAAAATCTGAAGAGCACATCCACCAGCTGAGTATTAAATTCTTAGATTTCATAGACGGTTATTACTTTGTCTTCCTTCCACTATCAAGGGAACCAAACTTTCAGTTGCAGCTCATTTTTTGACAGTTCGTGTACCCCTTCTCTCTCAAAATTCTCTCCTCTTTCTCATTCATTCCTCCCACCATCAAGGGAACCAAACTTTCAGTTGCAGCTCATGTTTTTGACAGTTCGTGTACCCGTTCTCTCTCAAAATTCTCTCCTCTTTCTCATTCATTTCCCTTCTGTCCTAACTCTAATCCTTTACTACCTTTGCAATCCAGGAATTACAACTGACTCGAAGGAGACTGATTGAGATATTTTCAATTTTCTCTTTAATTTGTTGAATTGTAATTCAAAGTTGACTGCCTTGGAATTTGGAATCAGTCTAGTAATCCTTTTGCACTGTTTTGTTGACTAACCTCCAATTCTGTTAGATTAAATTGTGTGCGCATTACAAACAACTATAGAGTGCTTCTCAAGACCAATAATCACATCCATAAGCAACACAAACATGTAACTGGATTCCATCAAATTCTTAACATACAACAACATACCTAGTGAGTTCCCACAGGTGGGGTCTGGAGAGGGTAAAATGTTCGCAAACCTTACCACTACCTCATAGAGATAGAGAGGTTGTTTCCGAAAGACTCTCATCTCAAACATATTATCCCCAAAAGCAGAAATTACTAGATATGAAACAAAACGACTAGAGTGAAAAGCAAATGATAATATATAAAGACAATAAAAAGTAACAAATACGTGACGGATAATAACACCACAATATATAAAGGCACGACTACCTCTACTAACCTACTATATCATAAGGCCAGGCATCGTCCTACCCCTACTAGCTACCTAACCTTCTTCCCTAATATGCGATCTACACTCCTTTCTATCTAAAGTCATGTCCTCGGTGATATGAAGTTGCGCCATATATTGTTTGATCACCTCCCTCCAATACTTTTTTGATTGACTTCTACTCCTCCGCTTAGCCCCTAAGTCCAACCTCTCACACCTTCTAATAGGAGTATCAACACTTCTTCTCTGCACATGCCCAAACCACCGCAGTCTCGCTTACTCTCATTTTTGTGTGCTAGAGAGGCCAACCCTAACTTCCCCCAAATGATCTCATTCCCAATCTTATACCCCCAGATATTGCGTGCAGTGAAACCTCGCCATTGCCTCGAACTTATATAAGTAAAACCTTCTATATACATAGAGACACCTCCAAACTTGAAATACTGAATTCAACTATGAGTATAAAAGCTCAAGATCAAAGTTCAAAAGCAGAGATCAAAGACAACAGCTAAAAAGGGCAAAAAAAAGCACATCTTAAAAAAGGCAGAACTAACGAGTTTGAAAGAATCACAGATACCCCAAGAGAATCCTAGTGGCGTATATTACTCAATTCACTTTTACAGATCTTTTGGCAGTCAAGTAGGACAACTACAAGGTTTGTCGTCTCTCTCTCTCTACCCGACAAACATACCTATGTTGTTCTCTTGGAAGGTGGCAGTTGGGATCCTTCCGACGGCCAAGTCGAGTAACTTCGTCTGAGCCCTCATATACTTCTAGTGTTCTGTACAACTTTTGTGCGTTTATGCAAGGTACTTCAAACAAGTATATCTCTTAGAATATGAAGAGCTATGTGTCCCATTACCTATCAAATCAAAGGTATTTGAGTTTTCTTTCCAATGCCACCAATTGTTTGTAAATCCTAGACTGGAGTAAAAAGTTATGATCGATTTACCAGAGACACTTCAGCCTCAAATTTATGTACCAGGTTTCGACAGAAGCACTCCGCAACTCATGAATTATTCCAAGTTCCATGGAATGGAATCGTGGATGAGAACCTGAAAGCTGGAAAAATCATCTGAGTTCCACAGAGGGAGTCCAGGGGTTGTGGATCATTCCATGAGCAATGGATGGTCCCCGTGGAATGATCCGGCAGAAGTTCCCGAGGTTACTTTTGTCTTATCGCTATATTCATCCACGGCAAAAGTTCCCAAGGTTATTTTTGTCTTATCGCTATTCTTCCTAAGCCTAAACCACGATGTTCTAACAAGTAAGGATGGAGTAGTGAATCCTTTGTATTTGAAATGCTCTCAGACACATTAACCGAGGTAAACTTTTAAAGGCCCGTTCTGGGCTCCTAGAATCCCTTTTCCAGCGATCTTTCATTATTGGAAACTCTTACATCTTCATTCTTTTCCAACCTTTCTTTCCTGTGACAACCATGGGGGGCAATTTTTGCTGTAGGATTCAAATCATACGATATCACTAGAATAGTTTCTAGGGCAAAACATGGTATGACTGGGTAGAACGAGGTCGTAACATGATGACCAAGATGAATATTAGCCAGAAGACAATGAAGTGGCAAGGGAACACAGTATGCAGATGGAAGTTTTGGAATCAGTTCACAGAGTTCTTCTGTTCAACAAATTACAACAAATATGGTTGTTATGTTAGCATTTTAAATGTGTAGAGTAAAAGAAGAACTGCCATCATCATCCCTAAGTGGTTTTAAATTTAGGCTGGATAGACATAGCCACCAAAATAACGAGATTCATAAATGCTAAGGCCCAAAAGGAAGTTAAGATGATGCACAGGAAAATACAGGAGAGTCTCTTATATATGGATACCGTCAGAAATAAATAATAAATGGTCTACTAGAGAAACAAAATGCTTCTAAGATTCAACAAAATGGAAAAAGCTCGTTATTACGGATGCAAAAGCAACAAATCAAAACGACTACTAGCAAAACGCGATTCGAAGACTCCCCAAGGAGATTTCAGATGCCTCTCTTTCAGAGATTCAACGGTGTGTGGGAACCACATGGAAACACAAGCATGATAGCAACATCTACGATTTGGGCCAAAATCACTTCCTCTTCGAGTTCGCCAACAAAAACAGCTACATATCACATTGTAAGAGGAAAGTGGTTCTGGAATTCCCACAAGTTCAACATTTAATGGTGGTCAATGACATCGACCTCTATCCATGACAAACTGGACCAGGTCTTGATCAGAGTAGTAGGCTTGCGGCTTGCCCCTTCAACTTTGGTCCGAAGAAGTATTCTGCATGATTAGAAACTTATGCAGTGGACGGATCAGAACTAAAAAAGAAACACAGCTGTGAAGCCACCTTAATGGGCTAGGATGAAGGTGAGAGGAGATGGTGTAATGACCCTCCGGGTCATTTATATGGTTTTGCTGCTATTATGTTGATATGAGCATGTGTACAGTGACCTCAAGTCTATTGGGATGATTATTGGTCGGCTTATTTGGGAGTTGTATAGATTTTTGAGTTAACCGAGAAGTTATACCCGTAAAATGAATTTTTAGGTAAAGTCCTAGTAAACGACCTCAGAATAGGATTCTAATGATTTCATTAGCTCCGTAACGGTCAAATTAGGCTAGGAGTATGTTCGGTGCAATTATATCATGGATTGCGAAATTGGCCGCCAGAACCGATTAATAGTTGACCTAGTCAATGCTCTCGGGAAGCGTGCCTGGATGAGAATTTGTGATAGCACAGTTAGCTCTGGAATATCGATTTTGGTCTAGGGCGACCCCTTGTTTGATACCAGGAATGTCCGAATGTGATTTGACCCCGGAGGCTTTCCGTTAAAAGTTGCGTATGAAGTGGGACCGTCAGTTTATTGTAGGGAGCTCCGTTGGAAATTTTGACTGCACCGTTGGATCCGAAACGTCGAAATCTATAGGGTTACATAGTTTTTTTGCGAAAATCGAAGTCCAGACGAGCCCGAAACGACGAAAATGGGATTGAAAGATTAATTAAAAAGGAGCTGGCCATGTGGCCTATTCTGGTGCTGCCACGTGGCATGACCATTGCTGCCACGTGGCAGATAGGTGGCTGCAGCATAATTAGCATAATATGGTGTATATATGGGGTTTCCAGGATGTTAGCATAATATAGATATTTCCCCCAACTTCGCACCGCGATTCCGAACTCATTTTTCAGCCGATTTGAGTGATTCAAAAGGCCACGTGACTCACGTTTTCGCAAGGAACATCGTGGTGAAGTCGAATTCGGCATTTAAAACATATTTTGAGGCAAATCGCCGTTTTTTCTTCATTGATATATTGGGAATGAGTGAAAACTTTACATTGCAATATCTCGGTCATTTCTTGACCACATTAAGTGAAATTTGCATCTAAATTATTCTACGTTCCGAGAGGGACGCTGTGGTATGCTGGGTGTTCGCTGATTTTGTCCGATTTTTGAGATTTTTGGCCGAAAAAGTTTTGAAAAGAATGTTTTCCTGGTAAAGTTTTGAACTTTGTTTTTGGGCCTTTTCTCGGTCTTCTGGGGTCCGTTTTGGGCCGAATTTCTGCCTATAGTCTTGGGGTGATGTGAAGATTATTTTATGGGGATTGGTTTGGTATTTCAAGTGTGGGCCCTTATTTTCCTCGTTTTAGTCTTAATTAATGTAATTTCACCCATTTCTTGAGATTTTACAACCAAATTAGTCGTAATGATCTTGCCACTTATGTTTGAACAGTTGAGCAGCATCGAGAAACGATTTGGAGGGGAAAAGCTTGGTTGGATGAATCGAACCAAGAGATGTCGGATGCCAGGTAGGCTAGGCTTCCTCTAAACCCTAGACTGAGCTGAAATGTTGCATATTTAAGTTGAAATGTGTAGAAATGTACTGTTTATAGAGTGAGTTGTGGAGTATATGTTGTATATGGTTGGATGTGATTGGTGTGTTGTTTATATATAATGTTATGCGACGGTAGTTGTTGTGTTGAGGGCTGTGTTAGTTGTAGCTGCTATATTACCTGAGTTCTTACATTATATGACTACGAAAGGGTCTGAAAGGGGTGTTTGGAGCTGGGAACAGGTGACAGGTTTGTACACTGAGCATGACTCTTGCTTGTATGTTTGTGTGGTTTGAGGCTACTGCAATATACTAGCTATTGAGGTTGATCGTGATTACATGCTACCCTGTGTGCTGAATCTAGTATGTATATCTTGTTGGTATGTATATGCATGATGTGGCTACGATTATCTATATCTTTATTGAGTACTTTTGGTAGAATTTCCTAATTAAACAGATTCTATGTTATCCTATAGTTTAGATGATCCTACGTACTGTTGTTATTTGTTACGTACTCGTGCCACTGGTTAGTGACTAGACATACACCATGTTCTAGAGACGGTCATAGTTGTACCTCTAAAGAAGCCTTGTGACCTATAGTATGAGATGTGTAGACACCGAGCCACTGGCGAGTTAGAGACGGGAGTGTGACCCTGTTAGCGAGGTATAGGTTATATCCTACGAGCTTTCTCGGGTATCTGTGACAAGACCCTAGTTATATGGGTTAGTTCTGGGGACTGGCATCTAGTTGAAAGGGGCACATTTTCAGTGGGCCGGTACATGGTTGTCTTAGGTGATATCTTTGGTTGCTGCTGAGCTACGATATGATCTTGGTGGGTGTCATCCTTCTGATTATCTAACCTCTTGGGCCTTAGCTAAGGTTATACCGATGATGCCTTATGAGTTGCTTTACACAAAAAGAGGCATGGTGAGGACGAAATATGAGCAATAGCCCAGGGCAGGCATGCGTATTACTTGACTTGCACCTGTATGAGTGTGTATTTCCTGTTGCTACAGAGATATGCGGACTGGGGGACTGTGCATTGATTCTAGGTCATACCGTGACTGGGTTATGAGGATACTATGATTCTGTTGGGCCTAACTGTTAGGGGCACCCATGATACCCCCATTATTACGGCACATTTATTTCCATTACCTGCGATGGGCTAGATTATAGCATGATTGCCTGCTGAGCCCGATTCTATTCCGATTATTGAGGTCTACATACTGTTATACTGAGGTTAGCTGCTACTCTGAGTCCCTTGCATAACTTGGGAATGAGTTGTTTATCATGACTTTGGAAGAGATGATATGATTGGGGGATCCGAATTCGGTCAGAGAGAAAGAGGGAGATTTTTCTGATGTTACGCACCGAGACCTAGATGACACACCCTGTTGTTCAAGTCTCCGATGGTCACGTCCGAGTGTCCGAGACCGGGGCGTCGATTCTAAAAGGGTCCGAGCATTAGTAGTTTCTTTGGGCCTAGGGCCCCGTTGATTGATATTTTGTGGGGTAGGGCCCTGTGATTGATATTTTGATGATGAGACACTGTTGATAATAATAGGGGGATTCTTTTTCCTGTGGGGGATACGTCCCACCGTTACATTTATGGTCAGACCACTTGGCCCTGGCTGACTCCCTGACCGGAGGCCAGGTTGGAAGACCCAGGGGTTAGAGTTCCCGGGTGATATTAGGGGTTCGAGTCCCCGCGTGACACTACTTCTGATGGATCGGGTGCCACGTGCCAGCACAGGGTCGAGGACCTGTTTGGCTTGTGACTGTTACTTACCCGTGGATCCACTCACCAATTCACACCTTGATTGTGCATAGGTGTACCTCCTGGGCTTATGAGGGGTTCAGGGGGCGTTCAGATACTAGGGCCTTACACACCCACGTACAACTGACCCTTGTTCTGATGATGTGGAGAGGTAGGCTCTATGATGGTTCTGTGGGATTATGTGATGGTTCCGAGGAATTCTGTGATTATCTATTAGCATGATTATTATGCGCAAGTGTACTTTCTGGGCTTATGGGGGCCCAGTTGGTGTACAAGCATAGATACTAGGGTCTTGCACCCGCACACAATACTATACCTCAGTTGGGGGCAATTGTGGTATTGACCTACGCGGTCTTCGTCAGTTGGTATCGATGTTCAGTACTTAGGTTTGTTCAGGTTATTATTGTTCTTCACTTTGATTGGTTCAGTTGTGGTTTGAGGGTTCCCAGACATGCCTATGCCTTGATCCAAGTTGTTTTGCTACACTGCTGCAATTCTATACATTTGGACTTTACTTACGTTCACTATTTCACTCGGTCGGCTGATGATGCCTACTAGGTGCCTATTTTGGTACTCGCCCCTACTTCTATATCTCCCTATGGTGCAGGTCTAAGTATAGGTCGTGTTAGTGAGTTGGGGAACTTCAGGAGCGCTTAGGAGACTTTTGGTAGGCACCGGCTGCTTTGGCGTTTTCGCAGTCTCCTTCATGTTGATGGCCATCTTTTGCATCCAGACATCGGCCTTGTACATTAGAGTTTGGTATTTGTAGGTGCACTCCTAGTTTTGTATATTATTATGATTATTGATATATGTAAACGATGTGTCCTTGTGTCTATTGTAACTTTGTACAGTTGACTTCCAAGTTTTGGATAGGTCTCAGCATATATATATTATTATTGTATCGATTTAGTTTGGACTAGAGAGTTAGGATAGGTACCCTTGGGTTGGGAATTGGCTTGCCTGTAGGTGGGACTAGCAGGCGCTATCATGACCGGGACTGGGTCGTGACAAGGTGATATCAGAGCTTAAGGTTCACTGGTCCCAACTGTACAGGGCTACCGTCTAGTAGAGTCCTGTGGATGGGTGCGGAGACGTCCGTGGCTTATCTCCAGGAGGCTACGAGATGTTTAGGAACCTTCCTGTGTTATTGATTCTAGTTGTGCGTCTTGTCAATGGTTCTTTGATCTTTGAGAATTCTGCTTCGTTCGTCCCTCTGTGTTGATGTCGTATAAAGGCCAGACTCCAAGCAGGGGAATTGCTATATCGTCAGTCCCAAATAGGGCGCAGCTCCCAGAACCCATTGAGCAGAGGCTAGATGCCCTCTAGTTGTAACAGCTGGATATGAAAGCTTGCACGCAGTGAGAATGTAGAAGGGCCTCAGCGTCAGGCTTTAGAATTAGTACTTGATTGGTGGTGGCTATGTATTTTGCTACGAGAGATGTTAGAGATGGAGTTCTGTGAAACGTATATTCGCACGTCAGCAACTAATTAAAAGTCATATGGGCCGTGAGCACTTTTGCTAAAGATACTGAAGTCGAGATAAGTTGTGACTGAGGTAAGGCTGAGCATTGGTTCCTTTCGGGTGTCCGTATTCGATTATTTACCTACTAGTTTGACCTGTTGGAT
This sequence comes from Solanum clarkiae, assembly GCA_011800125.2. Taxonomy (NCBI): domain Eukaryota; kingdom Viridiplantae; phylum Streptophyta; class Magnoliopsida; order Solanales; family Solanaceae; genus Solanum; species Solanum clarkiae. Next base: position 10,117,251 of record JAABOM020000101.1, read on the forward strand.
TTTTCTGATGTTGATGAGTATGTTTACCTGGTGAGATCTGAGTAGTTGTCACCTATGTTACGATTGTACCCTGTTGGTGGCTGAATGTAAGCCAAACTATGTGATAATACATATAACTGTTTTGATGCTTCCCTACTGGAGTGGGCAGTCTGATGCTGGCGTATATCGTATTTGAAAGGTCGAATATCGATCATACTCCTGGCTACACCTTGTGCCTCTATATCCATGAATGAATTTCTGGGGTAATTTTGTTAATATATGGTTCTCCTAATTCTGTGGTCACGGAATTGCGAGATGGATGTTATGTCTAGAGGCTTAGTCGGATTGTTTATTGCTGTATCGGATATTTTTGTGTTATCAGCTGAGGTGCCGGCCACTCCACCCTAGGGACTTGTCATGATTGTTAGCCGACTGAGACGATGTTGTTCGGATTCCTGGCTATGCTCGACAGTGAGAATGTTGATCAGCTTCCCAGATTCCCTGGTACTTAGGTTATGGTTATATAGTGTGGAGTGCGTTGCTCTGCTCATCACTTGTTAAGTATGTGCTCCAAGCTTCTTTTATTCCGGATCAGATATTGAGGTAATGGAAGGTCCCTTTTATTAGTGCGGGATTAGGTATATGACTTTGTAGGATTGTGATAGGCGATTCGAGTGATATTGTTGGATGGCCTCGGTATTAATATTGCCCTAGGGGCGGATTGACTTGTTTCTATTACGTAGTAATTGATATGGCGCTCCAGCTGACTGGTTTGAGCCTACAGAGCCAGGCCCGTACAGTATAAATATGTTATAAGGCGCCTTAGCAGCGATCTTCAAGATAGACTTTACACAGCTCTGAGTCGACACTCGGGGTTATGCCAACCATGAATGCTGATTTGTATAGTTCAGATTTGGGACAAAGCGGTTCTGAGGGTTTCATCCCTGAGAGAAGTCATATGGTTCGGAAGGTGAGGTGAGCTTGGGCTCGATATATCAACTCTACTGAGGTTTCGGAACGAGTTGGACCGGTTGCATATGAATGGGTCCTACCTCTAGCTTGTTTTGCTATGCATCCTGTTCTCGGCTTATCGATGGTGCATCAGTGTATTGCAGATGAGTTACATGTACTCTAGAATATTTTTTTTGGTGAGTTAAATAATGGCCGAATATTGTTAAGGGAGGTTGTGGTGGAGGACATTCTGGGGGTTGTACCCGGATCTTTTATGGCCATTGTGAATGGATGATTGTGTCTGTCAAGCTGACTACTGTGTTGTGCAGCAGGAATTTGGTGACTTATAAGCACCGATGGATGTTGTTGCCATTCTTACCACGGGTTAATTGTTAAATGCTATAGAATGAGCGGCTGAATTGTAATAACTACTGAGGACCATGTCTGGAAACTGAGATACGAATGCCTGGGTGTGAACGGAAGTACAGAGAGCCTTTTGAGTGGGCAGCCTGTTGGGTATTTGCTGCATTGGTAAGTGTTGGTGGCAATGCCGGGTGGATTGGACAACAAGAGAAGGGGGTTTTAGCCCTTCGTGTGAATTAGAGCATATTAGCTATTGTTCGCAATTATTTGGTAAGCCTGTGGGCTATCTGTGGTTGATTGTGGGAATTGCTTATATAAGGAAGCCAGGAATGGAGTAAAAGCCATATATGTAAACCACAGGTACATTTATGAAAAACAATGAATATCCGAACATCTGGTGATGTAGTACGGATACGTAGGCCTAGCTGATTGATCCTCGTGACTTGTGCACTGATTAAGCGGATGGGACTGATAGTGGATTCTTCGGACTTCCTTTTGGAATTGTCGCACAGACTCGCTGTTATATACAGATGGGTGGTGGGATTTCTGGATAGTGAGGGTGGTACTGAATTATTGTAGAATACAGAACATGCTTGTGACTTATATATTTGTGGTGTTGATCGGAGCCTACAGGTATGCATGTGTCCATACATTTGCGGACGAAAGTCTTATTAGTGGGGATGTTGTAATGACCCTCCGGGTCATTTATATGGTTTTGCTGCTATTATGTCGATATGAGCATGTGTACAGTCATCTCGGGTCTATTGGGATGATTATTGGTCCGCTTATTCGGGAGTATATGGATTTGAGTTAACCGGGAAGTTGTACCCGTAAAATGAGTTTTTAGGTAAAGTCCTAGTAAACGACCTCAGAATGGAATTCTGATGATTCCATTAGCTCTGTAACGGTCGAATTAGGCTAGGAGTATGTCCGGTGCAATTATATCATGGATTGCAAAATTGGCCGCCAGAACCGATTAACAGTTGACCTAGTCAATGCTCTCGAGAACTGTGCCCGAATGAGAATTTTGATAGCACGGTTAGCTCTGGAATGTCGATTTTGGTCTAGGGCGACCCCTCGTTTGATACCAGGGACGTCCATATGTGATTTGACACCCCGGAGGCTTTCTGTTAAAAGTTGCGTATGAAGAAGTGGGACAGTCACTTTATTGTAGGAAGCTCTGTTGAAAATTTCGACTGCACCGTTGGCTCTGGAATGTCGAAATCTATAGGGTTACATAGTTTGTTTGCAAAAATCGGAGTCCAAACAAGTCCGGAACGATGAAAAAGGGATTGAAAGATTAATTAAAAAGGAGCTGGCCACGTGGCCTATTCTGGTGCGGCCACGTGGCCTATTCTGGTGTTGCCACGTGGTAGATAGGTGGCTGCAGCATACTTAACATAAAATGGTGTATATATATGGGGTTTCCAGGATGCTAGCATACATATACATATAAATATTTCCTCCAACTTCGCACTGCAATTTCGAGCTCATTTTTCATCCGATTTGAGTGATTCAAAAGGCTACGTGACTCATTTTATTGCAAGGAACATCGTGGTGAAGTCAAATTCAGGATTTGACACATATTTTGAGGTAAATCACAGCTTTTTCTTCATTGAAATATCGGGAATAAGTGAAAATTTTACATTGCAATATCTCGGTCATTTCTTTACGACATTAAGTGAAATTTGTGTCTAAATTGTTCTACATTCCGAGAGGGACGCTGTGGTAGGCTGGGTGTTCGCTGATTTGTCCGATTTTTGAGAATTTTGGCTGAGGAAGTTTTGAAAAGAATGTTTTCTCGGTAAAGTTTTCAACTTCATTTTTGCGCCTTTTCTCGGTCTTATGGGGTCTATTTTGGGCCGAATTTTTGGCTATAGTCTTGAGGTGACGTGGAAATCATTTTACGGGGATTGGTTTGGTATTTCAAGTGTGGGCCCTTATTTTCCTCGTTTTAGTCTTAATTAATGTAATTTCACCCATTTCTTGAGATTTTACAGACAAATCAATCGTAATGATCTTGTCACTTACGTTTGACCAGTTGAGCAGCATCGAGAAGCGATTTGGAGGGGAAAAGTTTGGTTGGATGACTCGAACCAAGAGACATCGAATGCCAGGTAGGCTAGGCTTTCTCTAAACCCTAGACTGAGCTGAAATGCTTGCATATTTGAGTTGAAATGTGTAGAAAAGTACTGTTTATGGAGTGAGTTGTGGAGTATATGTTGTATATGGTTGGATGTGATCGGTGTGTTGTTTATATATAATGTTATGCGACGGTAGCTTTTGTGTTGAGGGCTACGTTGGTTGTAGCTTCTATATTACCTGAGTTCTTACATTATATGATTACAAAAGGGTCTGAAAGGGGTGTTTGGAGCTGGGAACAGGTGACGGTATGTCATTGAGCTTGACTCTTGCTTGTATGTATGTGTGGTTTGAGGCTTCTGGAATATACTAGCTATTAAGGTTGATCGTGATTACATGCTATCCTGTGCGCTGAATCTAGTATGTATATCTTGTTGGTATGCATATGCATGATGTGGCAACGGTTATCTATATCTTTATTGAGTACTTTTGGTAGAATTTCCTAATTAAACTGATTCTATGTTGCCCTATTGTTTATATGATCATACATACTATTGTTCTCTGTTATGTACTCGTGCCACTGGTTAGTGACCAGAGATGCACCATGTTCTAGAGACGGTCATAATTGTACCCCTAAAGAAGCCTTGTGACCTGTAGTATGAGATCTGTAGACACTGAGCCACTGGCGAGTTAGAGACGGGAGTGTGACCCTATTAGCAAGGTGTAGTTTATATCCTACGGGATTTCTGGGGTATCTGCGATGAGACACTAGTTATATAGGTTAGTTCTGGGGGCTGGCATCTAGTTGAGAGGGGCACATTTTCAGTGGGCCAATACATGGTTGCCTTAGGTGATATCTTTAGTGGCTGCAAAGCTACGATATGATCTTGCTGGGTGTCATCCTTCTAATTATCTAACCTCTTGGGCCTTTAGCTTAGGTTATACGTACGCTGCCCTATGAGTTGCTTTACACAGAAAGGGGCATGGTAAGGGTGGAATATGAGCTATAGCCTAGGGCTTGACTTAACTTGCACCTGTATGAGTGTGTATTGCTTGTTGCTATAGAGATATGCAAACTGGGGGACTGTGCATTTATTCTAGGTCAAACCGTGATTGGGTTATGAGCATACTATGAGTCTACTGAGCCAATCTGTCGGGGGAACCTATGATACACCTATTATTACAGGCACATTTATTTTCATTACCTGCGATAAGCTAGATTGCAGCATGATTGCCTGATGAGCCCGATTTTATTCCAATTATTGAGGTCTATGTACTGTTATACTGAGGTTAGCTGCTACTCTGAGTCCCTTGCATACCTTGGGAATGAGTTGTTTATCATGACTTGGGAGAGATGATATGATTGAGGGATCCGGATCTGGTTAGAGAGAAAGAGGGAGATTTTTTTGATGTTACGCTCTGAGACCTAGATGACACAACCTGTTGTTCAAGTCTCCAGTGGTCACGTCCAATTGTCTAGACTCGGGGTGATGCTCCCCGTGGTCGTAGTCTCCGGTGGTCACATCCAAGTGTCCGAGACCGGGGTGTCGATTTTAAAGGGGTCCGAGCATTGGCAGTTTCTTTGGGCTTGGGGCCCCGTTGATTGATATTTTGTGGGGCAGTGCCCTGTGATTGATACACTAATGATGAGACATTGTTGATAATGATAGGGGAATTCTTTCTCCCGTGGAGGATACGTCCCATCGTTACATTAATGGTCAAACCACTTGGCCTTGGCTGACTGCCCGACCAGAGGCCAGGTCGGAAGACCCAGGGGTTAGAGTCCCCGAGCGTGTCACGACCCAAGCCTAGGGCCTAGACGTGACCGGCGAATGGGGAACCCGAAGGGACCCCAAACAAGCCTCGTAGCATATCATTACACATCCTTGGTCGCAGAAGAAATTAAAAGACATCTGAAGAATGGAATTAAGGGCAAAGGGGCTAAGGGGGAACTTGTCATAGCATAGGATCAAGAGATAATAGAATCAACTCATAGCATAAATATATAGCTTTGTCCAAACGACACCTCTACTACATAGATAAGAGCGGGGGCCAAGACATATAACCGTGCTCACCCTCATAGTCAACAAAATCAATACATCAAGGACAATAATGTCTTATACATTGCAAGAGTTCACAAACTAGGTCCCCGGAATGGAGGACTCACCAACTATCTTAAGAAGGTTGTACTAGCCACGTGGAGGAGGATGCTCAAGAGGGATCCGATTCCTACATGGTGATATCATGTAGGCAAGAGTATGCGTTAGTACGTTTGAATGTACTAAGTATGTAGGATGCAATGCTATGAGAGATAGCATCATAATCAAAATGCATAACAATAGGCAATAGGCATAATATAACAATATTGCATGTATAATCAATGCTTAAGTAAAACATGCTTAAGTAACTCATGCTTATGTAAGATAGTATATGTGTAGAAACGACCAAGCTAGATTTGCAAAGTACAAACCCCTTGGTAGGTGTGGGGTCCAGCTCCCTTCTTTTCAACAATTTAACAATTGTGCAAACAATCGTTATGGTGGTTGTTAAAAGTTGTTAAGCAACTTTTGACGATTAGGAAAAGTTATTCACCTGCCAAAGAAAAATAGGCAGTAAAATTTTCTATATAAAGGGACAATCTGCTCCTAAAATGCATACACCAAATTGAGAGGAAAAAAGAAAGAGAGTCACAGAGAGAATAAAATACATTGAGTATTTTATCTGTGATGTATACCATAGGCTATTTAATAAAAATAGTTTGTGAAGAAAAATAGAGTGTGAGCGCTATTTTAGTAAGGTGAAAAATCAAAAGAGAGTTTCTTTTGTGTGTGTAGAAGTCTTTGGGAGTATTGTACTCGTGCCTACACGGTGTAAAATTTCTTACTATAGTAATATCAGTTGCTCCTCTTGGCTCGTGGTTTTTTCCATTATTTAAAAGGGTTTCCACGTAAAATTCTTGGTGTCGTTATTTTCCCATTTTTCATATTATTGTGGCATATTTATTTTGTGTTAGTCCATATTTTTCCCAACAAACTGGTATCAGAGTCAAGCTTCTGTTTGAGTATGCTCTGTGGTTGCAGCATAGTCTGAACTTCCACATCAGAAAAGAATTACTTTGATAAACAATTTTTTCGGGAAAAATAATGGAAGCCAACACTAGTAGAATGGTCACTTTGAATGACACTAATTATGCCATTTGGAAGGGGAAAATGGAAGATCTACTTTACGTTAAGAATTTTTATCAACCAGTCTTTGCCACTAAAAAGCCTGAAAATAGAACAGATGAAGAGTGGAATCTGTTGCATAGACAGGTTTGTGGATTTATTAGACAATGGGTTGATGATAATGTGTTGAACCATATTTCTGGGGAAACACATGCTCGTGCCCTATGGGAGCATCTTGAAAGTTTGTATGCTCGTAAGACAGGGAACAATAAAATGTTCTTGATAAAGCAGAAGTTGAGTTTAAAATATATTGATGGTTCTCCGATGACAGATCACCTGAATAATTTTGAAGGAATCATGAACCAGTTGTCTGCTATGGGCATTAAATTTGCTGAAGAAATTCAAGGCTTGTTTCTACTTGGTTCCCTACCAGATTCTTGTGAAACATTTAGAATGCCATTATCGAATTCTGCTCCTGATGGTGTGATCTCTATGGATTTTGCCAAGAGCAGTGTGTTGAACGAAGAGATGAGAAGAAAATCTCAAGGTTCTTCGTCAGAT